>JABAKD010000016.1:3844858-4195027 GCA_012845835.1 Undaria pinnatifida | reverse complement strand
AACATCAGCCACAGCAAGAGGGCCGTTTCGAGGGCCAAGAAGGGGAAGCCGTACGCGACCGGGCGCTACCAATGCCACCAGAACTTCCAGTTAAATCAGCAGGGAGGCATGTCGGATACGAATACGCATCCACCACCCGTTCCGTGGCAGCAGCCTCAACCGTACTATCAGCCACCAGGAGGAACAGCTGCTCCTGCGACAGCTTATCCAGCGGTGCTATCCTCAGGCGGTGGTAATTATTTGGGTGGAGGTGTTGGCGGTGTCAACCCGCTACGACCATGAACGGTACACCGGGGCACTTCGTGCCGGAGTATGCCGGTTATGTTGCCGATGGTGGACGCGCGGCTGATGGCAGCTGGGGCGGTGGTGGCGGTGGTGGCGGCGGCGGCAGTGGGTGGGGCGGTGACGGTCGGTCGGGGAATGCACCCGAGCACTACGTGCCGGACAGTGCCGACTATGGCGGCGGTGGCGATGGGTTCGACGCTTTACCCGGGCACTTCGTGCCGGAGTATGCCGGTTATGTCGCCGGTGGTGGACGCGCGGCTGGTGGCAGTTGGGGCGGTGGTGGTGGTGTTGGCGGCGGCAGTGGTGGCGGCGGCGGCGGCAGTGCACCCGGGTATTTGATCCGGGAGTGTCCTGCATATACCGACGGCGTGAGTGTCAGTGCGCACGTGGCCCCTGGTGGGTGGGTCGACGGCGGCGGCGGTGACAGTGGGTGGGGCGGTGACAGTCGGTTGGGGAATGCACCCGGGCACTACGTGCCGGATGGGGGCGACTATGGTGGCGGTGGTGGTGGGTTCGACGCTTCAACCGGGCACTTCGTGCAGGAGCATGCCGGTTGTGACGTCGGCGTGGGCGGCGATGACGTGGAATATGGTGGGTGGGGCGGTGGCGGCGATGGTGGCGGCGAGTGGCATGGGAGCGGTGGTGGCCTGTGACTGCGCTGGGTATGCTCCCCGCCGGCAAGGTCACGACTATTTTCGATTCTGTAGCGGTGACAGCAGTGCGTGAAGGCTGATCTTGTACCGACCGCTGTTATGTTCTAGATCCTCTGGGCGATTGCGCGTGGAGTGATGGACACGGCGCGACTATAGATGTTTTGGCAGTGGGACAAGGGAATCTCCATCACACGTAGCCATCAACAGTCAGTTTTGTCGACTTGAAACGTAGATACCAGTGATTGCCTTCAAGCCCAAACTACAGTTTTGTGCGGGTCAGGTACTAGTCTAATGGCGGATACACGTCCTCAGCGTTCTTTGGAATAATTTGGGGGCTGTAAATTATCGTTCCATCCCGTAATTCGTTGTTATGCCAGGCGCCTTGCCTCAGCAACACGACTAAAACATCTCTCTGATGAAGGGGTATCGAATATTAACATCTAATGACAAAGGGTTGTGAAAAGAGGAGAACGGCGAATAGCCTCCCAGTTTTTTTTATTGTTTTTGAAGTTTGATTGCAGGATTACGGCGTTGTGTGCCGCGCTCTTGGGTGGTATTTGGTGCTTTGCTACGGGTATGTTTTTCGCTCCGCCCCTCTTGTGGGGACAAGGCGATAACTTTGGTGTCCGGCTTCACTCCAGCCCCTTGCGGGCATACTTTCTGTTTTCCTTTATCTTTCTGGCCCTATGCCACGATGTTTAATCGTGCCGCAGGTTAAAGGCGTGTGGCGGGTTTTGGTGAGCCTCATACTCGTTCATATCACATGTGTGAGGCACGAAGGTGGATTTGGGGAGCCACGTACTCACAATCTTGTGTTTGCGTCTGTTTCTGTTCGCTCCTATCATTATTAGATATTAGCCCTCGCCTGAACGGTCATGCGTATGCCTTGCCAGTGTATTTGGGTGGGGTACTGTTGTAGCATTGGCAGTAAGGCCTCGGGTTTGGGATATGTAGAGACGTAGAGCGCACCACTGGAAGGCCTACCTGGATTGGGCGTTGGGCCCGTGGCGATGCTGAGCCGGGCTCCATCTCGTGAGTCTGTCATCGCAAGCATCGGATTGAAGAATGTAGCTGTCAGTATAGATCTGAAAGGCGCTGCCTAGCAAATTGAGACAGCAAAACAGGGACGTTTATTGGATAGACGGATCGTTTGCCTATCTCGATAGGGAAATGGGCCCGTGGTGATGCTGAGCCGGACCCCACCTCTTTAGTCGTCCGTTGCAAGCCTCAGATTGGATATTACAGCTGTGTCCATATCAGATTGGGGCAGCGCTATAGGGATGGTTGTCGGAACAACGGATCGTTTGTGCTGTAACCTAACCCCGTATTTTGTCGCAAGGGCCAGCCTTCGCCAGTAGCATGTCGCCGGTGGTCACGAGATGCTGTTGGTGGGACGGTGGGCGAATGTGGCGTACATTTTTTATTGTTATTAATTTATTTCTGGTGCAGCCTAGGGTCTATATTGATGGGGTTTTGAGCGGATGTGGCGCAAGAGCCTAATGAGCGAAAGTGTTTTGAGCTCATCGCGCTGTCACACGCGTTGTCCGTGGTTTCTTTTTTTTCTGTTTTGTTTCTGGTGTGGCCTTGCGCCGATTGGCGGGGTTTCGGGGGGCGACTGTAGCGCAAGAGAAAAAGAGCGATTGGTAAAATATCGTTCATCACGTTCTCACACGCGTTGCCTTTTCCTTTTTTTTTTTTACTTGTGTAGCCTGGCATCGCACACGCACAAGGGCTAGAGGGAGCTTGGGGCTGGCGGTCTTGGGCTGCTCCGCGCGTGGGACTACAACGCTTCGACACAATAGTTGAACACCATTTTTTATTGATACTTCGACAGGCCCGACCCTGCTTGAGCCTTGTCCCTTGAGCTATCTTGCTGAATATAACGATACACACTGCGTGTAATTCGAAAGAGCTTTCCGCGAAACACGAGAGTACAGGTCTACAGGGGTCAATCCTAACCCTGGCCACGATCCACCTCCCACAAACGTGTGGAGGCTACTGGGGCTGGAATCGATTGTCTTTGGCGCTGAATTTGGGAAAAAAATGTTTCTGACTTCTTGTGTGACTGTGGAGACATGCCCGTGGGGAGGAACTTGTTGAAATCAATCTGCGACGAAGATTTTGCATGCGTTACCAAACCACTTTCTGAAGCCAATGCATGTGGTGAACGCTAGCGACTCGCACAGGAGTAGTAGTTGCTGTAGCGCGCGCGATGGCCACCGAAGAGGCGTTTTGTCTTTTTCAGCTTGCCCGGTATGGGCACCTTACCATTCCGTTCTGAAAGAGGGGTGTCCTGTCCACCTGTGTTGCACTGCAGTAAAGTGCGCTCGATTGGGAACCATGGAGCTGCACTCGTAGCGACGGATCCAATCGGCACGCTGGAACGCAGCTGTCGCCAGACACAACAAATCCACTCGCCGTTCCGTTGAGAAGGCCCCGTTGAGCAGAGCCGATTCGCATCCGACAGTACAAGCGGTTAGCTTGGCGATGTTGGTGGCTGATTCTACGATAGCCCCCCCTCCCAAACCAGCGATTTTCTTCAACGAACGTTCCATGGCTGCTCGACACGATGAACGAGCCGAACGTTCCATGGCTGCTCGACACGATGAACGATGGCTTTAAAACATATTTTTATCCATTTCCTTGTTTGCAAAGGACTATCGGACGATGACATCCGGGTGGCAAGAGCCACCGTATTTCAGGCGATACGGCCGGGCGCTGGTGTCGAAACCGGCGATGTCGTTCAAGAAAAGGTCGAGGGGGGCTATCGTAGAAAGACTCTGTCTGGTTTTGAGTGGCGGCTAATGATAGCACAATCTGCTGGCGGTAGCGCTGGACCAGGGGAAGGTCGAATGCCCGTTCTGAAGATGGGTGAGAGAGTCCCGCCCGGTGCATCTCGGACGTCACCGCGATGATCCCGACTCGACCGTCGACCGATCGATGGACGGTGATTGTCTCCAGTTCGAGTGGATGAAGGGATTACGAAACGTCGTTTTGAGTAATGTCGCAAGGGAGAGACTTCTTGGGCAAGTTATTCAGCACGTGTTTCGTTGGTTCCGCAGGGTACATAAATCGGGATGTCGTCACTGCTGTAGGAGGGGTTGGCGCAAGGGTTGGAGCGGCACAGCTCGTAACGCGGCGATGCGCGTCCACGCCGGTCGTGCCTGAGAGCAGATTCTAAAGTACTGACCCACAGATCATCCTTCATGAAGACACACGCCGCCAGTAATGCCCGCGATCGGAGTAATCACACAAAGCTTGCAAAGATGAACTCCAATAAAACCCTCGACCATCTTCACAGCCGTAGTACATTTTTTCATGTTTTTATAAACTCATTGAAGTTTGGCGCCAAAGAGGGGGGCATACCCGTTCAGTGTGTCGCCGGAAGATCAGGGGCGCAACTGCAAGGACTTTGTAGAGGCACGTCCGATCGAAGGTTTGGCCTTGAGAACTTTAGCGCTCCTGCCCATCCCCATGCCTTTTCGAACACTCACGGTGGTAGCGTGCATCCACGCCCAATTCCCCACGATGGAATGGAGAACCTGGTGAAACGCGTCGGAAAGGGTGGGGAGTTTTGCCGGTCAGCGGGAAAAGCTGCGACTGCGTGATTCCCTTGATGTCCAGCGACCGCCGCTGGTGATTTGCCGCCGGCTCGTACTATGCGAGCTGGGGTGGCAAAGACCGAAAATGTTGTAGGCAAATTCGACGTGGGAGAAGTGTGGGTACCCCAGTCACCTTGGCGCTCATCGACGACCGTAGCCAACGCATGGCACGATAGGGACGCACCGATTTTTCCCGTTGCTGGTACACGCTACCAACACGGTAGAGAATGGAACACAATTAATATCTTGAAATAGTATGAACCAATTAAGTTTCACACATTTTTCGTTTGCCGGAGTCGAGTTTTGGGTGAAATTGAAGGTTAAGGCTCCGAAAGAAAAATCCTCACAAGTTCCAAGTGGCATGCTACCCCTATGTATGGTAGCGTGCTCCAGGGGTATATACAGCACTTAAACCACGATGCGGCCCCAAACGCCCAGGTGAACAAAACTCATTGGTCAGGCAGGCGTTAAACGTTTGAGCAGGAAATGCCGCCACTTGCACTGTGAATACCAAATGAAGGGGTTTGCCAAAAACCCCATAAAAGATGTTTTGTTTTCAGTGTCATACTGTACTCGTAAAGAGAGGTAAAAAATTGACGGGTCGGCCGCCACGACGGTGAAATAAAAACATGTGGAGGACGAAGCGGCCAAGCCTCGTCCTCGACGTTTTTTTCCAGGGCTTTTCACGGGTCGGGTCGCTTCTCGCGGATCGGGTCCGGTCGGGTCGGGATGGGTCATGGTAACCCGACGGAACCGTGACATTTAAAAATGTCCTGAACCGGCCTGACCTAACCTGACCTGACCTGACCTGATCCGTGAAATTTCGAAAAACATCCTGACCCGGCCGTAAAAATCCTGACCCGACCCGCGGGTCGGGTCATGCATGACCCGCGGAAGAAAGGTTTTTTTTTTCTACGTCGGAAAGGCAGGGGGGGGGGAGAGGACCAAGAGTGGTCGTCGCAGCCACGCGGGACTCAGCTCGGACCCTTTTGCAAAAACAGAGTGGCAGATGCTTGAGATGGGGCCGTTATTACGGCGTGCTGTTGCTGAGGGGTTGTGGCCACGGGTATTAGGCAAAAAAATTGGGGCGTGCAATGCAGCCCTCCCGGGACACTTGAGACGCCGAACGCCTTCTGCGGTAAGAGCAGCACGTAATTTTTCTGCTCCAGTGGTGCCTCACGTGTGAGAGGTCGACACCTACCTCAGCTAAACACGGCTTAAAAAACGTCCTCTGACTCACCTGATGACCAATCCCATGGCTTCTTTTGGTACGTGGTGTAAATACATACAGAAAAACCGGGGGAAACACGCAACAAATGGATCTCCAGCGATGGTACTGCTACATACAGTAGCCCCCTCGGATGAGGAGACCCGTAGGTTAAAAATGACACTTGCTGCGGTAGAGGAAAATCATCATTTGTTCCGTGAGGCTCTTAACCTATTGAGGAGCTCTACGAGTATACCCTCTGTACTTCTCCCCTCAAAAAACGATTTCGACTATTTTAAACCGAAAACGAATGCAAACCGATGAACAAACCGATGGACTAGGTATACAAACAAAATACTGTTTGCAGAAAAGAAAACGGCACTCGGACGATTTTGGGATAAGGAGCCTCATTATTCAGAAAAAAAAGGCCAGAAAAAGGTATACCTTGATACCTTCATCGTAGCACGCGTCAAACGTGTTCACTCACCAAAGCGCTAAACCCTATTGTTGCGCGCATCGGCAGCGCACAAGGCAGGTCGGATTCCACCGATCCTGGTCTGTGGTGACACCATTGCCGCCTGCACCTACAAACGACCTGATCCTAAGAAGCACACAGTGATCCGATATCCCCGATGACACAACTAGTATGTGCAGCAAGCTCGTCTTTATGGGGTAGTTCACGAACAAAAACCTCGCAAGCTGGGAGACGACACGACAGGTATGTATGTGCAGACTATTACGGTAATGGTTGTGGTTGTTGGATGAACTGTTTTGGGCCTTTTGCTTTCCGTGGTGTAGATTTTCCGTTCTTCCATCATACTTTTCATCGTCGAGGCTAACGCTTCCTATCGTCCGCTTCGACATCCGAAAAGCTATTAAAATTCTTGAAATATATACGAAGTACGACTTCACTACGTTTGGGGCATTGTTGGATGGGAAATGAAACCATACTAGAAATAGGTCACGCACCAAGAATAAGAGCCCCCCAACATAGATACACGTGCAAGATATTAGTACGAGGTAATGCACCAACAAAACCTCGCAATTGCAACTGATCGTTCGATCGCCAAGGCGCTAACTAAATAGGCACCCATCTAACTTGGGTCCGCTAGTGGGTACTCGCGAATATCGCTGCAAACTGCAGCCAAGCTAAGTGCCGTAATCGCCAAACAGACTTACTAGGCCCCTGTCTCCCCGCCCGCCCCACCCCCTACGACCAATTCGGTATGACCTATACCCTAGATTCGAATCCACCTGAGACTAAAATACAAAACTCGGTGGCAACGCAACACCTAAGCAGCGCAATGAAAATCATGCAATAACCTCGTTGCGCCCCTCGGCAACCCAATCCTGACTCCAAAAAAATAGTCTATTTTTTCCCTCTCCTATAATACTGCCGGTGGAAATACACAGAATCTTCTGGCTTGGCTACTATTAATAGGGTCGTGCCATCAACTAAACAGCTCTGTGCAATGCTCTTTTTCTCCGGTGGCAATCTTAAATCTCACCCGCCTCTCCCCAGCCTACTTTCAGTCGCGTTAACCGTTTTCCCACCACAAAATAAAATCCTATACAAGAAGTACTAACAAAAATGCTCTATCCCTAAAAAAAGCGAGGGTAGAGTTCTGGAGGGGGCGTAACAATGCATCTCCGTAATAGCACCATCACTACTGCGTGTGTTGTGGTGGTTCCTTTATAGTGCAGATATGTGCACTATAGAGGGAAATATCGACACTATAGCGGCAACCGGCACTACTCCGCATACATACCGCCACTACTGGCCGTTCCCATCTGTGCCAAGCGATTTCACGGGCACTTCAACGGGCAACCGGCACTATAGAGGGATGAATACTGTGTATAAATAATTCGACTACTACGTTTTTTTCTTGGGCCTGTCAGGCGTTTTCAACGGCGGGGTCGGTGATGAGTTTTACCCTCCTCGTGGAGAAGTTGTCGTCTCCCGGGTAACCGGCGTTCAGTTTCTTCTGCGCGCTCTCTCTCGCCTCGATCTGAATGGCTCGATCGGAACGTACAAAGCGAAAGTACAAGCGAAACGGATTACCAATCGTTTTCATAAAACATTAGGCTATATCACACCAATTCCAAGTGGTTTGATCCCAAAAATGACGATGCAGTCATAAACAGGGCTAAGACGTCAACGCAACTCCACTCGTCCGTGTGTGTTGGGCCGAACCGTAGTCTTGAGGAGGGAGCGGGGCAGGGAGGGTGCGAGGTTGCGGGGAAAGTAAAACGCTGCAGGTGTAGATATCGCCATTACGGTGGTGCCAGACAGGTTTTGGGCTTGAGTGCTGTATCATCCTACAGTACTCCCGAAGGCAATTGCGGAAGAGACCCGCAAGAGATCGACTGAAAACGACTTTCAAGAAGCATTCCCCCTCGCAAACTCAAGCTAACCCTGCCTCCTTTTCCCGTCATCTGTCGAACAAAATCGCTCCGGTCGAATTTTGTTTGCTATCGCAATTTTGCAAACCTTCACGAGGTAACGAGGTCGAAAACGAAACGCACGGTGAAGCAAGTTTTCAAGTCAGGTCAGCCTTGTCTGTGAATTGTGCAGAAATAAAATGTCGGCTTGTGTTTGATCGTGTCATTTCCCCCCTTCACGTCTATAACCATCGTCCAGCGTCCTCTTGCCTTCCGCATGAAGTGCATCTGGTTTCTTGAGCCATCGTGGGCGCGAGTTTCCAACCACCCGGCATCGCGAGGGTCACGGGTGAAATCGTTCCACGCGGTGGTGTCAAACTTGTCGTTGAAGAAGTTGTGTCGGGTCAATGACTCCGGCTTGAGCGTCACGCAGTCCCTGGGCAGTGTTGGGTATGGTTTTCGAGTCGAGAGATGCAACAGGTTAGCGAAGAGCGGGGGGCGCAGGGTGCAGGGATGGACAGAGAGGGGGGAGGGAGGTAATCATATAATGGATATCATGGATATCATGGATATCATGCATGCGCGGCACACAAGGTTACGATATGGGTGTCACTTCTGGGACCTTCTTTTGCAGTAGGTCGGCGGCACTCGCGCGAGCGTGACCCCCGTCATTCCTCGCGGTCTTAAGCTTTCGTGCCGTTATCATTTGACGCGTGCTACTACACGATAGAGGTCATCACTTTTGGACGGAAACGTTTTTGCTGCATGACGGGGCGGGCTCTTTATTAACCTAAAACCGGCTGAATTCCGTCGTTTTTGTTTTACAATTTGAACAATTTTTTTTTAATCTAGACCATCGGGTTGCACTTACTTTCCAGTTTTACTCAAAAATAAGTGTTTGAGGTGAGGTATATGGAGCTCTTTGAGCAACCACCCTCAGCAGGCGAAGGGTGCGCCTTTTTTGACGGTAACAGGCGTCATTTTGCGATAGAAATCCGATCATTAATGGAATGACGGCAAGCTACGCTGCACCGAAAACAAAATCGCCCAAAAGCCTTTTTGTCCGTGAGGTACGGAGTGGAGTCACTCTTGCGAGTGATGAAACTCCCGGTCGGTAGCGAAAATGAGGTTACCCCCGCTACCGAAGCCTTGGCCCCATGGCCGTAATGGCCACTGGTACTTGTAGGACCATGGAGAGGAGGAACGGGGGGGCACGGGGGACGCCAACACGAGGCCTACTCGCCTCAAAGTTTACATTCCGTGTGGTTGCTGGGCCGATTTCTCCATCGGTTTGCGCGTATCGCGGAGCTTAATCCCCTTTTCTAACTGCACCCACGGTTTTTGAGTACAAAACTACAACGAAATACGAAGTGGGGATACTGTTTGCAGTAATAAAAAAAAACTACCTGGTACACCGCAAGGAAGGAGAGTGCCGGCATCATCGATTGAACCTCCGGCTCCAGCCAGTTCGTTTTTCACGGGGCGCTCGCTTTGGCGCGCAAAACCAACGTATTTGCGTTGACGGTATGGGCACGCAGCGCCTTCGATATAGTAGGGTTGTTATTCCGCTAGGAATGTGGATTTTGATCAATAACACAAGGCGATGTTCCAGCTGTCCCGCTTACGCTGGCTCGCGCTGGCAGCGGGTACGTCGCAGGAAGACGGAACATCCCCAACGAAACTCGCCCAAACGAGACCCACATACAAGTGGTCTTCCCGCATTTCCGATGCGCGAAGGTTTGGTGGAAGGGTGGTACAGGTATGTAGGGTGAATATTCGCCCTATTATCCCTCATGGTGGATAATACAAGAAAAAACTAGACTAGTCATGTGTGTAAATCGTAACCACATCGCCAATGTCGGGTGGTGACATGTTGAAGACGCACCGGGAGCGAAACGCCGACAGGGCGAACTGCTTATTCTTTTATCTAACAAAATTGTGTTGGAACGGCCTCACCCGGCCTGCTTCAGGGCTTCCGAGGCCACGCGTGAGGTGTAACAGAAAGTTTCTGAGCTTCTAACAAGTAGGTTTGACATCTCATCAAACACATGACTCCGAAGACATTTCGTTCGCGCAACTCGACCAAGTTTCGTCCTACCAAGATATATTCTACTACTTCTACTCTGCAGGTGATTCCTTCTTCCTTCGGAAGAAAAATAAGCGGCTTGCTCCCATCACCAATTAATTGTGCCCTTATTACCTTACGTCGGTAGAGCCGCGGTTGGCGAGATTTTTCTCCTTTTCGCGCAGGCCGTTCATGACCTTCTTGAACCCGTGGCTGCGAGAAATGCTCCCCACGTTCGCCGACATAGACTGCGGGCGGAAGTGGAGGAGGCATATGCGAATGTCAAATACAACACGATTATTTGCGGTTTCTATTAAGGGTTGGGCCACTCCACACGATAGTCTACTGCGAACAACGAAGCACCGCAACTATCTCCGCAGTCGCTACTGAACCTTTGATCATGGCACTAGGCTGCTGTTTTTTTAGCCTGATCTGGTACTTCTCAATAAAAAAAATAATACCAGTAGACTAGACTATTTAATTAGGAGAAAGAGAAACATACAAAGGCGCAAATAGGTAAATCGGTGTTGAGCGGCGAGGGTCAGGCAAGTGCTACGATACGCTCTTGCCCTAGTTTTCAAGCCCCTTGAATAGGAAGGTGTGCAAAAGCAAATTGTGGGTTTGCCCACCGTGCGTGCTTTTCCATCTCCACCTCCGCGTGCCCGTCTGTGGCGCATGCATATGTTGCGGATTGAAGTCACGATACAAGACTACCGGCTCGCAACCTATGATCTTAGACACTCTGTCCAACGCCTTTTGGTCGCTTTCGTGTCTGCTTTGTGAACTGCCACCCGCAGGGTCGAGATTTCTTGGCGACTCGGCAAACGTGAGTTTTGATGAAAACAAGAACGGTTTAGACTACACAATTAAGAACACAAGTAAAAACGGCAGCTCCACATACCTGAACCTATTGTTTTATGTTGAGGCCGGAACCCTTTAGAAAAGAATACATCCGGAACCCCCAACATAACGCAAACAATACTCTAATGATGGAACTCTCCCATCTAAAGCTTTGGGGTCATACTTCGTATCATGTATTGCTCCACCTTTTGCGAAAGTCCGCCGCCATACAGGTGCAAGTCGTGACGGTGTTTCTCCAGGAACAGTTCAGCCATTATGCGGCGGCCGACAAACATTTCCGCCTCGTCCAAAACGCCGTCGCCGTTGTAGTCGAAACGCTGCGGCCACGGACGAAATCGAAATGTCGCCGGCGAAAAAAAGAGGGGAGAGTTTTACAACAAGGTACGTCGACCTCATGATTTTTTTTTCAGCTTTCATTTTCACTCCAAAACCTACCCCTTGCTGATCCCAAGCCATCTATCTTGTCGCCAAAAAGCGAGGGCACAATTCTGAGCAGGGTTAAGACAGTACACCTGTCGCTAGGAACTCGTGCAGAGTCATCCCACGGTAGGATTTGCACTTTTTTTAGCCCAACGTTTCTGGCCGGTTGAGCTCCTCAAAGCGAGGGGTTACCGGTTAGTCTGACACCTCTTACGAGCATAGTTGCTTTAGGGCTAGCGCGGCGTAGAAATTGTTGCTCGTCGAGGGTCACGCGATTCAATGCCTTCGAAGTCACGCTTCGGGTGAGATATCGAGCTCCTCATGTTACGGGTTCAGAAACTTCCGCTGCCAGGCCAGGCCAGGCCAGGCCAGGCCAGGCCCGGCCAGGCCAGACCAGGCCAGACCAGGCCAGACCAGATCAGACCAGGCCAGACCAAACCAGACCAGACCAGACCCGACCCGACCCGACCCGGCCCGTGAGATTTTGGACACATCCTGACCCAACCCGACTCGACCCGCGAGAGTTTGAAAACCTCTTGAAACGACCTGCCGGCCGCCGGGGCATGGCTCGCGAACATCCCGTTGTAATTACGAGCGAATGCGAATTAATCCCTCAAACAAAATGACGCCGCCAAAAATGATAGGGACGCCTTTTAGAGTTGCCTCGACGCGTCCACCAACCGACAGCGCACACAAGTCGACCACCGTATTTGACGACAGTTTCAAGATGTCCTGCTGAAGGGTCACCCCACGGTAGCCTGGCCTGGCTTGGTAGGGTCGGGTCGGGTCGGGTCGGGTCGGGTCGGGTCGGTCGGGTCGGGTCGGGTCGGGTCGGGTCGTCGGGTCGGGTCGGGTCGGGTCGGGTCGGGTCGGGTCGGGTCGGGTCGGGTCGGGTCGGGTCGGGTCGGGTCGGGTCGGGTCGGGTCGGGTCGGGTCGGGTCGGGTCGGGTCGGGTCGGGTCGGGTCGGGTCGGGTCGGGTCGGGTCGGGTCGGTCGGGTCGGGTCGGGTCGGGTCGGGTCGGGTCGGGTCGGGTTGGGTCGGGTCGGGTCGGGTTGGGTCGGGTCGGGTCGGGTCGGGTCGGGTTGGGTCGGGTCGGGTTGGGTCGGGTCGGGTCGGGTCGGGTCGGGTCGGGTCGGTCGGGTCGGGTCGGGTCGGGTCGGGTCGGGTCGGGTCGGGTCGGGTCGGGTCGGGTCGGGTCGGGTCGGGTCGGGTCGGGTCGGGTCGGGTCGGGTCGGGTCGGGTCGGGTCGGTCGGGTCGGGTCGGGTCGGGTCGGGTCGGGTCGGGTCGGGTCGGGTCGGGTCGGGTCGGGTCGGGTCGGGTCGGGTCGGGTCGGGTCGGGTCGGGTCGGGTCGGGTCGGGTCGGGTCGGGTCGGGTCGGGTCGGGTCGGGTCGGGTCGGGTCGGGTCGGGTCGGGTCGGGTCGGGTCGGGTCGGGTCGGGTCGGGTCGGGTCGGGTCGGGTCGGGTGGGTCGGTCGGGTCGGGTCGGGTCGGGTCGGTCGGGTCGGGTCGGGTCGGGTCGGGTCGGGTCGGGTCGGGTCGGGTCGGGTCGGGTCGGGTCGGGTCGGGTCGGGTCGGGTCGGGTCGGGTCGGGTCGGGTCGGGTCGGGTCGGGTCGGGTCGGGTCGGGTCGGGTCGGGTCGGGTCGGGTCGGGTCGGGTCGGGTCGGGTCGGGTCGGGTCGGGTCGGGTCGGGTCGGGTCGGGTCGGGTCGGGTCGGGTCGGGTCGGGTCGGGTCGGGTCGGGTCGGGTCGGGTCGGGTCGGGTCGGGTCGGGTCGGGTCGGGTTGGGTCGGGTCGGGTCGGGTCGGGTCGGGTCGCGTCGGGTCGGGTCGGGTCGGGTCAGATCCAATATGTAGGTTTTCAAATCTCACGGGGTCGTGCTACCCGAACACGGCCCGACCCGCGAGAAGCGACCCGACCCGTGAAAAGCCCTGGCAATAAACTTTAATGGAAAATAAAAAATATGTCGTTGGTGTTCGCTTTACAAACAAAACCGAATCCTGCCGCAACCTTCATGCGCACGCCTTACGTTCTATAATAGAAGAAGTGTCCGACGCGTTTGTTTAACAACAACGTTACCCGCTCGTACTAGAACTAAATGTATAAATCTCACCTTTGCCAGGGCGTAGTCCTCCTGGCTGACGACACCATCTCCGTCGATATCGTAGCTCGCATGGGGGATGTTTTGGGCCTTGATAAGAGCTCGGAAGTCGCTCTGCGTGTTGACCCGGGGAATGTTGTTCACCTGATTGTTTTTCATGTTCAAACGTGGAGTAGGTACGGCCGATCCCCGGAATATGCCACCGTTTTAGGTCCGCAGACCGGCGGTTTTCACAAAAAATTTAAACCCCCTAAAAAGCTAAACGCACGGTTTTCGGAGGCAATTTTTCTTGGAATCAGTAATTGTGAGGCAGTATTTCGTGGTAGCAAAACGCCAATACAAGTTGACCCCATTTGGGACTTGAGAAGAAAAACTGACCAAAAAACTGACGTTTACAGCGTCGACCATCCGAAGCAACGCGAACTGCTTGGATGTTGGTAGATACATTTCCTGTCCGAACCGCAAATACATCTTAATGCAGGACAGGATCGCATTCGTACTACTGCGCACAGCCGGAGACGGTGGATAAGATCGCAATAGCATCGCACTTGTCATGCCCTTCGTCGCCGTAACCCGGTTCAACTGCACACGCGTGTTTGCGTGAGAAATAAAGTGCCTGGGATCAGTTTGGGAGCGTTCTTTGCAGTAGTAAAACTCCGATTGTTTGCGTACCCTCTTTGGAACTGTTTTCATGCACGTTTTTCTGCGGCGACAAACTAGTCGGAATTGAAGTGTGGGGCAGTTTCTCGGAGTAAAAACAAAAAGGGTTATACCGTATGAGCCTTTGTGGGCATCTGTTTACGTCACGACCAAAAACACGCGAGATTTGCTACCTTGCCAGAGCCGTCTAGGAAACACGTGCAGCAATACGACGAGTACCACCAGCATGCTGTAGGATGCATCGGACAGCTCGTTCACGTGGTAGCAGATAGTTCGGAAACATAGAACATCATTTACCTTGGCATCCCGGGCTGCTTCGCGAGGCTAACGCTGCTGTAATGCTCTTCTACTGCTGTAAACGTCAGTTTTTTCGACAGTGTTTCGCCCTGAAGTTTTCCAAGGGGTTGTTATATCGGAGGAAGGCCCCTCGCTAATCTAACGCCGCCTTGAGGAGTTACACCGGTCAGCCCCCCCTCTCACCTCCGGGTCGAGCATGAGCGTGCGGAGCGGGATCGTTTTCGAACCCTTAGATCGAGCGAACCAGCTCCTGTCGCCGCCCGCCATTCCGCTGCGGTTTTCGCTAGATCCACGATCACTCCCAACTTTTACGCTAGGCGGGGCGATAATTAACCCGCCGCTTCCTGTCCGTCGTCTTTCCCTGAAAGTTATGCCAGTCGATGGAGGGAATGGACCACGCCGATGATAACAATAACGCGTTTTTGCATGTTTGAATTCTTGCGAAAACTAAGAAAAAAAATTACGCCGGAAGGGTACTGGCGCAACCTTAGCGAGCGCGCGAGTTCGATCTACCTAACTTTCGCTCTGAGAAAAAAATTGCGGTGGAATGGCCCAGTGCCCCTTCGCGTGCGGATCTCTCTCGCCCTCTCTTCAGACAAGCTCGCCCCGAGATATCAACCATCCAACCCTGGCGGAAAAGTCACACCGTTTTGGTATTGTTATATTAATAGAACACTCGCGGTTCTCATATTTGCGTGCAGAGGGGTATGAAACTTCGAGGTGTGACGCTGTAGTCATCACAGTATAGTCCAAAAATACGTGGGGCAGGAGACAAGATGTGATGGTCTTGTCTGGCCGTTTTATATTTAGATACAACACTTCAGCAACGGGACCCGTCGCAGGCGCTTTTGTCGAATATTTCATCTCAAAGGGTAGAAATACTCACCGTTGCTGCTGCAGCCGCTGTTCGTGGTGGTGGTGGTGATGGTGATGATGATGATAATGATGGTGATGGCGGTCCCGAAGGCGGTGCTTCCCCCTATTACTGTGTCCGCGGTCCATCTGGTTTCCACCACCCCCAGGAGCGCCCGCAGCCGCGTTCTTATCGAGGGTGCTCGCGCCACCTGTATCGCTGCGGCTCCCCGCGCTGGCCTTTCGTCGAGGAACCCCCTCAGCAACCCCCCCTCCGTTCACGCGCCCTCTCTTAGCGTAGTCCGAAACAACGCCGCCGTCGGCGCCTCCATCACCCGCACCCCCGACAGTTTGTGGCGCATGGTGAGAGGTAATGCTAGTGGTAGTCGTGCCGACAGTGCTCTTTGGAGCGTGTGCGTTGGAGAGGGGGAGGGAAAAGGGAACGGGGAAGGAGGGGAAATGGAGAAGGCCAAATATAACATTAAGCTATTGGCAATATTTTCCCCCATGTGGCGTGGTGGAACTACAAGATCATATGGGAACATAGGAACCAATTTTTTGGCGGTATACTTGCCCTGCATGCATGTGGCGTGATGGCACCGCATGATTGGATGGAGCTACAAAAGCCAGTTGTTGGCGATAGGTTACTGACATGTCGCGTGATGAACCCGCATCATTAGATGGAACTGCATGATCAGATGACTATGAACTATGACTTCGTCCCCGATAGCGAAGACAGACAGTATCACAGTGACTCACTTCAACACAACTGCCCGGTAGCAACGTAGCTATCCTCAATCAAAGCGTCAACGTTTATGAATCAAAACGCTCGCTCCTCTGGCAAACTGTTCAGAGAACACACGCCACGTGCCGAAGGCCTGTCCGCCACTGCTTTCCGAAGCTCTGCTCTTTCTCCGCGCCCGCCCGGCTCTACCTTTGGCCGCCGACCCCGCCCGCCCTCCTCGATTCCCTGAAATGTAGACGGTGGTCTATGCACGGGGACAGAGCTTCATGTCATCAACGTCTTAGCCCTTTGCGTAAATATAGACACTGCCATATACATGAAAGACGTTACAGTGGTCATAAAAGAGGCTAAAATCGTCCCGATGAAAAAAAAAAAAAACAAGAACGAAATAAAACGCAAGCCTACAACAATAGTACTAATACGCAAGGGAACGGTAGTACGGACTAGGGGTGTATCTTCCGGTGTCCCCCTAAATGCCCCCGGGACGGCTCGTTTCAGGACAAACCTCAATCCCTATGCTGTGTAAAGGAGCCGCTTGTTTCCGCCGGGCTTGTCGCGCCAATGCTGTCCTGACAACTTGCACGTATACCTGCCACGGGAACGTGCGTGAAGTTGGGGATTGGTTGCGGCCCCGTGTGGATACAGTACCGTTCTGTGCCGACATGCGCTTGACGGGCAGACGAACGGTTGTGTGACTAGATTATTGTTGCGTGTTCCGTCTGAGTCATCCCACGGTATGGGGATGTTGCATTTTTTTTGGGCCATATGGTGTTTGTGGCATCCTATCCGGTTGAGTTTCTCAAGTAACGAAGTTCATGGTTAGTCTAATTGCTCTTACGAGTATATCTGGTGTTTGTTTCGAGACTAGCGCATAGAAGCGCTGGTCGGATTGCGCGAACGAACGCCTTCCAAGTCATGGTTCGGGTGAGGCGCTGAGCTCACGTTTAGGTGCTCAGAAATTTCTTAGAACCTGCTGCACCCCTGCCGTGGCATGGACCATTCGATCCATCATTCGATCCATCATTCGATCCACCATTCGATCCTCCATTCGATCCTCCATTCGATCCATCATTCGATCCACCGTTCGATCCATCATTCGATCCATCATTCGATCCACCATTCGATCCTCAATTCGATCCACCACTTGATCCTCCATTCGATCCTCCATTTGATCCACCATTCGATCCATCATTCGATCCATCATTCGATCCATCATTCGATCCATCATTCGATCCATCATTCGATCCACCATTCGACCCACCATTCGATCCATCATTCGATCCATCATTCGATTCATCATTCGATCCATCAGTCGATCCATGACTGATGGATTTAACGTCGATGACCGATAAAACATTCCCAGAGGTTGGAAAAGAGAAACAAGGAGGAAGTAATACGTTAACAAAAAAGACGGAAAAACTAAAGCAGTGCACCAATTCTACCCCCTATCGTAGATTGAGGGAAAAAACGCCTCTTTTCATTCCCTCCCTTGTTGAACCAGGACAAGCTGAACAAGCCGCAACTTCATGCAGGAGGAGCATAACACGTGCGGTAAATCAGCGACAAACCGAGAATGGCTTTGCTGCACATGTCACATGACACCTCAGCGCAGTCATATACCAGGTAAGTAAGCATTGCAGCTCGTACAACGGTTGGGATTTCCACCAGCACATAGAAAATTAACTAAACATCGCCCCCTCGGGGAGTACGGGGAAGCTCCTACCGTCACACACGCCGAATATTTGGAACTCCCATCTACACACGACCTGGGCCACGGAGTCATCCCACGGTAGGAATTGCAGTTTTTGGGCCAACTTTTTGCGATGATGTTTGTGATAATGTTTGTGATGATGTTTGTGGTAATGTTTGTGATAATGTTTGTGATAATGTTTGCGATAATGTTTGTAATATTTTTTGTTGATCAAGTTTGTGATGTGATAATTTTTGTGATAATGTTAATGTTTTGTGATAATGCTTGCGACAATGCTTGCGATAATGCTTGCGATAATGTTTGTGATAATGTTTGTGATAACGTCACGGCTGAGCTCCTTAAGCGTGGAACTATCGGTTAGTATGATCATTTCTCTCGAGTATCTTAGTTTTAGTGTAGGACCAGCGCCTGTAAAACAGTCGGTCGGGTTGCGCGAACGAACGCCATCGAAGTCACTAGTCATGTTTCGGGTGAGGCGTTGAGCTCCTCGTGGTAGGAATTCAGAAAATTCTTAGAATTTTCTTCGCCCCTGGATTGGGATGGCTCTTCGGTATGTGTGTTATCATACCCCCCTTCCCCACTAACGCGTTAAGACACGTGCTACGCTGGAGGTGGAAAAGTATTTTTTTGGCTGAAACGTTGTCTGAACGATGGGGCTCCTTGATCCGATGCCGTCAGAATGACGGTCATGTTTTGGATTTTCGTTTCGTTGCTTAGTTTTCGTTCGCTGAGATCCAATCTATTTACATCTTAGCACTTTTTTTTATATTTTTCTCCATCCCTAGACATAGCTCAGATCCAGGGTCACTACTTGTAAGCAGGCTTTTTCTCCCCCCCCTCCCCACAACGGTACGTGCCCTCATTTTTAACGCGATAAGACTTCAGCCCTTTTCTTCCCTCGCCGACTCGCATTGGATCGCAAAAATGTTGTCGATTGCATGTCTAGGCTGTCTAGGTTTCTAAGGTATGCTTTAGTTATACATACGAGTATATACTATAGTTTTTGTGTTTGGTTGAGATATATTGTTGGGGATCCTCGCCACAGAACTAATACCCAACCTCCACCATGGCATGGTTGTTGGCGTTAGTATGGACAATAATGCTACTCAGCAGCCCGTGTTCCTATGGTTGGCGCAACGCAAGAAACTATCAATAGCTGTGCCATCGTGACGACGCATCATTCATATGGAAAATAAGTAAAGACGCCTTTTTCGCAAGTGTTTAGGGGTAGATTCCCACGCGCTGGTGGCACTGGCATTGACCAGCAGACATAAATGGGGTGTTAAAAGTGTCCATGGTCACACCTTGATTCGTCAATTCTTCTTAACCTCTGTGGCGCTCGAGGGAAGAAACAAGTGCCCGAAAATAGGGTGTGTTTGCGAAGCACCAACTTTCGTTGGGTACGTAGGAGTTAGGCAGGAAAGCATGTACTGCAGTTAGTATTGAAACCGTCGAACGTCACAACCCAAGGCAAAACCCAACCCAACCCACGAAAAAAAAGCAGCGAAAACTTGGGTTAGTAATCTTGGACCAAAACCCCGGAGACGGAAAAAGGCCGTCCCCGGGGTGGGAGAAAGCCTGATAGCTGTACAGAAAAAGCAAGACGATCAGACGATCCCACTTGCTTCGTCGGCTCTCGTGCAGTAGCTAGAGAGAGTAGGAAGCGGTTAGGGAAAACAAACCATCCCGCCCGCCCATCATTGTGCGCGAGACACGCCGACAACGACATCAGTGTTATTTTGTAGTGTGTGTTTTACCTGATTAACTACTCTTTGCGATGAGGTGCCGCGTTGACTACCATCGAATCAACGCGCGGGTAGTAGCCCTGGGTGAGAGTCTCCGGCTGATCGCAGCAGAGAGGCCTCATTAATCCCAAACTATATACGAGTTAAAGCCGGCGAAATGTTACTGCAGAAATGAATATGTTTTTCTACAAATTGTAGTTTATTTTCTAACCTACCAGGTCTTTTTTTCGCGGGTTGGTTGGCATTGGATCATACTGATGTTTGTCGGTTCTAACACTATTTTTTGCGTGCTTTTTCCAACCCTAAGAGAGGTTGGCAAAAATCGCAAACACCTCAATAAGCGACGATTACGGCATCACCAATACGAAGCAACCATCGCTGCTTGGGCGAGGGGGGGCGCGTGCTTCGGGTAGAAGGGCGAATCTGGAACGTTTTGTTCTGTGGCTCCTCGCACGAAGAACTCTACATACCTCACCCCCAAACATGAAACACTTGACCTTCGATGAAAAACGAAAGTGCAACACGATGAACGATCCCAGCATGCCCTAGCTTTAAAAAAAAAGCGAATGATAACTATAAAACGCAAAAGCGGTATTCACGCGATCCTGGGTATTGCAGCGATTAGTTGATTAGCGTTGAGTAGTATCGATTCACGTCGATCAGTATTGATCAGTACTGATTAGTATCATACCGTCAGTCAGAAAAAGCAAAATGGCCAAAAAGTACCACCAAAAAGTACCACCAAAAAGTGCCACCAAAAAGTGCCACCAAAAAGTGCCACCAAAAAGCGCCACCGAAAAATGCCACCCCTACTGTAGGACGCGTCGGTCGGGGTGGGGCGTGTCCGCAGGAACCGCAACGTAAGCGACACGCCAGAACGGCAGACGCGCGCCTAGCATTAAAAAATGCCACCCCTGGCTCACGCGGATAGACCCGAGAATCCTAGACGCTTGATTAGGTCACGCCCCATCGTTTTTATGATCGGAATGCATACAATGACGCGTTTGTTAAATTAAGGGTGGGGGACACAGAGTGCCCCCTGCAGGTCTGCCAATTGAGCAGGTCCTCGGAGAGTACTTACTTTCGTTCCTTCGTAGAGATGTAGCTTTATTCGTTTCCACCAGAGCCCGGGATAGCTTCTGAGATCGGAGGCACGTGCCTCCGATCTACTTCCTAACTTTCCCGAATATAAAACGCCAACCTTATCATACGAAACCCGTCCAAATGATCTCAAATTCGGATACTAACAGGCCTTTCGAGGCCGTATCTTAACACTAGCCCACCCTGATGAGTCGCATGTGCAGAAGTATGGGAGATTCGGGGAAACTCCGGTTCTACAACTAGACCATGAGTCGAAGATGCGGCTCCTCAAAAACCCACTCCCACACCTCTAACCGTCTGGCTATGGAGCCAGGAACACGCGTTATCGTATGGGTTTCAGTGCATACGTTGCTGCGTACGACAGAGGTGCCATTTGTTCGTCTGAGATGTTTTGTGAACGACGGGGCTCCTTAACCTAAAGTGGTCGAAAATAAATAAATAATAAGCCTTTTTTTGCACGATTCTCGTTGTGTACCTAGGCCATGGGCGTGTTTATCCGGCATGTGAAGTTATGGGTGGGGACACAGAGTGCCCCCTGCAGGTCTGCCAATTGAGCAGGTCCTCGGAGAGTACTCACTTTCTTTTCCTTCGTAGAGACGTTGCTTTATTCGATTCCACCAGAGCCCCGGATAGCTTCTGAGATCGGAGGCACGTGCCTCCGATCTATTTCGTAACTTTCCCGCATATAAAACGCCAACCTTATCATACGAAACCCATCCAAATGATCTCAAATTTGGATAAATACAGGCCTTTCGAGGCCGTATCTTAACAGGTATCCAGTTTTGTTTTTTTCTCCAAATGAGTTTTTTGTGCCTTAAGAAGGACATGTCTTAACTCCAGAAGTGAGGAATCTCATAAAAAAGCGGCGTACCTCTACCATAGCACACATCACGTTATTATCGGAATTAATTTTACATATATATATATATGTATGTATGTATGTATGTATGTATGCATGCATGCATGTATGTATGTATGTATGTATGTATGTATGTATGTATGTATGTATGTATGTATGTATGTATGTATGCATGTATGTATGCATGCATGTATGTATGTATGTATGTATGTATGTATGTATGTATGTATGTATGTATGTATGCATGTATGTATGTATGTATGTATGTATGTATGTATGTATGTATGTATGTATGTATGTATGTATGTATGCATGTATGTATGCATGCATGTATGTATGTATGTATGTATGTATGTATGTATGTATGTATGTATGTATGTATGTATGTATGTATGTATGTATGTATGTATGTATGTATGTATGTATGCATGCATGTATGTATGTATGTATGTATGTATGTATGTATGTATGTATGTATGTATGCATGTATGTATGTATGTATGTATGTATGTATGTATGTATGTATGTATGTATGCATGTATGTATGTATGTATGTATGTATGTATGCATGCATGTATGTATGTATGTATGTATGTATGTATGTATGTATGCATGTATGTATGTATGTATGTATGTATGTATGTATGTATGTATGTATGTATGTATGTATGCATGTATGTATGCATGCATGTATGTATGTATGTATGCATGTATGTATGTATGTATGTATGTATGTATGTATGTATGTATGTATGTATGCATGCATGTATGTATGTATGTATGTATGTATGTATGTATGTATGCATGTATGTATGTATGTATGTATGTATGTATGTATGTATGTATGTATGCATGTATGTATGTATGTATGTATGTATGTATGTATGTATGTATGTATGTATGCATGTATGTATGTATGTATGTATGTATGCATGTATGTATGCATGCATGTATGTATGTATGTATGTATGTATGTATGTATGTATGCATGCATGTATGTATGTATGTATGTATGTATGTATGTATGTATGTATGTATGTATGCATGTATGTATGTATGTATGTATGTATGTATGTATGTATGTATGTATGTATGTATGTATGTAGACCCTGAAAGCGTTCATTTATCGTCCAATACATCGTTCTTACCTCCAAGTCGTCACGGCTAAGTTTGTGAAGTCCCAAAGGAATTTCCGCGTTGCCATCGTCTATCACGTCTTGAGCAATTTGACAGCCAACGTCGTCGCCAGCAACTCCTCCTCTTCCGCCTCCGCCTCCGCCTCCTCCTCCTCCTCCCCCTCCTCTCTCCCCTCCTCCTTCTCCCGCCTCCCCCCCCCCTCCTCCTCCTGCTGCTGCTGCCCTTCCCGCTGGTGTTGTTTGGGTTCCGGGTGACAGAGACCGTGCCGATTGCGTTGTTCGCCTTTTTTCATTCGCGCCGCTGGAGGGGTGCGGGGACCTAGGGCCTGAAGAGGCCGCCCCCTTCCCGTTCAAGAGATTGGCCTCTCGGCGCGACATTCCTGGCGAAGACCTTGGACCGATGAGACAGTACAGCGTGCACAAAGTAGAACATTGTGTTAGAGAGTGTTAGAGGGTGTTGTATTAATTAGTATTAATAGCATTGGTCCCGCTCGCTGTGGTGCCGGTATGTGCCTGCCGGCCGGGGATACCTGCACTACAGCGGCAACCGGCACTACTCCGTGTACGGCCACTAATGTTTTTTCCCGTACATGTCAAGCAATTTCACCGGCACTATAGGGGGCAGCCGGCACTACTCCACTGGCACTAAGAGGGACTACTAATGTATTCAATTTCTACTTCTGCTGTCTGTTTCTACTAATAATACTGTAGTCTGTTTGACTATTGCGAAGGGGGCAGTGCAATCACAACCCACGACGGACGCCAAAATTAATTATTTCTCCTGCGTTCATTGCCGAATTTGGTTCTGATTACTACTAGGTATGATACGAATTTGCGGTTGCCCACTCAAACTAAGCAGTATAGCAATTGAGCCGTACAACCCCCCGTCGGGAGTGAATAGCACGTATACAAAATGTTGGATAATTGTAACACACCTCCTTCGACAAAGAACAGCTCCTGTGCAAAACATTGACTGTTGTTACCCCCCCCCCCGCCCTTCCCCTGTTCGAGCTTGAAATTGACGTCTTGAACGTGCAGAGGGTTTCCACTAGGAAAGAAAACAAAGAAAATGTTTGGAAGAGGTTTCGAGACATGAGGATAAAATAACAGGTTAAATACTGCACTACGGTGTGAGCTTAACGATAAGGTTACAGTGGGGGGGGGGCAATAGTGCCGGTTGAATAGTGCTTCTTCCCTCTATAGTGCCTGTGGAATAATGCTACTACTGCTCTCTACAGCTATGATAACAATTGGTTTGCTTTCCAAGAAAAAACGTCTGTTCTCATTTCAGGCTCCGTCCCCATTTTTCGGAAAACTATGTTATTATGCCGGTGAAATTCCCGGGGCACCACTGGAACTCTCTATAGAGTAACCCTATTCCCATTCGTGCCGGTGCCCTGAACGGTGAGGGGCTCCCAGTAGTGCCGGCTGATTAGTGCCACTTCCCTCTATAGTGCCCGTGAAATCGCTTGGCACCACTGAAACGCTCTTATAGTACCAGTTATGTCTCCATTCTTAGCCCTATTCCCAATAGTGCCGGTGCCCTGAATAGTGCCGGTATATTGGGCTGGTATATGCCGGCACTATTGGGAGCCACCACTGCGTATAATTATAGTCTATGTAAGTAGTAGGCGTGGGGTGAATAACTGACCGATTTCCACACTTGATGGGGACGACACGCAATAGTTATCATGCAATAGTTATCATGCAATAGTTATCATGCAATAGTTATCATACCTCGTGTTTGCTCATATGGGTTGCGAGTTGACTACAAGTCGTACGTCCGCTGGCACTGTACACAAATACTGTTGACTCGTACAGAACCGCAAGAACAAAAATCCCACATAAAAAATTCCAAGCACTTTTCTTCCTCAAAACGTATGATACAATATAGGTACGGTTCGAAAGAGGCGAACAGGATAAGGGGGGTCTTCATAAACCGGTGCGTGCGTTTTAATCAACGTATCTTACGGTTCATCAACAAACGTAAGGGCCAACGAAGAAATCACCTGGGGGGGGTGAATATGCGTCCCTCTTCCCTTCCCCCCATCTTAAGCGGCCCCGCGTTCGCGGATGAGCGTCCCACGGCTCCCGCAGAAGTGCTCGGCCGGATTGCAAACCCAGCTTGTTGACCGCTGAGAAGAGGTAAAGGACTCTTTTCTTCGTGTCTCGCAGTAACCTTTGCGCACAAACCACAAAAATAAGCTAAAAGTGAGAGATGACAAGACACCTTTAACCAAGAGGCAGGAAACGTCGTGTTATGGGGGAGAGAGGGGGGCGGGGGGAGGTGTGTATCTTTTGTCATGCATGGCCGTCGTCGTAAGACCATAGACACGCGCATCCTTACAATGCCGGAACGAACTCGGTGTCATGCGTGACCGTGGTCGTATGACCATAGACACTTGCATCCCTACAATGCCGCGACGGAACACGCCCGGTTTTCACCGACCAGACCGGCACGACCGGGGGGGAGGGGGGGGGGGGGGGAGTCTTGCGGGATTTCTCGACACCGAATTTCAGAGATCGAGTAAACATGGGTATGGTAACGCAAAAAAAAACTCTATACAATTGCGCGCATGTTTTTTAGAGCACACTCTAATTGAAACTTCTCGTACTTTAAGTTTAGTGTGTTTTGAGGACCCGTTTTTTAAACCTGGTCTTTCTCATCTTGCGTCGTTGGAAAGCTGCACTCGTCGGCTCCCTTCCTCATCCGTCGAGGTAAATTCCTTCCTTCGTCAATTGATGAAGAAAAACTATATATGTCTACATCGAAAAAAATGGCGTTTGAGGGCCTGAATACTGTGGGCCTCCGTTAGTACCTGGTAGTATGTATGGAATCGTTTCGCAGCAGTAGAACGGTTGTAAGCGAAACGGCTGGAACGGTACCGACCCGGAATGAAAAAAACCACCGCGCAAAAGGGGGGACAGGATCACTGCAGCTAGCCCGAAGCTCGGCGTTGTACTGGTATATGCCCACTTCGGAGTTGCACGACAGGGATGCGAGGGTCTATGGCCATACGATTACGACTCCGGCTATGCATGAAATGAAAATCCAGACCTCCCTTCAAGAGTTTCCTTCAATCTGAACGTAAGACACACAGCCACTGCTTATCAGCGAGATAATGCTCACTTTTCCATCCGCTTGATTGGAGCTGCCACCGAAGTCACGTTTCTTGGAAAAAGGTGAACCCTGCCCAAGAGAAGGGGTCGAAGACGAGCCGAGAAGCGCTCCTCCCGTCCTGTCAGGCATATCAGGGGAGGCAACGTATGTACCGATGGCATATCAAACGGCGAGCGAGGTATATGCGAACAGAGCAGAGCACGGCCGCTCGCAGAACGTATTGTAAATAAGCTGTGCTGGTAAGGCACATTATTTTTCGACGGCCACACGAAGCAGACCGGACTGCTTGGGTATATGATAGGGATTGGACCTCAAGTGCAACGTAAGGAGCGAGTTGTTCTTCGGTATCCGCCCCAAGTTTTCTTGAACGAAATCGCCAGTTTTGAAACCAGCTCCCGGCCGTATCTCCTGAAATACGATGTCCCCTGCCACCCCGACGTCATCATTCAATAGTCATTTGCAAACAAGATAATATTTCGTGGAGAACATTTAGTTTTTATAGCGTCCTTCCTCGCGTCGAGCAGTCACGAAACGTTCGTTAAAGAAAACCGGTTGTTTTTTTTTGGGGGGGTGGGGAGTCGTAGAATCTGTCGAGCCAAAGCATACGACACGTCCGCAGCATGGTAATGCTCGCACTGCTGGTTTAGTTAACGCTTGGATAAAAATCGTACTCGTTGTTATTTTTGCTCGTCGATATTCGTGGACCCTGAAATGTTAGGTAGAGCAGAGGCTTCTCTCATGCACGCTGTTTTTTTTTCGTGCCTTAGGTGCTGTGCTTGCGTAAGGCAACGAACCTGCACTTGAAAATGGGCATACAAGGCACGCTTTGGGTCAAGGTGTGGGTCGCCCACCTCAGCCATCTGGATACCCCTTCTGAAGGCGGTACATAATGCCACATGACACATGTGTACCGGTATACGCCCACAAGGTTGGGGAGTTGTTCAGGGATGACAACGCCCCCGAGTGCCCGACGACTTTGTCGTGCGCTGCGCACTGTGCGACGTCTTACCAGGATGTAAATCAACTAAACATCTACGCACAACAACGCCGGGCTTACTCGACTTACCCACTCGACCCTTGGTGCACCGTTCTGCTGCTGCCCCGATCACTCCCTTCGTGTTTGCAGTCCTTACACAATGAACGCCTAGTACAAACTATAAACGTTATGTACTACTGTACGGAGATCTTATGCTGATAGAGAGCTACACCATGGCCACTAGACTGCCGATTGCTAGCTCGGTGGACATGGAGTATCTACAACTTAAGCGCAATCTGGAATTTGTCTGGTTGTTAACCCCGGACCTCAGGTGCATGCACGGGTTGCAATCCCCGTAGCCAGCGCTGATGGATAGCTCAGCGGTTGCGGTGTATATCTCGTACAGACATGAATAGATGCACTACTCCTTTTCAGCGTTTGATATGTTTCATTACCTTGATTCACACCAATTTCTTCTGTTTTACCTTGTCGGGTCATTATATAGAAGCCGATCGCCCCGGTGGCGTATCAGGTTATCCTCGAGCCTGGTATAGGTCAGTTTCGTGAGTTCGAATCCCCCCTGCATACTCGTATGAAATCGTGGGGACTTTTTCTTGCGCACAAATTGACTTGCGGAAAGCGCGAGAGCGTGAGTTAGAAACACTCCATGAAAAATCCACGAGCAGTGGGATTGCTGAACCCTATGCGCGATAAAAATTAAAGGCAAGAACCGGGGGGGAGAAGGGACGACACCTGTGACCACGGCTTGTCCAGAAGCTGGAAAGTAGATGTGTGTGAAAAAAAAAACGAAGGCAAACGGGAGAGGGGGGGGGAGGGGTCACCCATGCAGAAACAATCTCACAAACTACGTGCCCTCTCAAAAGCAGGAATCTCACAAAAAACGTCAGCCCAAAAATGACGGGAAAAAAATAAATTGGACAGCTGTTGTACTGGAGTCAACGTAGGACACACACACTTTCTCCAATAATAAATGTGGCCTGAAACCAACATATATGTATAGGTTTCGTATCGGGGCTGGGACTGACTGCAGCTATCAGTAGCAGCAGCCGTTGCCGGCGATCAATTGACACACCCGCCCTTTCCATGGACACTGTAGTGGCAACTCTGCCGACGACGCCAAATGTAGTGGTACTCCGAGTGGGGGATGCGTGGTTGGTGGGTGTTGGGAAGCGTGCTCCTCACGGGTTCCGGTGTCTTTGGTTGTCTCTCCTCATGGCTCGCTGGATAGACTCATAGCTTGCGCAATATTTCCTCTACATTGAACTCTAAAAGACAGACAAAGCAAGACAAGACAAAGTAGGGCAGGGTAGGCAGGGTAGTGTGCAGGGTAGAGCAAGTAGTATGATAAGGGGCGTCCTGCTTGTCCCATCATCGTCACCTACATTACCACCCACCTATGATGGCCTTGACATGAGTGTAACATCTAATATCACGTGGTTTCACCTCAACCATGACATGGTTTCACGTCGAATCTATAAACTACCCTTCTACGGAGGGCGCTCCATTACAACATGCCACCATAATCAACCTGCCGTGGTAGGTACACCGCGCATGATAACACACCCCCTGGGATGGTTTTTCGAGCCGATTGTCTCTAAAACGAGGGGGGGTATGACACCCAAGGGAAACAGCTCAGTCGCTTTTTGCAGGGCTTTTCTTCACGGGTCGGGTCAAATCTCGCGGGTCGGGTCGGGTCGGGTCGGGTCAGCTGACCCGACCCGACCCGCGAGATTTTCGAGACGTCTTGACCCGACCCGACCCGACCCGCGAGATTTTGAAATCGTCATGACCCGACCCGACCCGACCCGCGAGATTTTCGAGACGTCTTGACCCGACCCGACCCGACCCGCGAGATTTTGAAATCGTCCTGATCCGACCCGACCCGACCCGCGACAATCCGGGTGACCCGCGAGATTCGGGTCGTCTGGCGGGTCACGTTAACTTGACCCGTGACATTTTTCACGGGTCAAAGTTAAAAAGTCACGGATCAAAGCATGTATACCTCGGTCGGTTGGTTGGTTCTTGGTCCCTCTTACTTTTCCCAGTATGTCGTGTTCTCTGCGTTTTTTACCGGCATTGTTTGCAGCTAGCTGATGATTATGTCATGTGGCGTGCGGGCGAGAAATAGGAAAGAAACCGCAACCCACATGCATGGACATGCCCGTACCGTTAGACCACCGGGTCGACCCGACGAGCGACCCGACGAGCGAGCTAGTTATAAGTTACAAGAGAGCCAGTCTCCGGCCCCAGCAAGCAGCCTAGCTGAGCCGCCTCCGGCAGCAAGCCCACAACTGGGGTGGTGGATCTGTCAGCAGGGGCTGCGATCCGCGAGGATGCGTTGTCTGCTGCTGGTGCTTGCTGCTGCCAGGGTGCTGCTGCTGCTATGCTGCTGCTGCTGCTTGCGGCTGCTGCTGCTTGCGGCTGCTGCTGCTTCGACAACGGCTGCTCTTCTTGCCTTTTTACGTTTGGTCACATTTTGTACTGGTATGATAATTCTCGAGCTTGCTACTACTACTACTGCTACAGCAGTAGCAGTAGTATACACTGCTGTATCTATCTTCTATCTGTGCAGTCTCCAGTCCCGGCAAGCAGCCTAGCCGAGCCGCCTCCGGCAGCAAGCCCACAACTGGGGCGGTGGGTCTGTCAGCAGGGGCTGCGATCCGCGAGAATCCGGGGTCTGCTGCTGGTGCTTGCTGCTGGTGCTTGCTGCTGCTGCTGCTGCTGCTGCTGCTTCGACGACGACTGCCCTTCCTTGCCTTTTTACGTTTGGTCACATTTCGTACTGGTATGACCGTAATATTACTGCTGTTGTTACGGCTTCAGTAGGTACGGGATTCGCGTCACATTGCTGTATGCCTTGGTACGAGTAGCTAGGGGTACTGCCTGGTGATTGTTCTGCACGCTGTGATGACATATGATCGGAGCATCGGCACGAGGGAGGCAGGAAGTCGAAGTGTTTGTATTTATTTGGCGGACCCGCGGGCCCGACCCGCGGGGCGTCTGCACGGCATCAACGTGGCTCTCAGCTGTAAGTTTGAAAAAGGCGGATCCGCCGGCTAGATCCGCGGGTTTGACCCGCGGGTCAGCCCAAAACAACTCACGGGTCATTATGGCTTGACCCGCGAAGTGACCCGTATCTCGCGGGTCATGACCCGACCCGACCCGCGAGATTTTGAAAACCTCTTGACCCGACCCGACCCGACCCGCGAGATTTTGAAGCCTTTTGACCCGACCCGACCCGACCCGCGAGATTTTGAAAACCTCTTGACCCGACCCGAACCGACCCGTGAGATTTTAAAACGTAATGACCCGACCCGACCCGACCCGCGAGATTTTGGAACCCCCTTGACCCGAACCGCGGGTCGGGTCATGACCCGTGAAAAGCCCTGGCTTTTTGGAAAGGCCCCGTCGAGATATTCGCACATAGACGCGGTGCTCGGCGTTTGCACTGTTCCCGTCGTCGAGAAAAAAACACCTTAAACAATCGCGCGAGGGGCTGTATGTTAGAATATACAACAGGTCAATCTTGGGTGCTTTATGGTAGATGCTGGTATGCTGCGAGTATACCGGTAGTGTGTACAAGTAGACAGACCCATATGTTCTTCATAAAAAGAATGGTTGAAACTCAACAAGCTGCGTGGTAGGTCTACTTCATTTATGATAATAAGGTGTTTTTATAAAATTTAAAAAACGTCAGCTGTGAGTACAACCGATTGAATGTTTTACAAAAATTGGAGCGCCAGCTAGCGTTGGGTTGCGAAAGCAACTGAGTTAAATCGACACACGACGCGTATGAAAATACGTGGAAGTGTGGTGAGCTTAGCTTTATTTTTCCCCATCCGCCGGAGGATGAAAAAAAAAAAAAAAGTCAGCTTGTAAAAGCGACCATATTGACTCTCTCTCTCGTAGAATAACTCCGTGGCAAGCAGTATTACACGCAGCTTGCAAACGAAAGGGGAGTTTTCGACGAGATCCTCGATCTCGAAAAGCTGAGGTGTAACTTTGACCACCACGACGGCAGTCTCGTTCATGTATCACATCACATGATACATACCATGCTGTTTTTACACAGACCTTACCGGAAGCACAGCAGCCAAGGGTTGTTGGTTGAGTGTCTTTTTCGCCGGGAGGATAGCGGCAACTACCCAGAGGCGACAGCAATTCAATGCAAAACATTACCCACCCCCCACCTGCTTTTAAGCCTAGCTGTAAGCTGCGCCGAGGGCGTCCCACAACGTTGCTGCGACCACGCCGCAGGGTCGGTATTCGTTACCCCTTTGGACACTCGCTGGACCCTCCGCCCCGACATCTCGATCTCAGAAGACTCCTCCTGCTGCTCGATCAAAGCACAGCCGCGATCACATCAAGCTTTTCCCAAGCTCAGCGAACTGAACCCTACTCGAGACAGACCACGCCCTTCCTCGAGCCCAGGTTATAGCATAGCCTAGCCAGCAGGGTGTCCCTGGCGAGCACGCAAACACCCAATGTGTCAGCACATGATGATGATGAACGATCGATAATCGGGCCGACAATCGGCAATCGACGACCTGAAAAAATGCGGCGGGTTTTCATATTTTTTGTTACGGTTGGGGGTTTGCCAGCCTAGATGCGGCGTGATTCGCGTTGCTTTGACGAACCCCCAGTACCTGAATCCCGAATATTCCAGGTTGAGCTGCCTGTTGGGTTAGTGGACACACTTGGCCAGACCAGGCTCTTTGCGCGTGACCTTTGCACTAATTTCCATTGCGGGTGGGTACTGCAGGGTAGGTAGGTGTTGCCGCGTACTTGTTTTAGAAGGAACCACTCGCTGTGCTACGTAGTCGGACTGAATGCACCGGACTGAGCGCACCATACTCGAAATGAACCAAATACTAGTACTGCTATTATTAATAAGGCTATCGTACGGTTGTCGCCGCGCGGAATGTTTCCGCGTCTCATTTTCTCTGAAAGAGCGAAAGCGCAAGCTGGCAAAAGTCGATGAGCATCGGTGAGCTGCTGGAGTGCTGCAGCCCTCTGCGCGATAAAAACAGAGCATGCACCATGACGGAGAAGCAAGATATCGTACACAGTAGTACACGGCAGTACCATTACTGTACTATTAATACTGCAGTATATCGGCTCTTACGATTCGTGATATTTTGAAAAATTGAAATGTCACGTTAAAAAAACAAACCTCGTTTTTTTTAGTGACGAATCCTGACTTACCTGGTAGCCGGTATAAACTTTTATGGAAGCTTCCAAAACTGTCCAAAATCTGGATTCGTGACTCAAAAAGATCACTATTCTTGCGAAAATGCAGCGTTTCGTTGTAGCAATTCCTGACATTTTCTGACGTTTTTCTGTTCGTTAGGAACGACCCTGAAGCGCTATGTAGTCGCACGGACACCTATTACCGTAGATCAGCCCGCAATCGTTTACTTTGACGGCGACGGCTCAGTCCTCTTGCTCGAAATCGCTGCAGTCCCTATCATGACACTCCACCAGGAGCGTTGCCCACGAGTAGCTAACGCTAACTCGGGTAATCTGCACTGACTGGCCTTGACATTATCCAGAGGCGATCACCCCCCCCCCCCCCCGGGCGCGCTCTCCCCGCCGCAAATCATAATTATATCTCCATCCTCGCCAAATACTGGAGTTAACCCATTCAAAACTTCAAAAACATATCGCACACTGCTTCTCAGTAATTTGAAGTGGGTGCATCTAAACGGGTTAACGAGGGCGCGAGTGCTGCAACATGCTATATAGTACTATTAATAGCATCATATACCGACTATACAGTAGTACACCGACTATACGACTATACCGCACAACCAGCCAACTCCGAGAAGAACTAGCGCCGGGCGTCCCTCGTAAAACATTCGCGTCTTCGCTGTCCACCCAATTGCGAGTGGTCGCCAACCTACAGCGCATAATAAGTGCAACGACACGCAACCAAAAACACGCCGCGCGCGGTGGGGTACTCCCCACTGCGCTACCACAAACAAGCCGTGCGCGGTCAGAAACTCCCCCCTGCACCACCAAAAACATGCCGTGATTGGTCGGGAACTCCTCTCTTGGCACCCACTCCAGACAAGCACCCACTACGGCCCGATGTAAGAGGCGCTATGACAGTATTAAGCTAGTACAATACCCAGACAAATTTCGCGTAGCAACGGTGGCGGAGCGGCCAATTCAAAAGCAAGCCAACGGTTCGGGCATTGGGAAGGGGCGGGGCGTACTCATATCAGTATTCGCTACCATGCATGGCCGGGATGGAGTACGTCGGGCTTTCATCGACCAGCCCAGACAATGCTTGCACCAAGTAAGAAGCGCCGCCGTGGGGGCATGCAAAATGCTGCGGGTAAATGGTCGACACGAACGATCAAACGATCGTCCATGTGAGCAACATCCATCAACTACCAAATAGCGGCCTCACAGAAACACCTTGCCGTGTTGCGTTACGCAAGAGCAGCACAAAAAAAATGGGCCCACGCAACGACATGATGGGGCTACAGTAGTGGTGCCTCTATAGTGCTAGTATGTGCACTATAGATGGAAATACAGGCACTATAGCGGAAACCGGCACTACTCCGCATGCGGGCACTACTGGTTGTTCCTATCTGTGCCAAGCGATCTCACAGGCACTATGGCGGGCAACCGGCGCTACTGAACCGGCACTATAGAGGGATCACTTCTGTATTCCCATTGATCAGTCCATGGAAGACGGCTGAGGCGCCTTTGTGTAGTCCGTATTGCCCTCTAAGCCCTCCAAGAGGGCACCAAAGTCGGTGGTGATCTCTCCCTTCAAATTTAAACAACGAAATATCGGGGTGGAGGCAGAGCAAAACACGCGCACGGAGCGAGAAAAAAGGCAAAACAGGAGTAGGGTGAGCTGTAGACGTAAACAGGTCGAGAAAAAGCAAATCAGTGTCGGGTCGGGTCGGGTCTGCAGCACGCCATGTGTTCCAAAACTGCAAGCTACTGCTGTGATCTCCGCTTTCACCAGTTGATACCACGTTTGCCACGCCGTCACGCGACGTGTCTAGCGAGATGCACAAGCGGGTTATGAACGACAAGCGTGACCGTTGCCGACACAGAGCAAATAAAAGAAAATGTTACACGTTGCAGCGCTCATCTTCCATTCCTTCAATCACGACTGAGCTATATAGGTAGGGAAGGAACATTTGACCCCAAGCGGACGAGGAAAACATGATATATATACAAGGCTACAGTTGCAAAACACGTGCCCCTGCAAGGAAAACATAACGACGAAAACGGTTACAAATGGCGTCGAGCGTTTGGTACTACTGCAGTACAATGCTCATGTAAACAAAAAATGCATCCAGCAGCATGGCTCATAAAACTCGACAGCTTTGGCAAAAGCTGATACTGTTATTGAAAAAACAACTAGTGGATGCTACTATCGTTACTACTACTGCACATTGTACATGGCGCTAAAACTGTACCAGTACGATACTACCACTATGGTACGACTACTGTATGCTACTACTATTGCATAAGGTGCTACTACTGTATGGTACGACTACTCTATGCTACTACAGTAATACTGCTGTACCTGGTATGACACTAGTAGCACTGCCGAGTGGTACTACTTGTATACTACTGTGTGGTACATTACTACTCTGCTGTATGGTACCGTACAATTAGGACTCCCAGGATGGTGATGAAACAAGAGCAACATACCTCCCCCTCCGGGTCGCTGGCGACGTCGAACGAACGGTTTTTCGCTGTCTCCAGGCCCAAGCACGACACAGAAAGCTAAACAGCATACAACATCGGGCGCAGCGGCGGCAACGGCGGCGGCGGCAGCAGCAGCAGCAGCAGCGGAGCAGCAACAGCCGCAGTGTGGGTGTGAGGTCGCGGACGGGAACGATGAGGATCGTATGATGTGCGCATTCTGCTGTATATGTAGGGTCCATGTGACAAAAGGATAGGAGGGCAAGCGTGCGCACCGCAAAGGAGTCGTGGGACGCGGCAATCTAACCTGCGTGGACTCGCGAGCGACAGCTATAACATTTCCGGCACCCAAGCACAGCGACAAAAACATGCACAAGTGCGGTCTTCCATCACAGCGAGAACGCGCAACGTATGTACAGCAGGTAGTTAGTTCATGCTACGCGCGTGTCGTGCAATTCCTTGTGCAGGAGTCCAACAAATTATACAGCAATGCTACGCGCATGCCGTGCAACTGCTTGCGTTGGGGTCCGACATCGAAAAGTATGGTCGCCATAACCCCAAAGGTCTGGAGGGAAATTACTTGGAATAAGTGTGTGATATTTGTTTGTGGTAAAAAAGGTTAAACGGCTGTCACCTGAGCGACGTCCGCACGAGGAATGCTCCTGGACTTTCTCTCGAGCAAACTGTCGTCCACGCCGAGCACTAGACGTCGCTTGCCGCCTTCCGCATCCAGCAGACCTCCCGGGTGGATGATGGTATATGTCAGGCCTGACGCAATCAGATACTCTTCCGCTTTCCTGCTCAGGAGACAGGCGTGTAGTTCCACGCAGCGTCATGCAAGTGCAGGTGGCTGCTTACACATTCAACTGCGACGACGCTCTTATTACCGCCAACCCTCTCGTTCATTTTTATTTTTCACCTGTCTCCGCGACATTTTTCATTTCTCATTGTTTTGTTTCCTGCTTCCATCTCGCCCGGTCGTTAAGGCCGTTGCTTTCGCGTAGTGTCCGAACCACACTTTACATATGTCAGAATGCAACACGAAGCAAAAGGCACTCAGCCGAATAAGTGCCGCATGCCCCACAGATGCGCCTTATCGGGAAACACGAAAAGAAAAAAGACGCCCAGGGCTGAACCTGTAACTCAGTCCCCAACAAAACAACGAAAATAAAAAACACAATCGCCGAGTTCCGTATTCCCACAGCTTAGCATTGGAAGGCGATCTTCAACAACGGCAAAAAAAAAAGAATCCAACACTGATTCCAAGTAGTTTGTCTCCGAAAACGAGGGCGCAGTTCTCTCAAGGGGGCTCACCTTTTTACTAATACTGCCACAATCACCCCATACTAAATTCAAGTAGTTTGTACTCAAAAACAAACGTGGGTGCTCTCTGAAGGGGTGAATCCTTTAATACTGTGAAATCATCCTACACAAATTTCAAGCAGTTTAATCAAAAAGCGTGGGTGCAGTTCTAGCGGGGGGCAACCAGGTTTTCACCGTTTATTTTTTTAACCACTGCAAATAATCATCCTACACTAATCCCAAGTGACTTATCCCCACAAAAGTCGTTGCAGGTCTCAAGGGGTCAACCTTTCAACTACTGCGAAAAAAAATCTACACTAGACCTACTCCGAGGAGTTTGTCGAAAAAAGCGAGGGTGCAATTTCTGAAAGGGTTAAGGGGGATAACTATTGTCGAAAAAAGCGAGGGTGCATTTTCTAGAAGGGTTAAGGGGGATAGCTAACCTTTTCCAGAGCAAGATATCCCCTCCGGTGCCGTCGTCTTGCTTCCCGATGGTGTTCAAAAAGTTATCGGGCTGCGTGCCGCCCATGGATCCCACGTAGACAAAGTGCTTTACCCCAGCCGCCTTCGCCGCGTCGATGAGGGCCTTCGCCCCCATCCAGTCCACCTGTCATCCACGCCACACACACCAAACACAAACACACAAGACCGCGACCAAACATTCAACATGGAAATTCAACGTCGCCGGCAGCAAAAATACGTTATACTGCAGACAACGTGCTAAGAACGGCACGGTCAACATTTGCGGCGGGCGTTGTTCACACGAATCGTGCTTCAAGTTCCAGCTCGACAATGTCGCCGGCACCATGAAGCCGTTGTACTGCAAACAACATGCAGATGATGGCTTGGTAAAGATGTACGCAGGACGAAAGCAGTCAACACCAGTCATGCGATCGAGGTTACCCATTTTTGCCAAAGCCATCTCTCGCTGACGGTGCTCCTCAACAATCCAACAGATCGGAGTACAACCATGCCACACACACGAACCGACAATAGCGCGACGAAAAAATCTACAGCGGGCGGTCACATGGCACGGTTCTGGAGGTGTACCCTTTCGTTTCTGAGGGTTTGGACACGATAAGATACTCTATACCCCGCCCAAAAAACGATCTTACGTGAAACCCGGTGCACAGCAGTCCCATGGTCTAGATACACAATCCAAAATACCTGGTATTGCAAAAAAAAACGACGAAATTATGACGTTTTTGAGTTAAGGAGCCCAGCGATTCAGTCAGGAAAAGTTTTTTTCAGCCCAAAAAACGCTACCTCCATTGTAGCATACGTCGGAGAATAGCGCGGAAGGCTTCGTCCTGTTGGTGAGTCAAATAACCTTCGTGGCTGCTTTGGTTGACCCTCGCTTCTTCCGCGTGCAGGGGAGAGGTTTTCCACTAACCCACGTTTACGGGGGAAAACTACTTGGAACTAGAGTTGGGGTTATTTTCGCAGTGGGAGCAAGATTATAACAAACCTTCCACTGTAGAACTAGACCCACATTTTTTTGGGTAAAAACACATTCGGCATTAGTATGGGAAACCAAATTCAGGGGTAAGGGGTTATTTTCGCAGTGAGTACAAGGTTATTGTAACCCTATTATCCAACTCTTTTTTGGGGGGGGGGGCAGAATTACTAAGAATGAGTACGAGAAAACACTTGTAGGGGTACGAGGATCAGGGTTGGGGTCAGGACTAGGGTTAAGAAGGGTTAGGGTTTCAGAGGCGTACCTCTTCCGGGGTCCCCCTCTCTCCGAAATAAAACTTGGGTCTTCCGGGCTCCTGGCGCAGGAGTTTCCTGACGAGCACCTTCACGATGGAAAAGGGGTAGATCTGGGCAAAGGAACACCGGTTTGAAACGACAAGGGAAAAATCGCAGTCGTCGAAAAACGAGCATGTTCCGGGGAAAAGGAGAGAGGGTGGCAAGGAAAAGTGGGGGAGTGGTGAAGTAAGAGGGGAGGGTGGTAAGGAAAGGGGGGAGGGTGGTAAGGAAAGAGGAGAGGGAAGTGGAGTAAGAAGGGAGTGTTGGTAAAAAAAGGGGGGAAGGTGGTAAGGAAAGGGGGAAATGTGGTAAGGAAAGGGGGAGCGTGGCAAGGAAAAGGGGGAGGGTGGTAAAATAAGGGGGGAGGGTGGTCAGAAAAGGGGGGAGGGTGGTAAGGAAAGAGGAGAGGGTGGTAAAGATAGAAGGGAGGGTGGTAAAGAAAGCGGAAAATGTGGTAAGGAAAGGGGGAGGATGGTAAAGTAAGGGGGGAGGGTGGTCAGAAAAGGGGGGAGGGTGGTAAGGAAACAGGAGAGGGTGGTAAAGATAGGAGGGAGTGTGGTAAAGACAAGGTAGGGGGTGGTAAAGAAGGGGGGAGGGTGGTAAGGAAACAGGGGAGGGTGGTAAGGAAATCGGGGAAGGCGGCGGGGGCAAGGGGAGGCAGGTGCACATTACGTCTTCAGGGCAGCCTATTTGCTCAAAACACAGCTCTACAACATTCGCTATGCCAGAACTTTAACCAAACTCTCATCCCTTGGTACCTATGACAACGCATGAAAATATAAAATCATGTACCAAGGTACCAGTGACCTTAAGCCCTTGTACCTGATACCGCTGAATTCCCAATAAGGGGACAACACGCTTGGAATTAGGCTAGGATACGCTCAGGATTTCTCAAGGGGTTAGCCCATTTACCACTGCAAAACAAAACCTGCAAACTCCAACTACTCGTACCGTTTCCCGGAAAACATGTGTGCCGACCTCAAGGGGGAACTACACTGCGATGTTAATGCTGTATCGTCGTGTGATGCCGCCGTTTCGCTTCGCTTCGCACCTTGGGGACGGCGCTGGTGCACAAGACGACCTCATCCATGCCCTCCATGGCCGCCGCCAGAAGCCCCGGGGTCGTGACATCCGCGATAAAAATGTTGTCGTCGAGCACAGGCACGTCCGACTTCTTCTTCAGCTTGTTCGCGCTCTGCCTCAAGAAAACCCCAACGGAGTCATAGCGGGAGAAAGCGAAACGTCGACATTTTTTTTGCCGCCGTGGTTGCAGCTGCACTGTAGCTGTAACGCCTTGCGGCTCTGCTTACCTCATGGCAACACCGAAAGCCAGCCAAAACGCGAGGAAAGTGAAACGTCGACAGACTTTCTGTTGCGGTTGCTTACGGCTACACGACCGTGCATAGCTTTTAACATTTCTACTACATACCGCAAAAAAATATCTTCCACGAACTCCAAGCATTTCCCCCCAAAAAAACGAGCGTTTGTGTATTTCGAAAGAAGGTTGATTTAACCCCTTCGTGAGTTCCAGAGGGAACAAAGAAAAGGGTGTCCATCCTGCATGACCACTGCCGCATCGGTCCCACGAAACAGTCCGGGCTGCTCGGCTAGGGCTGTGTGTCTAATGCATAGCGAGAAAAAATACGTCATGCGCACAGCATACAATAGTTGTACCAGAATTGTGGCACGCTCTGTCTAGAAGGTTGGCGAGATCACACTACGAGTACCCAGGTATCAGTTTTTAAGCCGATATATACCTGGGCCCCAAAGAGGGCTAACCCGTCACCCTCACATACGCCGCGGCGGGATGTTGTTATCCTCCCAAGTCGGTTTTGGCCGAGTTTGGCCTTCGAGCGTCGCACACCGAGTACATCCCACTCCCCGCTAAACGTTCTTGCAGCAGTCGGCGCGACACAGCAGCTGCCGGTATATACGTACAGCAGCAGGAGCAACAGCAGCCCGGCCAGCTTGAGGCAGCGCAAGAAAGCTCAAGCCAACAAATTCAAACGCTCGACGTAAGTTAGTACAACCGGGGAACGCCTTCCCAACCGGGGAACGCCTTCTCAGCTAGCGGCGGCGTGCCAACGAAAGCCCGACGAGCTGACACCTGGCACGGTCCTTACAGCAAAAATCATCCCACACCGATTCCAAGTTGTGGGCGCCCAAAACGGTGGCTACAACGGTCCTAAACGGGTTGACCGGAAAGGCCCTCGACAAGGCACGCACCGCCCACCTCCACCGATCCAACCTCGGTCTTACCAGCAAACATGTGTATGTACGGATGAAACGGGCGGTCACCTTCTGACTCCGAACCATGCCCCTCGTTGCGTAGCCCTCCTTCTTCAAGAGCTTTTCAAACACAATTCCTCCGGTGCGCCCGCCGGCCCCGGTCACGAGAACACGCTTCGCGGTTCCTCCCGCCTCCGCCGACATAGTCACGCTGGCCTGAGCGGCGCCTACTGGGTTCGCGCTTGCCTGCCTGTGCGGTGTCATATTGATGTAATGATAGCAGCGGGGGGGGTCAAGGGCAGCGTGAAGGCGAGAACAAGAAGAAATTGGTGCTCGTACACAGCAGGCACTGCTTGTTGTGTATACTGCTGTCGTTGATAGGAGTTGCACACCTGGACAATCGCTTTTGGTACACAGCAGGTACGGCGTTTACACAGCGGGTACTTTTTTTTTTTTTTCAACTGAGAAACGTCAGCTGTGAGTACTACCGATTGGATTACTTGTAGATTGCTTTTTATTGGAGTTTACAGCTGTGTAAGCACCTGTGTACCTACTGGACAAGCGTTTTTGGTACATAGGACGTACTGCTGTGTTGTACTGGTACGCAGGTATCACACCGCTGTAGACTACAGAGTTAGGGGTCGTGTACTATTGTGTACCTGGTGCCTGGTCGATGACTTCGTAATCGTCATGTTTTGTCGTCTTTTTGTCCTCTGATATCCGAAGGAATTCATTTACAATGCATGCCCTGTTAATAGTCAACACCTGAGTTTCACGAAAAGAAAACAGAGCCGACCATTCTGGCCGTTGGTCTGCCCTTGCGCTTTATTGGAACGTACCGATGTTCTGTGGACGACCAGATAAACGCCGCCTGCCGACGAGACGAGGCCAGGCATGCGAATATGCACTGGATATGTTTCCAACTCTGTTCCGCAAAATAATTGAACCAAAGGAACGCTGTCTTTCGTCACAAGGTGCTGCCCAAGTCAGCCCTTGGTGCCCTGTCCTCTGACCGCACGGCAATATAAACGTATTAACATAAGCACATCCCGTCCCATTGCTACGTGTCACGAATCGCGAGTACCGGGTACTGCTTAGCGAGGCTCAGTCTACAGCAGTAGTACTGCTACGAGTAACTGGTGTGCGGGAGGTTTGAATGCCACGTCTGCCTGCAAAATCGAGTAAAAGGAGTCAGGCGTGGAACACCATCCGCAACCCAGCGGGCCGAAAAGCACCGGGACGCAAACCGCTCAGGTACACTTGCACTTGCACGAGTCTTCCCGCAGGATCAATTCCACCCGTTACAGTTGCGCTCCCTCCCGCACGCACGCCAAGCATAGGTAACAGGCTAGCATGCCGAGGCGTAAATCGGACGAAGCTGGGGCAATGGCACTGCATCCAAATCATGAACCGGGTACATACCGTACCAAGGACGTAAAGCCGGATTGATTCAATTTCAGACGAAAAAAACGCAACATGATATATCCTTTGTCATTGCGTCCTTACTTACTCTTCTCTTTGCGTAAACTTCTCTCACACCTGCTCGTCACCGTCAATCCAGCCGCCAGCAGGAATCCTGAGCTGACGCGCATGGCGCTCACAACGCCGAGGACCACGAGGCTTCCACGTGTCATCATGGTTTGAGATCAAACATGGTTCAAAAGCATGAAAGCAAAGCCAGCATGCCAATTGAGAGGTTTCCACACCAGAAAATAGGATTATTTGTGCGGGGAAGCCTGAACAATCGTTGGTGCTGAGCCGGGCGCTTGGGCCAGCAGTCGGCAGTTGGCTCCTCCGTCTGGACTGTGATATCTGCTGCTTGTTGTGCTGGAAGTGCGCGGTGGCTAGCTAAATATAGGAGGTTTCCCTGTTTGTTTTTGCATCCTGCACTAGGAGTATCCTCGCAGCAGCAGCAGCAGCGAGATGAAGGTGTACGTACACTATGAAGAAGGGAGCGATGCGGAGCAGCACGTGACCCTCAAGCTGACCCTGCCGAAGCGCTGGAACGATGAGTCTCCCGTCAAGCTCTTGAAGGTGAGAAGGCAAGCAACACGACATGTTAGGTCGACTCGCGTTTGGTGTGGCGGAAACCATGCGATTCGCTTGATGCGGCGCAAGGAACCACGCGATGATACGTGGAGAGCAAAGCGTATTTTACCGGTATCGATTTGGGGCTTATCTTCTGCCTTCGAGAAGATCTGGTCTCTGGTCGATACTTTAACTTTTACTGCTGTTTAAATACCAGGTGCTTATAGTTCTGCAAGGAAGATCGGTAATAATGAGGCGCGACCTCAATACCTGCCGTACTCCAATCTGCGATGCTTCGTGACTACGGAAAACACCGAGGCTGACCAGCAAGCGAAAGAGCAGCAGCGTACCTGGTCATGTGGTATATGTGAAATAAACTAACCAACACGAACGAACGTTTGACATTTGTTTACGTTCTGTTTTCGGGAAAAGAAAAAGGAAAAAACTCGGAACTCGTACTCCGTACTCGTAGCAGCAGCAGCAACTACAGCAGCAGCAGAAGAAGAAGCAGCAGAAGAAGCAGTAGCAGCGGTAGCAACAGCAGCAGCAGGACACACAAGACCAGGGCCGGGTCAGCGTCGTTCTCGTCGATCAAACCCCTGAAAATAGCTACGTGCAGCAAAAACGGTTTAGTTCTTGAAGGCAAACCATCTGCATCTCGGACCATCAAAACACATGACATCCAACATCGGAAGTACCTACTCCAGCCACCACCACGATATCTACAACAGAGCTTCTCCGTCCCCCCATCCGTACGGTGGGCCCGGCAATATCATTTTGGGACACGGGTCCAAATGGTAATGTGGGCAGACAGACACGTTGGGCTTGCTCGGTAAAATTGAATTTTCGAAAGGGGAAAATGCCCGTTATTGCGATGTTTTGAATTTTTGAAAAACATGTGATACGAACCCAGTTATCATGCCTGGGAAAACACACAGTACTGCACCTGTCTCGACGAACTCTGAACGACTCACGGCCAACCTAGCACGAGAAGGGTTCGTTGATATGTGTGCGTGCACAGAGCCCGACGGGAGTAGCATTGGTACCGTGTACGTTGTGTGCGGTGGACAAACGTGACAGAAAAAAATGGACACACATACACACATACCAGTACACACCCAGAAACTATTTCAAGGCACCCTATGATACCCTCGTATGCGTTCCGATACAGTATAGAGTTTTTTTCCCTTAGAATCCAAGAAATAAAGGCTCGCGCTTCGCGCTCGCGCGCCTCATTATAGAACTATTTCATACAAAGTTCATTTAAGAGTCGATACCGTCGATACTCATCTTTGCAAACTGTGTGATACACCGGCCGCTAATGTTTAGCGGCGTCTCCCGTCTTCCGTACCGGTACCTACACGCGATCGACTCAAACCAACATCAACATTTGACTGGGGCCAGATCCGATGCCACGTGGTTGCCGAGATTTCCAATAACAACAATACTGCTCAAGGTATATCCCTTTCGGTCGAGAGAACGCCGTCCTGGAACCAAAGACATGTGTTTTCGGTCACGGTTTTTGTGTCTATTTGTGTTCTATTGTTCCGCGTGTTCCATTTGTTCTGGTACGTATTAATAGACGGGTCGCAGGTGTCCTCGTGACGCTGTTATCATGCCGGGTACGGTACGTTTACGAGGGCTGTGAGTTGGCTTTAGTTTCCCGGCTACATTCAGAAGTTAACCATCTACCAGGTATCTACTATAACTGACTTTACTCGACTGGTGAGATTGAGACTGGCTGGCTGTTTTGCAGACTGGTCGCAGTTGTCCTTGTGATGCTGGTACGGGAAAGCAGCCAACTATTAATAGTCGACTCAGTCGGTGAGTGGAATGGCTACAAGTAGCTCGTAGCCGGGTTTCCAGCCAACTCGCAGCCTTGTTAGTAGCAATCGTACCGTTCGGGGCACCAGCATCACGAGGACAACCCAGTCTGCGTGCAATACCAGTACAAAGTCCAAGACCTCTGGTTTCGGTCGTCGTTGTGGCCAGTTTTGTTACGTCGGTACTTGGGTGCTGTTGTACCGCCACCCGCTACGCTCACGCAAGGAAGAATGCAACTAAAACATGTAAAGGGGGCAGAAAGAAGAGGCCCATGATTGAACCGCGAATTGATAATGTGAAGAGCTGCTTGTGCAGAGCAAATTGCTCTGTGCTGTGCTGTGTGCTTCTTGGCGGTGTCACGTTCTGATCGGCAATACGGGTGCAATTTGCGTGGGGGGGGGGACATGTGGACCGAGAGAGATCCAATGGAAAAGCGAAAATAAAAATACAGAACAACGCGTATACCTGGTACTGCTGTAAATTCGAAATATAGCACAGCGCAGCAGACACAACACCGCAGCGCAGGGCAAGGCACGGCACCGCATGGCGCTGCGCTGCGCTGCTGAGCTATATATAGCTGGGCTGATCTGAGCTGGGCGTGCATTGTGATTCAACACCGTAGTACCTGGTATGTACAAACCTGGCGTAGTAGTACCGGTACGTGGTATTGAATTTTGAAAAAAATAAACTGAGAAGCGCTGAGAAGCGCTGTTTCGGGCATCCGAGCCCCCGCTCAGCCGTCCGGAGAGGATCATATCTTAATTTTAGTGTGGGAAGCAAAAACAAATGGAGACCGCTCATGAAATCGGTATTATTTGTAAGTAGGTCTATAGGACCATCCACCAGACCACAGAGTCACTGCTGTGGAATTGTGGTCTAGTGGATAGACTACCGTCTGCTTCTGAGCCTGGTGTGCATGGGTTCGAATGCCGGTGTGGAAAAATGGTCCTCATCAAAAAAACATTTATTCAGTCGTCGGGAGAGGAGAATATCTTAAAGTTTGTGTGGAAAATGGAGCCCTCTCAGGGCCTCTCAGGACACAGGAAATCGATTTTTGTAAGTAGTTCTGTACTAGACTGGTCGCAGGTGTCCCCGTGATGCTTGTACCGGATACTGGTACGCTTACTACTGGAGGACTGTCAGTCAGCTGGAGCACCCGACTACAGTCTGTAGCTTGCCATCCAACTAGCTGACTTTAAGGCGACTAGTTGGCTGGCACTAAGCTCGCCGAATACTAGTCGACTGCTAAAGTCAGACCCCCAAAAGTCCCCCCTCGGCCTCAAGTCACTGCAGGCTCCGCCGGAGGCAAAAATTACGTAATTTGGCTACATCTTGTACGCACGAAAATTATGATAAAACGGCCATGTTCATCTCTGGTTTTGATCACGAAACAGGTGCATTCTGACCTTCGTTTCCGTTTATTGAACACTAACGGGATGTGTTTATTCCAGAAACATGGACGTGCCGTCCCGGTTTGGGGGTCTCTCGCTAGTGTTTCGTTCCGTCGCAACGGCACACACTCGTGCGGCAGGCAGTAACACACCACCAGGAAAAGCAGAACACAAAGTAGGCTAGGATATCTCGTACGACAGGATCATATAGAGTAGGTTATTAGTCGCTGGCGATTCAAGAACGGGTCGTAGTTGAGCTACGAATAATAATTACCATGCCACACTCATTGATGTTGGATGAGCTACCAACTAACATTCCAAACGAAAATACACCCTATTTTCGATTTTTTGTTGACGAGGTCGCACAGAAACAATCATGCAAAGCGTAGCCTTGAAAAAGCTAAATACCAAGTAGGAAACAAGGAGGCAGCACCAATGGGCCGCCATGAGTTGCAGAAGCTCCTTCTCTCTGTTTCTGAACGCGGTAGTTCCCGGTGTCGCCGGGAAATACATACCCCGTGCCAAACAAGCCTTCCTAAGAACAAGAAAACCTGTTGAATACTGGTGGCGTGACGACTTTTAGTCAGCCAACTCCCAGCCCTAACGTCTAGTTAAACGTCGGTGCCTGGACGCACGCTTGATGACGCCAGTCGACCAATCTACCGCACCACTGCTCGAAACGCCCAACAGCAACCACACCGGAGACGGCAGCGTTGCATAGACGTCGTGGGTGTCACCTCTTCCGTGCCTGATGCGTAGGTTCTCAAGGAACACACGGCCTATAGTATTCAGGCGTGCACTACGAAAGCATGCCCCTTCCCCTCCCCCGTCCACCGGCTTCCTTGCTCCGTCTTGAAAAGGGGCGCGTGGTTAATGGCCAAATGACGAAGGCGAGCAACAAACGAGTACGCCGTCCCCTTCCCCCCCCCCGTCTACTCGGCGCCCTGCACGCTCTCCTCAGCTTTTCATCGACTCCTACAACAAGCGGAAGCCAGACAGCAAGCTCGACTCCGCCGAATGCCACCTGGAAGTTGGTTCGGGACGAGCTTTGGCTCAGGGAGACACTATTGGTGAATCGATTACGGACAGGGCGGACGTGCACGTCCGCCCTGGAGCGACGGAGGAAGGACGAGGGGCGGCTGTTGAGGCGGCTGCTGCCAAGGCTGCGGCGGCGACAGCTGGTAAGCCTGCTCTCGAACTCGAAGAGCTAGGTTTACTTTATTTCTGCATCGGTTGTCGGCGTCTCAAGGTTACGTTCTCTCTTCAATCGTTGACTTTGAGTGCAGTTTAATGTTGAGCGCTTGTTTTGCCCGCGTCTTCTCTGCGTATTTGTATCTGCTTCCGCTGTTGTACTTACTTTTAAGCCTTTTTTTTTGTTTTATTTTTTTGGCGTGCCTGTTTCTGCCCATCGCTTCTTGTGTCTGACGTTAGTCTGTTAATGTCACTACCTTCTTCTCGCTCCCGCCGACATTCCTCTAACCGCGGCTGCACAGCTGCTGAAGTGGCTAAGAAGGCGGGATCGCTACGGTGCCGGAATTTCGGCTGCAATCAGTTCTTCGACGAGGAAAACAACAGGTACATTGCAATGTTCGATCGCAACTGACGAATTATGAATAGTGTGCCGAACATCAGTCTGATCGTAAAGTTAAGAGTTTTGGGACGTTTTCTGCATATCCCAAAGTCCCATGCTTCGAAATATATATACTCCGGAGTATACATGTATTCGATCGTGCCGGCGTTTATCTGTTCGTCCTTATTGTCGAGGACAGCACGGGGCACGCGCGGTTAGAGGGTAATCAATCAACAAGCACTATGCTGGCGTTTCCCTCCCTCCTGCTCCTCCATTGGTCGCATACCTTGGCGCTATTTTATTGTTGTCGTCGGTGCGAGAGTGCCGACAATAAGGTGGTGTCCCGACATGCGGCGGTCAAAACCGCTTGGTACGACTGAACAAGTGCACTCATTTCCCGGCATGAAGAAGGCGTCTTCCCCCAGCAAGGCGGTCATAGTGCCCATGCACGACACCGTCTTTCTGGGGTGCCCCTAGTGCATCTGCAAATATCGCTTCCCGATCCCGCCTCTTCGTTTTGAGATGAGACCTTGCTCCCCTGCCCTCTCCCCCCCAATGTCCCCCCGCTTCCCTCCTCGATTCCACGAAATGCGACGATGGACGGATGGATGCATCCTGACCCCCTCGCGTACAATCAATCGCCTTTCAGCGACACGGCGTGCCGTTTCCACATCGCGCCACCCATTTTTCACGACACTCGCAAAGGGTGGGGGTGCTGCGAGAAGCGAGTGTACGATTGGGACGAGTTCGAGCAGCTTAAAGGTGAAAACAAAGGGGAAAATGACGACGAAAGAGAGAAAGCAAACCCAGGCGTGTGTGTCGGGCGGGGCGGGGGTGGTTGTATCCTGTTGAATGTGTTAGCCGCGGCAACGCGTGCTACGTCAGAGGTGGCACTTTTTGGTGGCACATTTTTTGGCCAAAACATTTCTGACGAACGGGGCTCCTCAAATAACAGTCTATTAGACAAACAAACCAGGAGCCAATACCGTTGAATTGAAGTCCGATTGCCTTTTGTGTTTCGCAGTTTTATTGAATGTTAGTCAATACTGGTGAAACACATACCTACAGTAGGCCATGGGATGGTTGATCGGGTTGACCTTTTATTTTTCTCAAAATCAGTTTTTGGATAAGATGTAGAGGCCTTCCACTGAAAAGCAACAACGTACTATTAATACTAGTAGCATGCGTCGACAAGAGGACAAGAAGTGGAGATACACCCGGGGATGTATGTGGGGTAGGGTGCTGAATTGGAAGGGGGGGGGTGGTTGTCTCGTGTTGAACGCGCAACCCGCGGGACCGGGGGGCCGCGTGTTTGTGGGAGGGCTGGAATAGTGGCAGGTTTGCGAAGTATTGTCTTTGGCTCGATTTGACTCCCCATGAGTAGTTTATTGTTTGTTTAACCCCTTAACAAGTATGCCCCACGTTTTCGGATACAAAACTACTTGGGTTTAGTGTTGATTTATTTCGTGGTGGTAAAAAGGTTGAGCATGCCTTTCGACGCGTGGCAGATGTATCAAATGCGGCATACACGAACGAAAAAATCGAACGCGAATGCGGATACACACGAGGGTAGCGTACGTGTGTTGTTTTCTCCCATGACGCTGGGTACACGAGGGAGCAACGCGTTTTCTTTTTGTCCACGATGCTGCTGCGATTGTCTACTGTCAGGATGCCAGACGGGACGGCACTCCACTGTGGACCCCAAAGATCGAATGCCACCGACCCCGCCCGCCGGGGAGCAGGAAGTGGCAAAAGTGAGCGTTGGGCAAGAACGTTATTGAATAAGGATGCATGCTACGCGCTACACGTACGCTCGCGTCCGCAAATCTACGCGCCGTTCGCAGAAATCTTTTCGGTCGCGGAATTAAGAATGTAGCCCCGGGTGGGAAATGCCTCCATACATGCTGGAACCCCTATTTTTTTAAATGTTGATCCTGAACGAGATGATTGTGTTCCATCCCCTGTATGAGCGCCTTTTTAATTATTCGCTTGCCGTTCGCAGGCGCCGTTCGCGCTTTTTGGTAGTTTCGTGCAACAGGCGCCGTTCGCTTTTTTTTTTGCCATGGCACGCATCCTTGGGCTGTCTAAGTGTGCTCATGTTTTCGGGGGGGGAAAACTTGGAACTTGTGTGGGATAATTTTTGCATCGGTGAACGGGTTAATACAGCAACGACCAAGTTGATGGTTTCACCTCGAAGGTCCCCTATGAAACACGCAAAAGCGAATCGGGACAAAATCGACTTTTCAAGTGGAACGGTGACGGCGCCAAGAGGAAGGTTGGGGTTGTCAGCTGTTTGCACAATGCGGGAAAAGTATGTTTGCGTTAGTAGTGATCGTATAAATTGCACGAGTTTCGAGTTCCAACGACATCCTTCATCTCGCAGATGGTGTGTAGTTTTGCTTGATTGTCAATTGCGTGTGTGATTGCGCGCAACCGCATGTTAGAAATCCGCGAGACACCCACCCTTGAGCGAGTTTGCCATCCCTTGCCTGCCAAGGGGCGACAGATGCTGACGATGGGTGGATTGCCTTAGTAGGTTCAGGTGCCCCTTCTTCTCGACCTCCTTCCCCCGTCCTGCCTCGCAACCGCATGTTAGAAATCCGCGAGACACCCACCCTTGAGCGAGTTTGCCATCCCTTGCTTGCCAAGGGGCGACAGATGCTGACGATGGGTGGATTGCCTTAGTAGGTTCAGGTGCCCCTTCTTCTCGACCTCCTTCCCCCGTCCTGCCTCGTTTGACCCCCAGAACCCCGGCTCCTTGCGCTCTCATCGTGCTACCGTGTTTGACCCCCTTCCCCCCCGCGTGCTTCATAACGTTCTACCTCCTTCCCCGTCATGTGCACGAACAGCCTAAGCCTATCCTAAGGTCAATCGATAACTACAACTCCGAGAACCCCGAGGCCGCGACGGCGGCAGCATCTGCGGCGGCAACCATTGCCGCCAAGAAAAAGTGTACGAGGAGACCGGACGGGACCGCAAGGTATGGAGGCGGTGTGTTCGTTGAATTTCGGTTTTTTGTTTTTTTGTTCATGTATCCATAGCGTTTGACATTGCATCTCCCTTGCTGTTTTTGCGATGAAAGGCGGTATTCGTTAAATCTCGTTTATCGTTTTTTGTGTGCTCACATTTTTTTTTTGGCATTGCATCGCTGAATCTAGCTGCTTTTTTTCGCGATGCGTATGTCTGTCTCGTTGTTCTGTGACCAGAGAGCTTGCATCTCTCTCGGATGAATATTCGGTGTGGACCCTAGATTGTGCTGGGTGCTGACGGGTAGAAATTAGTGGTATAGTATGAAGATCACACGCGCAGACATATTGAGCTCAAAGCTCCCCCGGGCGAGCACTGAATAAAGTTGCTTCACCAGTAGTTTTTGCCCCTCAAGGTCGGTACGGCGTGATAAAATACCTCGCTGGTGACGCCTCTTTTTCCACTCGCTCATCCGCGTTTACCCTGTTTTTTCCCGGCCTGTGAAAGCCTCCCGCGGGCGGGCTCGCGCCACGCCGGCTGCAACTGCTTCTTGGTCATGCTTTCCGTGGCTCAATCCAGCTTCCTGTGTGCCTCTGCTGCCGTTGTTGCCTTTCATCTGTGTGAACCTCCGGCTATAACTGCTGCTTGGCCATGCTTTCCGTGCGTCTCGATTCGTTGTGTTGTGCTCCTCTGCTGCTGTCCTTGCTTTCAGCTGTGTTAACCTCGGGTGCCAAAAGGACTTCAAGGTAGCCGACAACGACGATGCCTCTTGTCGGTACCACAGACTCAACCCCGTTTTCCATGATGGGGGCAAACACTGGGGTTGCTGTCCTACCCAGGTAAGGATGACCGACGCGTGCTACGGTATCATATGGGTGACACGTTTTGGTGGCAATTTTTGGTGGCATTTTTTGGTCTTTTTTTTCTGACTGCCGGTACGATACGATACGGGTGGCACTTTTTGGTGGCACTTTTTTTTTCTGGCTGACGGTATGATACTAATAAATTCCCTGGTACTAATCAGTTATTTGTAATCACTACACTACCCAATAGACTGTTTCCGATGTACCAACTTTGGCTGGGTAGGAGTGGGGCTGGAAAACATACAATAATAGTGTTCAAACCGTCGAACGTCACATCCAAAGCCAACCCAACCCACGAACAGCCAGCGAACAAAAATGGTTGATAAACCCTTTTTTTGTCTGCACGTTTGCTTTATTTTCTAACCTTTTTTTTAGTTTGGCTGGCCTCGGGTTACTATTACATTCGTCGGTTTTAATACTATGTTTAGTTTTTTCCCAACCGAACAGAGATTGGAAGTCGCAAGCTCCCTACCATCGTTGGAACACGATGTGCGTTTTACAACTCTTCCTACAGTAGGCCATGAAACCGGCCATCAGGTGTCACTTTCTGTTTGCATCATGTCCAGTTTGGGGGTAATGTATGGAACTCCTCGTGTAAGGAGCTCCTGAAGAAGCAGGTGCGCCCCTACTGTACTATTAGTGCTATTAGTAACATGCGTCGACGATAGACATAGCGCGCCCGGCTTGCGTTTTTTAGCCGTGGCGGCTGTTGTATTATGTACGTGCTCATCGTCCTTTCCATGGTGGGGTCAAGCTGTCCATTACCAGGTTAACGCGGCGATAGACATCTCTCGCCCGGTTTGATTTCTGCACTTGGCGGCAGTTACACTATGTTCGTACTTGCTTGTTGTCATCGGGGTTGGACATTTGCTGGTATCGCTCTTCGGGAATGGGCTGCTGTGCTGTTGTCTTGGCTAGTGTCTCTTCACCCCTGCTGCTGCGCTTGATAGACAATTTGAAGTCCTGTATTTGGTTTGTGGGCGCCATTCGGCGTTACGAGTAAGGCGGCAAGGACTTTTTTTTTTCAGTAAGAGATACCCGGTACAAGGGGGGCCACGATTTTCCAGAGGGATATTCGATCAAGTGGACCCTCCTAAACGGGCGCTTGTCTTACATCGGAATGTATGTTATGTAGCTTTTAGTATTCCCGTGCCATGTCATTTGACTTGTCTCGACTCGGTATTTCTCTTATATCGAGCCCTCTTAGTTCGTGTACTCCATGTTATCCTTGACATAGCTTATTTTGTATTTTCGAGCTCCCTTGTTGGTTCATGTGCTGTTCGAACCCCGCCCCTCCGCAACGGCGTTGGCTGACAATGCACTCAACTCACTGGCAATTTCTAAGCTCCCACGTTTTTCCTCAAGTACAGTAGGGATCCCCAAGTAAGGCGGTTATGTGTATCATCCCACGGTAGGGTTGCAGCATCAGTCGCTGAGCTCCTCACATGAGGAACTCAATATCTCACCCGAAAAATGTCTTCGAAGGCATTCGAAGGCATTCGTTTACCCGACTAAACTTCTATGCCTTAGTCCTAAAAACAAATGTGCTCGTGAGATTACTTCATTGACCGGCAGTTCCTCACATGAGGAACTCAATCGCCGAGGGACTTTTTGGCGCAAAAAGTGCAACCCATGTGTACCGTGGGATAACTCATGTGCCAATGCAATTTGACCGCGTTATTGAAGGCCCTTGCGGGTTGTGCGTGCAAACTCCCTTGTCGCGCCGAGCTATTTTGACCGCCTCATATCGGGACGCCGTCGTACGTGGACCGCCTTGTTGTTGAATCCCTACTGTATTTATAACACCAGCCTTACCACATTTGTGCCACATCAATAACATCCAGGTCAAGTACGAGTTCGAGGACTTTATGGCTGTGCCGGGATGCTGCACGGGTTTCCACGACGATGCTTCCGGGGACTTCATCAACCAGCCCCGTGCCGCCTGATGTTTTCTAGCAAAGGGGCATATCTATCGTATTTCTCCCACCTAGAGAAAATTGTGGCCACAAGATGAAGCTCGTTTGTTTCTTTTTTTCCGGGGCTGTTAAAGAGTCGTGATCCGGCCCACTGGTGGGGTCAGGATGCTTACAGACACTCCCGGGTCGAGTCGGGTCGGGTCAGGGGTTGTTCGAAATATCACGCGTTGGATGGTGTCGCGTCATGAGGTTTTCAAATCTCACGGGTCGGGTCGGGTCGGGTCGGGTCGTTCACATTGAAGCTATTCTACCCGTGAAAACCCGTGCGTTTTTTCCGTCCTAGGGGTGTGGATTTTCGACTATAATAGAGGCGTTTCTTTGTGGTAGTTTTCTGCCGCTTGCGTCGGTGGTACGGCGGAAACAAGGCACCTGTGTCCCAGCAGTTGCTTGCCGTTACAGCAGTTTTGGGGACGACGCTGACCGATCTTCGTTGCAACAATGCGCGGCCAAGCGCATGCCTATCAAGCTGTTGGTTCAAGGGTGGATACGCAAATGAATCGGGAGACGTTGCGTCATGGGATGCGCACTGCCGTATGGCCGCTGTCGCAGTCGTCTAGACGATTGTGGGCCCTTCTCGTTGGCCTATACGCCAGTACCTTGCGTGATATACACGAAAAAAACAACCACCTGGTACTCGTTGCTCCTGCGCTGATCCGCTGATACTTTTTAAATAGTATCATTGGCTCGGCAGGATCGCCGAGTGCTCTTCTTGTTGTTTTATTACCGTCAGGTTTGCGTCTGGTTGCTGTCGCTGCTTGGGTTGTTGCGAGTTTCGTGGACCATTAATGAGTAATAGGTCGCACGCACGCGTCAATCTGGCTGTCAGCTTTGTACGAAAGCACAAGCACGACCCCATTCAGTACTCTCAGATCACACAGAAGAACTGTACACAACAGCATATATTAGCAGACACAGAATAGAACAAGCAGATCAGACCATGGTGTAGATCACACAGATCATATCACTGTACAGATCGCATATGTCATACCATATCATAATAGCTGGGCGGCAGCCCGCCGCAAGGACCGACATTATTAAGAGTTAGCTGTATACGTTAGCAATGGCGATTACGCATCGGCTATTCCAAAGCAGCCGGTGCTTGTGCAGAGGTAGGGGGTGCGCCCGAAGCCTGTCCTTCCTGGAAGGTTGATGACAGGACCGCATTTGCTACTTACTTGTCGTTTTTTGGGTCTGATACGCTGGGCCCCAAACAGGCTAATAGAGGTACATCTACAAGCACAACTTTGAAGCCTTTTACGTAGCGTACGTAATACCTGGTAGTTATTACCTGGTACATACAATAGACGAACTAACTGTAAAGTCGTTTTTCGGGGTGGTCGGTGTTACTTTATGGGTTGCTTGCGCTGTGGCTATTTTATTTCGTTTCGTTTTCAAGAGGTTTCCTACCCTTTTCAACTTGTGACACTCTCGGGATTTCAAGCCAAGCACATCCCGAAGGGACCTTGTGACTTACTCGTGCAACAGGCATATGGCCTCGTGCATGAGGCACGGCTTCCCGTTGAAAATTACGCGAGGCTTCGTCTTGTGGGACCTATCGAGTGAGTGACATCACAAGGCTACGCAACGCAGCTGCTGTGACGTGAGAGTAAATATATAGACTAGTCTAGACTAGTCTAGACTATTACAAAATAATTAATAGGTCTAATGAAATAACTATTTTTATTGTTGTAGTGAAGTCGGCGATCGAAGGAATGCCGACGCCAAAGTGAAACCAAGAAGGAGGGTATTCCGGGGTCTGCGTTGCAACGAAAGGCAAGAAAAAGTGGCAGCAAACTTCTAAATAAACATGTCGGAAAAACGTGCACGAAATAATGCATACGTATCAGGTATAGACTATAGAGGACACCTCGTACGAAGGTCACAACCGGTAGTTGCGACCTCATCCCGCTATTAATAGTCACAAATAATAAATTGAAGGCATTGATTCTGCATTGCCCTTATGATCTTCTCGCTCGTTCGTGTCTGATCTCACCGTGTAGCGATTCGTGAGCAAACCTCGCCAAACACGTCTCCCATACTGTACTGTACTCGAGTTTAAAACGCGTACCCACCACGAGTACGCTGCTGTAGAGCTAAAACTGTTATTGCAGAAATGACGCCCCACTAATTCGAAGTGTTTTGATGCCGAAAACGTGTGTGTACTTCGAATTGTGTACTTCGAATTAGTGGTGTGTACTACAGTACATATACATCCGAGTACCAGTGGTAAAATTACCGCAACCATGATCCTTGACTAATTTCAGGTAAGTTTGTCCAGCGGGTACGTTCTACAAGCGCTTAGCCTAGTACTTCGTGCACACACCGCAAACAGCCCATCGAAGGCCAGATTGTAGCTCCAGATCTACCCCCCACAAACCCTCTGCTCTCAGCCCCTTAAGAACGCTGCGGATGCAGGGTCCAAGGACCAAGGAGGTTTGACAGGTTGGCGAGATCCAAGATCCAAGATTTCAAAATTTGCAAGATTTCTTGCGGATCTCGCGTTTGAATCTCCCCGTTTTGGAAAAGCCTTTTCCCGTAATTGAAACCCCATTTTGGTGCGCCGTGCGCGGCCTTTCGCCCAGAAGATAGAAGCCCACCTCATTGCTATCAGGTTTGGAAGGTAGCCACTACAGTCTGCCGGCGTCGCCAACACACCTCCAAAGCCATGGCGACTGAGGTACGTGTTTATGTTTTCGTTGCTCAGGGAGCTCTGCGAAGCTGCGGCAACGACCGAAATCTTTGAAATATTATTTGTGGGGACATGGCAGCCGCCGGGCGGGAAGTCACGAGGCCTCCACATCGCGCGACGGCTTTTGAGATCCATTGCTATCTAGTGGCCACACCAGTGCTGCATTGGCAGGCTCAGAGTCCAAACCAAAGGGGGTCAGCGAAACGTTGAAGCCGATATTGTTTTGAGCAGCGGATCGTGCGTTGCCGTATGCATTTGAGATGAGGTCTGTTGCAGAATTGCGCTGATGAGGCTACCTACCGTTTGTGCTGCTGGATGTCAAGCGTTGCGCGACGCGACGCCAACCCTAGGCGGAGCGCCCAATGGGAAATCGGGACGGAAAGAGGGAGTGCGCCGTACTCCTGCAAGCCGAGCGAGTGTTGCATTTGCCTGTCGATGTCTGTGGTATGTTGACGTTCTGCCTGAGGCACAGGTCGCGCAAACCCTACATCGTAGCCTGGGACAGGTGCCAACTTTTGCTTCCAGTGCGAGTACAGACGGACCTGTGGTAATATGTTCGAAATGAACGTAATATACGTACCGCCTGCACCAGTACGCACCGTATCATATGGTATGCCAGGTACCTGCTGGCACAACAGAAGCACAGGCAGTGCAGCACTTCTAGAAGTCAAGGCCCCAGTGAGGTGCCTTGTGGTAGTGCATGAACTCACGAGCCATTGCTGCTGTTGGTGGTTTATTCTATTTAATATCAATAGCGCTGCTGTATGCTGTATGGTAGGTACTACTTAGATTTACGTGAGAGTGCACAATTACCAGGTTCTTCGAAGTATACAGGAGCAGTACGACAGCAACAAAGTATATGGTTGGGACTCGATATACTCTCTCTGTATCTCTGGTTTCTGGCACTCTGTACGAACTCTGTACGTCTGTACGGCGAATGTCTTCTTTTTTGAGTTCCTGTCTGTCTTGCTGTGGCAGTTTCGCACACGCCCGACCGACACACCGACACCGACACGTCTCTGCCTCCGCACTCTGCAGCGAGCACATCCTCGGCACTTTTAGTAGACATGTAGACACTATATGTAGAGCTGTTAGGCGTAAGTCAATGAAGAGAGCATGCTGTAGGGTTGACGCCCCCTCGCCGGCAAAGGGCGTGGAGCGTCTTGATATTTGTATCGTACCAGGCTTCTTTTTGTTTTGTTGTGAGTCAGAGCTCTGCCGCTGTTGTGCTCGCTCAAGCATGATGTAGAATCCCCGCTGGTGTGCCCGTAGACTACATCGTGCCTGAACTCGTATCGCATACCAGTTTGGGCCACACATAGAGCTGGCGCAGGCCGCAGTGCTGCCTGATAGGCCTCTCCGGAGGCTTCCTATTTATAGCTGCAACAGCGCCCAGTGGTCTTTGGAGCTCACCGGGCGATGGCTCTGCGTGTAGTCTCCGGTGTGTTGCGGTGCAGCGCATGGTGGAGTTGACACGGTTGTTGCAGACACGATAACGCGATGCTACTGCTGCTGTAGCTCCCCCGCTCAATCCAGTGTTTTCGTGCCCGATTATCACTTGAGCGGCAGCTCTTAATCTTTTTGGAGCTGCACCAACGCTTTTGGGGACAAGCTGCTTGGGGTTAGTGTGCACTACTGTTTGCAGTTGTGTAACGTTTACATAAAAGGGTTAAAAAGGAGCGGTCCTAAACGCGGTGGTACAGAAGGCTCGGTGGGTATCATACCGTTAAATATCGGCGAACGGTATTGACAATGCGCACTCGCCCACGAACGGAGCGTGATCCCCGAAGGCTCGATCGTCTCGAATGCGGCCGTTTTCGTTTTGGATGGGATCCCTGGCGCGCCACAGCAGCGCTCGCTTAACCACACCTCACTTGCACGAACAGCGATGCCGTTCATGTGTTGTTCGCCCAACACCGGCAGTGTGTACCATTACTAGCTCCTTTCCTTGCATTTCCGCTTTGAAGTGTATGAATGTCGTGCTAGGGCAACAGTCGCTGTGCGAAGCTCCAACTTTCCTTTTCTTCGTTTCGAAGCATTGAAAGCCCGAGGCTCCACCAAGCAGAGGGTTTAAAAGTTTCGCTGCACTCGCGCCTGATACTTTACCTGCAGCAGCATGTAGTGCGTAGCAACCAACGACCCAATTCAATGAGGAAACTGACAATCACGACTACGTAGGAGTAAGCGATATGTAATTCACGACTCGGGGACATACAGGAGCCATCCCCGTGTTTCAGGGTTTTCGATTCGGGTTGGCGTTGGGGTTCGGGATACGTGACTGTCACCCCCCAATCCATCATAGATGCACGGAGGTGTGTGGTCGATGGACCCGCTAACTCTCTTTCGGGAATGAACATCCCTCTCTGCGGTCACGTGCGGTGCACAACCACCAACACGGCGCTAAGGTCCCGATGCAATTACCAGGCGACAGAGGTGCTGCCTGTTGCAGTACACCAGGTGCAGCCGCACCACTTTGGGAGGAAATGCGAGGACCGTTTCATATGAACTTCAACGCTCCGTGACTTTCCGTTCAGAGTGACTTTTTTTTTGTTTTGGTCATGCCATTTATTATCCTCGCACTACTCTCGCGCTCCCTCCCAGTAGTAACTCAGATCCGGGGTCACATATATACCACGGGGTGGGCGGTCAGCGGGAAGGCGGCGCAGGTGATCGGGGGCGCGTATGGTTCAACGTGGACCCACGCAAACAAGGAGTCTCAGATTTATGCCTTGCCACTGCTGTTGCTTGCTTCTACCGCACTGCCGTCAGTGTTGCTTGATCTATTGTCGTTGCCTGGAGTACCAATCACTTTTTGACAGGATACAGATATCCCGCGATAGGTTACAGGAGTACTGGAAGCGTAAAGCTAAAGCTTTCGACCACAGCAGTACATCATCTGGGAGATCAACCGATTGAATGGTCGATACATACTCAGCTTCGCAAGCTGCGTGCTACGTCGCCCGCGCGTGTTCTATAATTATCTTGAAACTTGTGAAAGTGTTACATGTAATGCCGCCAGTTTCATGATGGCATGGGTGTCCTTTATTTCGGTATCTGGGACTGACGTTTCGTTTGTTCCTCGGGACCCTGTTGTTTTTCGGCTGTCGATTGGTCAGGCGGTTCTCAACGACAATGCGCAAGTGGACAAGGGAGACAACGCTCGGCTGAGCTCGTTTGTGGGGGCCATCGCCATCGCCGACCTTGTCAAAACTACCCTTGGCCCCAAAGGTGGGCAAACCGCGAGCCACGTGCGATGCTGCAGCGTGGTACAGCCATGGCCATGTTCGCGATGGCTGAACGACTTATACTTGTATTTCGATTTGCGGGTAGTGAAAGTACGTTTTTCCTGTGGTACACCTGGGAATCCGTCGCCAGAGGTCGGCTCTGCTGTGAGACCTCCTTCGGACGGAACAAAGGCGGGGTCGGGGGACAACGGCCACGCTATTCCCCGAAAGCTTTCGCCCGCAGGAAACCTCCTGCTCGTTCTGCCCCCCAAAAATCCCAACGGAACCCCACCCCCCCCTTCCCCCGTCCTCGGACGATCTAATTCGTATCTCCTCCCAGGAAGTGTAGAAGATAACACGGAGTTTATGTAATACACGTGTACGATGAACAACGTGTAACATGTTGCGCTCATCCCTCGGGGCCGATCTTTCCGTAGCTTGTGCCCGCTTCTGCCCACACCAAGACGCGACGTGAATGCCCTGCCGCAGACAGCTTGACAGGGCTTGCCCTGTGTACCTATGACACGCACGCTCCACGGAATACCCCGCCTGCGCTCGGACTTGAACACCGTACCGTTCGTGGCCGCGTACGCTTCGTCCGTAACCCCCGCGTATAGCCCATGAACGGAACCCCTTCCCTCCCGCTTGTACTGCTCTCGCCGCCTTTTGCGTCTTTCAGGCATGGACAAAATTTTGCAGTCAATGGGTAGCCGGGACGGCGGCATCAGCGTGACGAACGACGGAGCAACGATCCTCCGAGCGATCCACGTCGATAACGCAGCGGCCAAGGTGTTGGTCAACATCGCTAAGACGCAGGCAAGTGCTCTGACGCCTCAAACCCTCCTTGTTGTCCGTCGCCTGACCGCCTTGATCGTTGCCGAGCGCATCTGGTGTGTTCCTCGCTTCCGTATCGTTCAGCTATGGATTGAATCGTTGTATTACAGTAGTATAACATCTATGCAGTGCAAGAGTGTTCACTCTATTACTGGTGCATTCTTTCTGCGATACCTGCATCCATTACGCCGCCTCACATCCGTCTGGATGTGCTCTGCTATTATGTGGTACATATATGAAGGAGATAGTCATTATATCATATCATGATTTTGTTCGGGTTCACTTTTGCGCTTTTTCCCAGCCACCAACACACGATATGTATCTCCTGCCGCGTTACGTTCGCTCTCTCAATTTTTCGACTCCAGGATGACGAGGTCGGAGACGGCACAACGAGCGTTACGGTGCTCTGCGGCGAGCTTCTCCGGGAAGCGGAGCAGCTGGTCAACCAACGTCTGCACCCGCAGGTCGGTCGCACGCACGCCCGCGTGTATTTTCGCGCCGTTTCCGTCGGTGGCAAACTTGGATGTTTTGCTGATTTTCCGCCTCTTTTTTCGCGCATCTCCGTCGGCAGCAAAAGCTTGGCTGTTTTGTTCTTTTCCGATCCTTTTTGGCACAGATGCTCCAAGAACGCCTTAGAAAAACGCGATGAACCTAGCACGGCGCTATCTGGAACGAAACCGTTTCTTGCCCCGTCCATAGACAATGTAACCAAACGGAAACGTGTCTCCATATTGGCCGACTCGCGCGACACAAAACTGGTCCCTTCATGCACTCACTTCCCCGGATCGTTTTTTTTTCACCATCTGTTTGCTTTTTTTGCATACAAAACGCAGACTCTCATCCATGGGTGGCTCTTCGAGGTCGTTTTTTCACAGTATGTTGCTTGTTTTTTGCGTAGAAAACGTTGCGCAGACTCTGATGCAGGGGTGGCGATTCGAGGATATTTTTCACCCTCTGTTGCTCTTGCTTTTTTATTGGACAGCAGCCGAAAACAGTTGAAAGTCGAACCGAGTACGAGTCCAAAAGCAATTGCACCTGAGCAATATACGGCGGAAACAGGTACGATATGATTTGGGGCATGGCAGATCTCGTGGAGTACTTCTTGACTTTGACTTTAGGGTGTACCTTTGTTTGGCTCCAAAGTGACCGGATATACCTGTTTTTTGGCTGCTTGTCTTTTATTTGTATTACACGTTTGTGCAGACTATCATCCAGGGGTGGCGATTGGCGACCGCGATTGCCCGGAAAGTTCTTGCTGCCAGCGCCGAGGACAACAGTCAAGACGAGGCCAAGTTCAGGGAGGACCTCACCAACATTGCAAAGTGCGCCTTTTTTCTTGTTTGGGGGAGGGGCTATCGGGGTGTCGGGCAAACGCCTCTTTTTTTTGGTCAGGGGGGGTTGTCGCGGTATCGTTTGAAACGTTTTCTGTCGGGGGGAGGGGGCTTCTTGTCGCAGCCCCGCGGGATTGTGCAAAGGAGAGGATTATGCCGTTTCGGAGACCGAAATTGGCGTACCCTGCCGTTTGTTTGAACGCAGGAGAATCAAGGTTGTTCCATTGTTTGGTAGGGGCGACCAACGGTGGTTTGAGCTGTTGTATCAGTGGTGGCTGCTGTACCACTGCTTCGAGAGTCACGCAGCGAGGAGTAAACCCCACGTCGGATTGAAAGGGATGGCATCCGAGTCACCGAGTAGACTGTGCGACCAGATTAGTAAGTGATAGTAGCCGGCTAGCGAACCAGCGATAGGCCGGCTCTTGTGCTGTGCGAAAGGCGTTTTTTGCGGGGGGAGGGGAGGCGGCTCGTCTTTCTTGCTGAGGTCCGCCGCGGTTTTGGTATTTTTCGAGTGTAGGGTGTTGTCTTGTGACAGAAAATTGAACGCCGATATCAGTTGGTTTGTACCCGACGTGTATCGCATCCAGTTCACCATCTCATCAATCGCTCTATAAACTTTCCGGATCTCGTTCATTTTTTTTTTTTCCCCTTGCTTGCTCTCAGGACGACCTTGAGCTCTAAGCTGCTGACGCACGAAAAAGATCGATTCGCCAACCTGGCCGTCAACGCCGTGCTCAGACTCAAGGGCTCGGGAAACCTGGACTACATCCAGATTATCAAGAAGCCCGGAGGGTCGCTCAAGGAGTCCTACCTTGAGGAGGGGTGAGATATTCCATGTTGGGCTAAGCTTTCGGTAGACGGTTTTTCGGGACAAAAACCAGGGACAAAAGTACTGCTTGTTGTGCGGTTGAACTTCGAATACGACTGTGCTTCGGGACACAGTTTGTTGCGCGGTTATTCTATTGTTGAAAAAAAAATATGGACAAAGGTGCTGCTTGTTGTGCGGTTATTCTATTGATAAAAACGTTTTTTTTTCTGGGCAAGTAGTGCTGCTGTGTTGCGCTTTTCGTGGTGAAGGGATACGATGTTAGAGTCGTTGTACGGTAGCCCTCCCCCCCAACTTTTCTTTAACGAAATCGCCGGTTTCAAAACCAGCTCCCGGTCGTATCTCCTGAAATACGGTGTCCCTCGACACCCTCCCCGACGTCATCGATCGATAGACCTTTGCACACAGAAGAAAATATATGGGTACTTTTCTTTCAATAGTATCCTTCCTTGAGTCGAGCAGCCGCATGAATGATGACACGTTCGTTGAAGAAAATCGCTGATTTTGGAGGGGGCTATCATAGAATCAGTCGTTGGGATGTTTTTGTAGACCGTGGGCATGTTGTTTCGGCAAAGGTACGGCTTCGGCGGACAATGGTGTGTGCTCCGGCTTGGTGCAAATGCGGTACCTGGTATGTTGGTTGCGGAAGTGCTACCCAGGTATGGTCGCCGCGACAAACGTTGCCATTGTTTTGCTCCATAAAAGGAAACTAGGCTCTTTCGCGGCGGCGCATGCGGTCTGACCGGACAGTCACGCTCGTCGCACTCGGATGCATTGCGCTCCCAAATTAGCGATTGCAGTTTTTTTACGGTGCCCTCTCCCCCGCCTTCTCGCCCCTTGCCTTCTCTTATCTACCTGCTTGTGATTGTATCGGATAGATTCATCCTGAAATACCCCCCCCCCTCCCCGCCTTCTGAATGGTCGCATCACGCAGTGTGACTAGGGTAAGGCACCCACGAGGCAGCTACATAGTAATACCTATTGCTCTCTCTGGAGTGGCCACACCAGAAAACAAGTAACTCCTTGGCGCTGTCATCCATACGCGAGAAAGTAGGCACAAGGTGCCGAAGTCCGTCCTTCGAGCGGTTCTTGGAAGGATGCAGTTCACCCTTCATGCGACTCGCCGAACACCTCACAGCGCTTCGCGTTTGGTGCAAGCGATGTCTGCCTGGTTGATAGAAACCCGACGTGCTCCGTCCCGGCATAGTAGGGATGCGAGGATCTATGGTCATACGACTACGGCCATGCACAAACTGAGTACACCCCCTCCCCTCCCCTTTTCGTAACCGCCTGCTTGTGATTATATCTTATAGATTCATCTTGAACAAGAAGATCGGGGTGGGGCAGCCAAAGGTGATCGAGAATGCGAAGATCTTGATTGCCAACACCGCCATGGACACCGACAAGATCAAAATTTACGGCTCTAGGGTCAGGGTGGACTCCATGAACAAGGCGAGTTTGGATCGCCATAGCTGTGGTTTTGAGTTGGCTCGCCGACTATTAACTGCTCAGTATTACAGTGACTATAATTCGCCGATCACTCACTGCGAAAAGGCGGGGGGGGGGGGGGGAGTACTTAGTTGATGCGTTCCTTAGTCATTTGACCATTGACCATGCATCCCTTTCGAGACGGAACACCGGAAAGGGAGGGGGGGGGGGGGGGGTAGGAAGATGTCGTTAAAATGTTTTTGGTATTTCAGGGTATGCTGCATGCCATGCTAGCTGCATGTCTATTGAGTGCGGTAATTTGCGATAACGTGTTTTCTTGCGCTTAAACAAGAGGCATGGGGTGGGTTTGTGAAGAACCGCTTTTTCGATCCATTATCCGATACCCCTGCTCGGATATTGCCCTTCCCTGGGAATTAGATGGTACTGCACTTGATTGCTTGCGGTTTGGGGGGAAGTTGCTGCGTTATTGGGTCGAGGGTCGGAGTGGGCTCTCCATGAACGCAGGCGAATGAGGACCGCCATAGCAGACTCAGCGGTGGCTTACACGTATCCAACGGTATTATAGGGTGCGCCTGATTTTTTTCGGCTCCTCACATGAGCTCTATCCCTCACCCGATGCGGACGCGGCGTGCTTTTAACGGTTTCACCCAGCATCAGAAGCGGCGAGGATTTTTACCTTTTTCCATGTACTTCCGGTTTACACGTGCTGGCGCGCAGCAGCTGCAGCCGGACGTAGTACGGGTTCAGTTGTCAGCGGAAGCATGCTTGCGCGTGGCGAGGCATATACAAGTTGTTGTGTCTTGCGGTACTTCCCGGAGTTCTCCGTTTTTGTCTTTGACTGTTGCGTTTATGGCTCGTGTTATATGTTGTTATATTTAACGCCTTTTGGCTGCTGTCTAGCAGTTAAATCCCGGCAGCCGTTGCGATGTTGTCAACTCACAAATGAATCGTAACAGCCAAAGTACCCATGATGTTACCTGGCACGATTTTTGAGGTGATCTGCCCATTTTTATCAGATTTTCCAAAACGAGCGTCAAAGCCGCGCTAGGGTCTGCTCCTTAGCCTTGGCTGGGAGTGTAGGGTTAGGGTTGGGTTGGATCGACGCCCTCTCGTGATTTGTAAAGAAAAAGAAAAAGAAAAGAAAACAACCTAAAAAGCTCTAGAAAGCAATATATATATGATGCTTTATGTGGTACGATTTGTCGGTTGGGACCAGTCAAGGCGCCTCGAGGCCAAACCCAGCAAACCTTAAGGCACTACTTTTTAGTAAATTGTAAGAAAGACACCTCAGCTGCTGTGAGATCGAGGGTTTGGTCGAACCTCATATTTTGGAGGCGCTCTTGGTTATGCTTTTTCGTAGGTGGCGGAGATCGAGGAGGCGGAGAAGCAGAAGATGCGCAACAAGTGCAAGAAAATCATCGACCACGGCGTCAACGTGTTCGTCAACCGCCAGCTCATCTACAACTTCCCGGAACAGGTGAAATGACTTCTTAACCCGTTTCCAACTCCTGTGATTATTCTAGTCTAACTCCAAGTGTTTTTTCCCCCTGTCGGGAGTGCGGTGCAGAAAGGGTTGCTAATTGCAAGGGGGAAAGTATGATGTGTAGCTAATGATGTGAGTCTGTATTGTACTGAAGCAAGAAGTACCAGGTATGTATCGTTTCGTCCCTTCTTTTCGGTTTCATTTTCTTTTTTTTCGGTATCTTTTTTTTTTTCCTTGTGATACATATGAGAAACAAAAGAGTATTGCTGATGATAGCGTCCTGCTGGTGATTTGTTTTTCCGCGAACCTTTTTTCTTGCTACAGATTTTTGCTGAGGCTGGAGTGATGGCGATCGAGCACGCCGACTTTGAGGGTGTGGAGCGACTTGCGGCGGTTACCGGTGGCGCAACCGCGTCGACGTTCGACCACCCCGAGCTGGCTGTGCTGGGAGAGTGTGAGAAGATCGAGGAGGTGGGGCAGTCAAAGAACCGGAGGGGGGGGGGGGGGGGGGGGGGGGGGCGTGGGGGGGGGGGGGGGCGTGGGGGGGTGGGGGGGGGGGGGGTGTACTCAGTTTGTGCATAGCCGTAGTCGTATGACCATATACCCTCGCATCCCTACTATGCCGGGACGGAGCACGTCGGGTTTCACCAAACAGGCAGATATTGCTTGCACCAAGCGCCAAGCGCCGTGAGGTGTTCGACGAATTGCATGATGGGTGAGCTGCATCCTTCCGAGAACCGTTCGTAAGACGGGAGGCGTGGGGAGATGAAGTTTTTTTTTGTTTTTTAACGTAATTGTCTGCAGAAAAGGTGACTTGAAACGCGCCGCGCAAAATGCTTGCGTTATAGCTTTGCCGTCATGTTTGCGCTGCGTCAGCCGATAACGCAATGAGGGTGGACGCGTGCTGCTTATGAGTAGCATGCCTTAGGAAGGCACCAGTGCCTTTTAAACAAAAAGGAATATTGTCCCTTTGGGGGGCTCTCATGTATGCTGACCAAAGAAGCGATGATTACGGCGATGCAAAATCAAGCGTCTCGGAAGAGCGTGCAGGAACACGAGTGCAGTGTTGGCCATACGACGCGCGTGTCTTCAGTCCTAGTGGTCGTTGCATTGCTCTAGGCTGCGGTATGGGGGTCACTTTTTCTTCTTTTTGTTTTGCAGTGGGTCAGGGTCACTCGCGCGAGTAACTCCCCTGTTCCTTTGCGGTCTTCAGCTTTAGTGCTGTTTCAGCTTTAGTGCTCTGTTTAAGCTTTAGTGCTCTGTTTAAGCTTTGGTGCTCTGTTTAAGCTTTTTGCTCTGTTTAAGCTGTAGTGTTGCTTAAGCTGTGGTGCTCTGTTTAAGCTTTAGTACTCTGTTTAAGCTTTAGTGCTCTGTTTAAGCTTTAGTACTCTGTTTAAGCTTTTTGCTCTGTTTAAGCTGTAGTGTTGCTCAAGCTTTGGTGCTCTGTTTAAGCTTTAGTGCTCTGTGTAAGCTTTAGTGCTGTTTAAGCTTCAGTGCTCTGTTTAGGCTTTAGTCCTCTGTTTAAGCTTTAGTGCTCTGTTTAAGGTTTAGTGCCGTGTAAGCTTTAGTGTTCTGTTTAAACTTTAGTGCTGTTTTGAGCTTGAGTGCTGTTAAAATATTGCGGTATAAACGCGCCATGCAATGTTTAGCTGCGCTGCGCCAAAAATGAAAACGCCGCAAGTGTCTTTTGTCAGGAACGTGCCGTGTGACTTGTCCGAATGGCTCTAGCCCGGTCGTGAATATGGGGTTTCCCTTCCCCCCCACCACAGCAGCCTTGGAAGGATGCAGCTCGCACCCTTCATGAGACCCGCCCAACACCTCACGGTGCTTCGCGCTTGGTGCAAGCAATGTCTGCCTGGTTGGTGAAAACCCGATGTCCTCCTTCCCGGCATAGTAGGGATGCGAGGGTCTATGGTCATACGACTACGGCCATGCACAAACTGAGTACTAAGTACACCCCCCCCAACCCCCCCCCCCCTACCGCCTCCCCCCCTAGCGTAGCGTTGGTGTTCGGAGTTCTGTTTTCTTACCTCAGCAGATGGGGTTGCTTGGTGTGGCCAAAGCTGTGAAATCGAAAAAAGCGAAATCGACAGTGAAGCCAAAAGGAATGAAGCCGTCAGTATCGTTGTCGCGTCGACGCTCCTTTTTTTTTGTTTTCCTTCTTTTACGCCCTCCGCACGTTGATTGACAAGTCTCCCCTTTCGACCGGCGGCATCATCGTAACCAGGTGATGATCGGCGAGGACACGCTCATCCGATTTTCTGGATGCAAGGCGGGGGAGGCGTGCACCATCGTGCTGAGGGGCGCCAGGTGGGTTCGCGATCTGGGAGGGCGTCGTCGTGGGTTCTGGTCGAGTTTGTTGGCGTTTGAATCTGTTTTCTTTGGTGACCTCCAGACGCTTGTCCTCGATTTGGCTGTTGATGTCTACACAAGTGCTGACGTTGTGCCCTGGTTTTCATTTTTAGCGGCGACCAGCCCCTTTTGCTGCTCGATTTTTGGCTGTGTCCGGGAGTCGTTTTCTCGGGGCGGTGGGCTTGCATGCGTGTTATTTTCCGATGTATCATACTAGCGGGAGCATGGGGAAAATCATTTTTCGTCGGTCGATCGACTTAATGCCTTTTATTACTGGTCTTATACAGCGTGTAGAAGCCGCCGACGTTGCGTTCGCTATTCTTTGTGTTTCCGCTCGGCGATGTTGCGATCACGGCGCAAGTGTTGATGCCCTTAGCGGCATCTCTGGTGTCGTGCCGTTCGGAGACGTTCGTATGGCCTTTTCACGACCACCTTGTAGTTTCCCCCCTGTGCCCCCCCCGCCCCCCCCGCTGGCGAGGAGCGGCCGTGTGCCCGTCTATTTCGCCATGTTTTGTTTGTACATGCACCGCAAAGAAGAACGGTCGCACGCGTATGTACGCTGGGCCTGCCAATCCCCCCCCACATTCGCCGCACACCCACCTTGTTGGGGGACAAAGTACTTGGAATTAGTATGAGCTCGTGGGTATTTTTGCGGTAGCAAAAAAAGGGTATGAAACGCTTTGCGCTTTTGATATGTGGACAAAGTACTTGGAATTAGTATGATAGTGAGATAAGTGTCTTCAGCAGTGAAAAGGTTATACGTAGCCCTTTTTGAGTGCTGCGCTCTTGACATGGGGAGAAACTACTTGGAATTAGTTTGGGATAATTTTTGCAGTGGTAAGAAAGGTATATCCCCTTTGGTATCGCACCCATGGTTTTTGGGACGAGACTACCTTGTACTTGCTTATCCCTTAGGAATACGTTTTGCAGATGTGGAGAGGGCTGATAACCCCCGTCCTCGTGTCTCGTCGTGTCGTGTCATGTCGTGCCATGCGCGTTACCTCGCGGCCGCAGCAAGCACGTGTTGGACGAGGCGGAGCGGTCTTTGCACGACGCATTGTGCGTGCTGACCCAGACCGTCAAGGAGACGCGCACGGTGCCGGGGGGCGGCTGCACGGAAGTGGCCATGGCTGCTGCGATCGACGCCGAGGTGAGCTAACATGATGCTCGGGAAAGGTGTCAGTCGCATTGACTATACCTGGTACTTGTTAACCCCGTTAGAACAGCGCCGACGTTTTTCAGGATTAATATGTTGGGTTTAGTGTGGAATAGTGTTTTTGAAGCAGAAAAAGGAGTTAAAGGAACGCGGAGGCTGTACATGCCAGGGTGGGTTTTATTAGGATTGTACAAGGGCTCCGCGCCGCGGGCGGCTGACGCCGCCCGCTACGCTCGCGCAGGGAGGAATACAACAAAATGTGAAGGGAGCAGAAATAAGAGGCCCATGATTTGGTGCATGTAACGGTTTGATAATGCCAAGGGCTGCATTATACGCAGAGCTGATTGCCCTGTGCTGTGCTGTGTGTGTGCTTGCTGGCGATGTCACGTCGTTTTGATCTCCAGTATGGGTGTACTTTTCGAGAAAAAAAAGGAGGACCGGGAGACAATCAATTGAAGAAAGCGGGAAATAGACAAGTACACACGTAGATACACACCGGTCGGTACCGGGTATCACATGATACCTGGTACTGCTGTATGTTCGAAAGAAAGCACAGCGCAGCACGGCACAACACCGTAGGGCAAGGCACGGCACCGCACGACGCTGCGCTGCCGAGCTATAGCTGGGCTGAGCTGAGCTGTGAGAGCATTTTTTGTTATGCAACATTTATAGTAGCTGGTACGTACAGTAGTACCGGTGGTATGACACTTCGAATAGCAACACCGCACAGCATCGCACAGCAGTAGTACCGCACCGCACGGCAAGGCACGCCAGGGAACGGCACTGCACGGCGCTGCGCTGCTGAGCTACATAGCCCTACGCTGTCGAGCTAGCGCTGCTGTGCGCTGCTGTGCGCTGCTGAGCGGAGCTGAGCTGATGATGTGATGAGCCAACCTATCAGAGGATGGGACCTGGTATGATGAAACCTTCGTGCAACTACTTGTACAAAAAAACTGGAAGGGAGAAATCAAGGAAAAGCTGGACCGTTCCGCAAGTTACGAGAGGAGGTAGTGTCCAGGTAGTATGTGGTATTCCCGAAAAACAGAAGTTTTAAACTTATGGGAAGCAAAAAATTCAACTTCCCCCTCCAAAAGGATTTTTTTAAACTTGAATTTTGAAAAAATAAAATATAAGCACTGAGAAGCGCTGTTTCAGGCATCCAAGCCCGCTCAGCCGTCCGGAGAGGATGTCTTAAAAATTAGTATGGAAAGCGAAAAAAAATGGGGGCGTCTCAGGAGATCGATATTTGTACCAGGTAAGTAGTTGTATACTCCGAGGTAACCCGGGTACCAAACTTGGTTATGTTGCTCACACCCGGGTAGATACCCGGGTGCATGTAGAGTACGTGAATGCATATACTTACCTTACCAAACACCCCCTTAGAATTCTGGTGTTACGTTCGATCAATAATTCCAGGTACTGCACCTGGCATACCTTGCTGGCCGCCTAGTAAGGAACAGTAGAAATAACGATTCAGGCTGGGCTTATTCGGGACAGGGTGCGTTCTACGCTAACTCCAGTGTAACGCCCCCCGGATTTCTTAAATCACTGTAGATATCAGCCTGATTTTCTTATTGCCCGGCTTCTTATTGGGTGTGTGTCCTGTGCTGTGTGCAGCCTACTGTTCGAGTTTTTTTTTTCATGGTTCGCGTTTGCGTAGCGGCTGGATGGACGGGAAGAGCACACGCAACGCGCGCCTCGATTTGATATTCCGGCGTTTTTTTACTCGTGGTTTTCGTTATGTAGGCGGCGCGGCCGCTATAACTGTGCGGCGCGCCTTTTCTCATGCCCCTGAGGCGCGGCACTGTGTCGATCCAAGAGCAGGGTATTCGTATTTTCACGGCAGGAACAGATAAATAAACCGGAACTGTTCACTCAGAAGTCGCGTCAGCGATAGAGGGACTGCAGGTTGTGGGAGGGATATGCCTTGTCGATAGGAGTGTCTGAGAGATAGTCGGTTCCCTCCAGTTGTTTTTTGTGCTGCTGTGCTTGTGCGGCGCGTCTAAATTACTCCAGCGACGCGGCGTCAAGTTTTTTTTTCTTCGTGTAACAGGAATGTGTAGGAGGTTAATGGTCCTGTTCTTATGCGTGTCGTCGTGGATGTGTTGTATTAACAGGTGCCGAACACCTCGGGTAAGAAGGCTCTGGCCATGGAGGCCTACGCGAGGGCGCTGAGGCAGCTGCCCAACATCATCGCCGACAACGGCGGTTACGATGGCTCCGAACTCATCTCCAGCCTGCGCGCCGCGCACGCCAAGGGGGAGAAGGCGAGTACATCCTCAGTTTGTTGTTGTTGTTGGTGGTGGTGGTGATGTTGGTGTTGGTGCTGCTGCTGTTGTTGTTGTTATTGTTGTCCTTGAAGAAGGGAGCCAATTCAGCGACGTTGAATGCTCGGAGCACCGCCGCGGAGCTCGGCCGAGATGCCGACATGCGTCGTAATGTACCGATGGGCTCCTTGCTTGCCCCCCCAGCCGAAAGTGCGAGAAAAACCCTCGGCCGCGGGAGAACAGCATGCCAAAAGAGGGTGTATTTACATAGACACACGAACCCTGGCATATTTATTAATAACAGCTTTCTACCTCGGTGTGATGTACATATCGTGGCTACCATTGTTACTGTTGGTATTAATTTAGTGTATGTATTGCGCTCTTCACCCCATTATTGGCTTCATCCATGGCAATTATGTATCTTCAAGGAGTGATACCGGTACATGTATAAAAACGCGCGGCCGGTGCATCGCGCAGCTGGCAAAAGATGAGCATCGACCTTTATATGCATCGAACTCACAGCTGACGTGTTTAAAAATTGTTTTATAAAATAGCAATAGCCCACAAAACACCGACCAAAATGTGATGCCATAAAATTGTGTGGTTGTTGTTCCCGAAAAATATAACGACCAAAAAATCTGACCCGGTCCGTTGTTGCGGTATATACATATATACATATATTTATATTATAATGTGCCTTTCGCGACGCAGACCTCGGGATTGGACATGCAGCAGGGAATCGTGGGTGACATGAACAAGTTGGGTGTGCGGGAGGCGTACAAGAGCAAACTGCAGGTGACCATCTAGCTGTGTACACTACCGGTTATCTCGTAGGAAAAAAAAAACGTAAGAAAACTCAGCCTGAGATTTCCGGGGGGGGGGGGAACCTAATTTCGCGAGAGGTTATGCTTTTTTCAGTGTGGAGCACACCCTCTTCGAATATGAAATCTAGGCTGGGGCTAGTATGCCGGTTTCTTGCTAGACGGTCGGTCCGGTGACGCATTCTACGATAGGGGAGGTACTTTTCGTGTGAATTGGTTTCTGAATGACTGGACTCCTTAACCCAAAGTGTTAGGGAATACGACATTCCCCCCCACCTGATTCTCGTTGTGTACCTAGGCTATGGGGTTTTGCACCCCATAGAAGTTTTATTTTTATCCAAAATCAGTTTTTTGGGAGAGGTCTAAAGCTCCCAAACTGAGGAACCTCAGAAAAAAAAATGGTGCACCTTTATTGTAACACGCGTCCGGTGGAGCACCCCGTACTGTTAGCGCTATACGACAGCAGCACCGCGGTGGTGCCGACAGATGAAGAGTTGATACTAGGGGGGCTGTTGTGAGCCAAACCTTTTGTTTCGTCGAGCGCTTATCCGTGGCTGTTGTATTCGAAACGTTATTTTGTAACCTCAACCGCTCGTCGTCGGCTAGTATGGTGCAACCTATTTTTTTAAGTAAAACGCGGGAGAACATTGATGGGGCAGGGCAGTGGCGACGCGGAGCCTGCTGAGTGTGCCACGGTGGTTTGGTAACGGGACTTCCACTCGGTTTGTAGGGTCCACCCGCGCTGCCGGGCGTTTCGTGTTTCGCTCCGCTTGGCGTACAGGCCAGTCCGTCAACCGATGTGCCCGGCCGGCGCTCTCGCTGGCACAGCGATTTAGGTCACACCGAGTTGAGCAATATGGGGTGGAAGTGCCATGAATGTTGCCATTATGGTATTTGGTTTCCAAGCGATGCGGGATGGGCGTTAAGGTCCGGGCTGGAAATCCACGCAGACACGTCGCAACTTTCTTGCTCTTTCTCCGCTCTTCCCCCCATCGGCCCCCATTGCTATCTCAGCGATCGCTGCACTCCGCGGCATCCCAACGCCATTGGGGGGCAGTTATGCCCTCTGGCGCAGCTCCCCCATTACCGAAGCCGGCGTTTTACTTTAGGTGGCCGTGCTGCTGCTGCCGCCGTTTGGTATACCGATGCAGTACCGTTTTTTTTGTCTTTTTATTTCCTTGGAACGGAACTCTTGTAAACATGTTCTGCTGCAAATGTTTTTCTCACACCAAATCCAAGCAGTTTTACCAAAAACGTGAATGCAAGTTTGAAGGGGCTGGTATTGTTAGCATGCTTTAGCGACCACGGACTGTAAATATTTCAGAAAAATGAACTATTTGCAATGTAAGAAAGTAAGGACACTATTTGTATCATCATCATCATCATCATCATCATCATCATCATCATCATCATCATCATCATCATCATCGTCCGAAATGGCGCCAAAGTTTCCTCAATCGCACACACTCACGACACGGCCTTTTTTCCCCCCCTCTCCGTCCCTTCCCGACCCCCCGCCATCGAAATGTGTCGCAGGTGCTCATCTCGGCGGCGGAGGCAGCGGAGATGATTCTGCGCGTTGATGACATCATTAAGTGCGCGCCTCGCCAGCGCCAACAACACATGTAGTCGTAGAGCCACTTGTCGGCCGAGGGTCGCGCGCTATGCGCCAGTTTGTTGTTTTAATGGTGGAAACGGTGCTTGGGGAGAGATTTAAGTGCCGGCATCAAGGGGTCGAGTGCTAAACGCATTTGACGAAGCCGGGGCTTGTTCAGAGGCCGTTGGTGGGAGATAGTTGCTTGCATAAGGAGGTCGACTTCGAGAAGAATTTGACGTAGCAGGAGCTCGTGCAGAAGCCGCATCATCGAGGAGCAGAATAAGTCGGAGCCACCTGGGGCAGAAGACGGCGCGGAAGGGAGGTCTATTATTGAGCAGTGCAGAATGGAGGCGCAGGCGTCTGCAGCAACGATGTTTTCCACTGGGGTCGTACGAGCTCTAATTTTTTATTCCGAACTACCTGGACTGTTTTTGGTCCTCGCGTGAGCTCAGTTGTCCCTACCGTACATCGGAGGACGACTGTGCACACGTGGAATACGGGCAGTATGCGCGCTTGATCCAAGGGCTGAGCCCCCAAAATTGGGTGGGTTTTCCCTCCGTCCTGCACCTGCAACATGCCCTTGGTTATGTTGGTCCTGCAAGTGGTACGTACCGTGGACGACTCTTTGGGGCACACGAAGCACATCAGTAGTAAGCCGACGAGGGGATGTCCCACATAATGGGTGGCCCCCAACGCCACTTCTTGCTCTAATATCCTCTCACAGGATATTATGCCCGTCATGGCGATCATGACAAGGGGATAAAGTATTCCACACTCTTATATTAATAAGTGCCGGAAATAGTAGTAGTAGCTCGATGCATCAGATTCCTGACTCATGATTGCTTCCGGTAGACCCTCTCTGCTTGTTAAAAACTTCAAAACTCCAGCCCTCAACAAGATATGTCCACCCATGCATAGTAAACTACACTCACGGCGGAATTTCAAGCGCTCTATTGCCCCGACCCAAACGCACCTGGCCTCAAAAGATTTTTCTGGCTCACGGCTATTGAGACAATCGAAAAAGATTACATGGATGATCCATGCCGTGTCCTACTGAAATACCGACGAATGCCACAGCACGTTGAATCATCGAAGAAGCCAGTTCGGCATGTTACGGGTTATCGGCCAGACAAAGGGCCGAGTGTACGCACGAAACGCGTGTGGTGGTCCTTAGCGCGGCCTTCAGATGTTTGCAGAATTGCTTGTGGATTTTTTTTTCGTTTGTTTATTTCGTTTTCGGTCCCCCTCTTGTATAGCTACCGGCCTCGTCGATCGAAAGCAACGCCATGTCTCCGGGTTGGAAGTCAGTACGATACGCGTGTTATTATGGGACGTTTACCTGCCCCACGTCACCATGCAGTAGTCGATTTTTTGTTGACGCAGAGTTCATCAGCGTCGCAAGATCCGCTTGGATAGATGGATCATTCCACCATTCTTATTGTTATTACTTTTGCCCTCCGACAATATAGCGTAGATGCCGCTCCGATGTAAATCGAATATCCTTCCATAAAGCAGCATTAGTACCTCTTATCAACATAATATGGGCCGCGATGGCCTGGCCAACACGGCACCCGCGCGGAGGGAATTCTCAGGGGTTCGCTGAGGGAGGTGATGGGATCGAGTCCCTTATGCTTGCGGCGGAGAGAGGCCAGGCGATGTCAAAAAATCGTTTAGTTCCGTATTTGTTCGCCCTTCACAGACGAAACCGTTGCTGGTTGTATTCTGCGCTGTCGGGGCGCGCGGGCAGATGTATTGTATCACATCATATGTGTGAGGTACTACAGTAGTGTGAGGGTGTCTTCACATTGATCTGTTACTTCTGCCCAATTATACCATCAGCGTCGCAAGATTCGAGTAGATTATTAGTAGATCATCCCAACATTCCTATCACCCGCCGAACTGCGATGGCCCGACGCGCACACGGCACCCGCGCGGAGGCGATTTTCAGTGATTCGCTCAGGGAGAACAGGGGAGCGAGTCCCTGAAGATTCCGGCGGTGAAAGGCGAGGCGACATCGAGATCCATCTAGTCTAATCTTGGATGTTTTTCACTGGTGGCCTTCAAAGACGAAACCATGGTTGTGCTTTTCTCAGTCAGGACTCGCGGACAATGGTATTCGTACATCTCGCGGACAGTCGTATATCTGGGAGATTGTCTTCACCTTGAATCATTTGCTCTGTCTAAATAATCTGGCACGTCCAATATCCGTACCGATAATTCTTCGTATAATGGTGTACTATAGAGAGACACAACAAGTAAGTTGTGTGGCCACAAAATGCGAGTCACGGGAACAGAGATAGTTCTTCCCCAGAAGTTGATGGTAGACCTTCAGGTAAAGGGGAGCCACGTTAAATGCTACCGTCGCTGACGTCTGTCTGTGATCGCAATGAGCCAGACGCTCTGACTGGCAATTGTGCCGACGGCACGATGGTATGCGATGTCGATGGCGTCTGTGACGACTTCGATCGCGCGATTGCCGCCGCATGGACCTTCGCAGCGGCTTCTCGACGGCATCTGCGCCTCTGGAGACGGTCATTGAGTGATTACCCCAGTCTACGAAATCACCGTTCCGGGGAGATTGAGTCGCCGAGTTTTATCGTTGCCTTCATCTGGCGCCCGTACATATCGGGGTTGTTCCTGTTATTCACGTGTTATCTGTATGTATGTGTTCGGTATTCCCTGCTCAAGCGGATGCAATTTTGTGTTAGATTTGCAAACTGAACACTCTGTGAATGCGTGTTACCGGGCTGGCCTGTTGTTGTTCCTGTGTATTCATATATATGCCTGGTGTGTTTTTGAGCGCGTTATAGTTTGTTAGTTTACACTTTTTTTTTCTCTTATTATACACCGTTCTTTTTCAGTATTTTGCCCGATTTTTCAGTCAATACTTGTAGTTTGTCTCTATCTATGAATATGTCTGCTTTGTACCAAGTATTAAAATGCACAATGACATTTTTTAGACTCTAGTCCAGTAATATGGAAATTTTTATTAAACACTTTTGTACATGCATACGTGTCCATATAATATATATTGTGACAACTACTTACTTACTTGCTGGTAGTAAATACAGCACTACGAGACATCCCATGTCCAGTTTGTCACAACAAAATGTCCCCTCTGGCTTACAGGCGGCGGGGCCAGCTGCTATTCACCCTACATATTATACTACAAAAATTAAAAGACACTCCAGCTGTGAGATCAAAGATGTTGTCGAAACTCATCTTTGCGAGCTGTGTATATATATACGAGCACTGTGCACCGAGTTATAGCCCATCCTTTTCTTCGCAACCATTTTTGTTTTTTTCAGAACGGGCCTCGGAACGGGCGTGTGCCAATTTTCAGTTGTTTGTCCGAAACCATTCTCTTTCTCGTTGCGCTGAAGTTTCTTCCTAGTATCGTAGAGCCAGCCCGTGGCCGATACGATTCGTCTGTGAGCCATGAGCCATGAGCCATGAGCCATGAGCCATGAGCCATACACACCACGGTGGTACAGGGGTGCATGCAGCAGAAAGTCCCTGATTGAGCTCCTCACACGAGGAGCTCAGTAGAGATTTCACCCGAAAAACGATTTCGAAGGCATTCGTTCGTTCGCACAAGACCCGACCAAGCTTCTATTATTAATTATATTACTTAGTCCTAAGAACAAAACATACATGTACTACTACTACTACTACTCGTGAAATGACTTGACCAATGACTAACCGCTAGTTCCTCACTCGAGCAGCTCAATCGGACAGGTACATTATTAGTTAATCCAACAACTGCAACCCCTACAGTGGGATGACTCCTAGGACCTGTCATACTTGTTTATGGTCGCTCAGAAGACACGACGAAGAGCCAGCGCATATCGCTTTTTGCGCCCACCCGAAGGCACGAGATGGAGCATGACCGTTTTGACGAGCTCCTCTCACAGGGCTGGCCAAGGGGTTTCGCAGGATCATTTCGGTTCTCTGATACACCACATGGTTCTGGAGATAACGCTTGGTTCTCATTTTAGGCTCCGTTCCCATTTTTCTGAAACTCTGTTGACGTGCTTGCTATAGGTACGGTATGTATGGTAGCTCAGGCGCGGACCGTTCTTTCTCTTTCTCTTTTTTTTTTTTCAAAACCTCACCCATTTTTTGTTCTTGTGGGAGTAAACTGAAGGTGAGAAACTCGGTGACCAAACCCACGGCCTAGTTGAAAAACAATAATAATACTCGTAGCCTTTTTGCCATGAAAAAAAAACGAAATTCCGAGGACGTCGGGTTCCCCGCCATACAGACTTTTTTTTTTGGGGGGGGGGAGTAGTAGTCGACTTTTTATTCTCAAATGCTGTGTTAATATTAACATGTTAGATAACTAGTAATTATCTGTAGTCGTACTCCTCCCGATATTAAAGCGGGGGGGAGAAAAACAAAATAAACCACCCCTGCCATACATATATATGATAGAGCAGTATAATTATAGTGGAAACTACAGCAATACATTTATAAATTAGATTTGATGTTAGATCTAGCTCAAAATTCCCCACTTACACAGTAAAAATGCCAACACTACCCATTATCGTGGACTAAAAACAGAACCCCTCCCAATGAAAAACTCACCTATATATATAGTACTTCGTATATTACAAGTACCAACAACGCAGCTTGCATAGATGAGTATTGACCCGAAATTCACCGAACTCACGGCTGACGCCCTTGAAATATTTTTTATAAAATAGCCAAAAAAGGTACTGATTCCTCTATCGTATACTAGAACGCGCGTCAGAAAATCCGCAATCTATTATTGAGTCCACTATCTATTATTAAGTCCATTATCTACTTATTAAGTTCACATTTTCTATGTGTCTCGAGTACCTTTTTTCTGCTATGGATTCGAAACCCAGACTGTGATTTCACGCGCAGATTCGCGTCCCGCCGTCGACGCCAAATAAATGAGGGTTTGGGGTAACCCAGGTTCGACTCGCGACTTGCAACAACTTCTCTTCTTGTCTTGCGTATAGCGTGGAAGACACGCCAGGTTGGACCAAGGTTCGACGGCGAACCAAGCGACGGTAACGGTAGAAGTGCCTCGAGGCGACGAGAGGTGCTTCGTAGGCAAAACAGAGAGTCGGCTGTGCTTATACTTGTCAGCGGGAAACGTGATTACCCGCCTCCCTGTCATCAGAATCTACAGAGACTCTCCACGACCACGTTTTTTAGCACAACAAGACACGATATATGTGTCCAATAATGGAACGGCTACCGGTCATACAAATCTTCACGAGAAGATCTGCCTACGTAACGGTAGAAAGTGTACCTGCGACTCTCTATTTTGCCTGCGAAGCACGACTCGTGGCCTCGAGGAACTTCTATAGTTAGTTACCGTCGCTTGGTTCGCCGTCGATTCTTGCTCCAACCTGGCATGTCCTCCCCGCTACGCAAGACAAGCGGCAGGTTTTTGATGGGTGACTTTTGCTTTGTTGTAGGGTCTGCGTTTCTCTTTCAACTGCTTTTTTTCGCGTGTTCCAGGCTCCATAGCCAGACGGTTAGAGGTGTGGGAGTGGGTTTTGAGGAGCCGCATCTTCGACTCATGGTCTAGTTCATAGAACCGGAGTTTCCCCGAACCCCCCATATTTCTGCATATATATGCGACTCATCAAGGTGGGCTAGTGTTAAGATGCGGCCTCGAAAGGCCTGTAATTACCCGAATTTGAGATCATTTGGATGGGTTTCGTATGATAAGGTTGGCGTTTTATATTCGGGAAAGTTAGAAAATAGATCGGAGGCACGAGCCTCCGATCTCAGAAGCTATCCGGGGCTCTGGTGTAATAATAATAAGCTACTGTGAAATTAAAGGTGGGGGACACAGAGTGCCCCCTGCAGGTCTGCCAATTGAGCAGGTCCTCGGAGAGTACTCACTTTCGTTCCTTCGTAGAGATGTAGCTTTATTCGTTTCCACCAGAGCCCGGGATAGCTTCTGAGATCGGAGGCGCGTGCCTCCGATCTAATTCCTAACTTCCCCGAATATAAACCGCCAATCTTATCATACGAAACCCATCCAAATGATCTTAAATTCGGATACCTACAGGCCTTTCGAGGCCGTATCTTAACACTACGTCCCTCCACAAAGGAAAACAAAGTGAGTACTCTCCGAGGACCTGCTCAATTGGCAGACCTGCAGGGGGCACTCTATGTCGCCCCTATAACTTTACAAGAAGTTGTTGCAAGTCGCGAGTCGAACCTGGGTTACTAAAAAAAAACTCATATATATTATCTATTATTATTATTATTATTATTATTATTATTATTATTATTATTATTATTATTATTATTATTATTATTATTATTATTATTATTATTATTATTATTATTATTATTATTATTATTATTATTATTATTATTATTATTATTATTATTATTATTATTATTATTATTATTATTATTATTACGAATATTATTTTTTTATTGCCCTCCGACAATATAGCGTAGATGATGCCGTTCCGATGTAAATCGAATATCCATATTATCTATCGTTTGATGGTTGTATTATACCAGAGAGAGGTATATCCTAGCCTATCTATATAAACTTACCAGGTTTTCTATTATATTATAGCAGGATATCTTCATTTCTAGCTACTCAAGTATATTATTAGTTCTCCACGTTAACTCGCAATTACTTGCGGCGTGTTTCCGGGGTTTTCATGTGGACGGAACACACCACAAACAGTGTAACTACTACTGCTGCTGTTGATTTTATCACCAGTGATCACCGTGATGATACATCTACATTGTAAACTACAAAAAAATCGCTCGGTTTTCAAGCTCGGAGCCGTTCGCGGCAAACGTTCTCAATAATAAAGACGTCCCATTGTACCCGCCGAAACCCTATAATATAGATAGATCTGGTCCAAAACCTTGCTATTGTAGTTACCCCTTTCCGACTTCTAAAATGATTATACCTGGTCATCTTCAAGTGGTATTGTAACTGTTTTACCCCGTAACGGAATTGAGGGTAGGCTAAAAAAGGTTGAAAAAAAAACGTCGTATATCTGCGGGGGGGGGCGAGAAAGAAGCCCGCTCTAAAAGCTATGCCACTGACTGACTGATGTGTTACAAAACAATAATAGCAACAAAGGCAGAGGGTGGGAAAGGAAAGAAATCCGTCGATGTGGTATCAGCGCGTCAGCCGCAGACACCTCCACGAAGAAACTCCTGGTAAACGTAGGGTATAATAGACGAACGCATTTATCTCAGCTAACTAAGCGTCTTAATCGGCAACTGCGCCGTAAGTTGTACTTCGTTTTGTTTGTTTTAATATAATTCCGCATCGGATCCTCGCACCCACGGTCATCAGACGTCTTTGTATCACCCACAGTCCTCATCGTCATCAGGTGGCGTCGTTGCAGGCCACAAAAAGCGCCCTTAGGACGCACAGTGCGTGCTGCTTCGAGTTATTATCGAGGGTGTTCACTTTCCGGCAACAAGAAAAACGAAGGCGGTGTGTGAACGAGATAGTATTTTTCTATGGGAAACTCTCTGCCAAGCAAGGGTATTTAATTGCTGAGGGGCTGCCGCATCAGCGCACGGCAATTTCAAATCCTCGCCAACGACCCCGACAAAGCCACTGTGATAACGCCGAGTGGCAAGCTGCACCACGGACAATAACGGACCGCGCTCGCGGGGAAGAAGAGATCCAGGTGGGGCTGCGAATGTACTAGTAGTAAGTAGGCTGCGTGTTCCTCCGCAGAGCATGTACTCTATCTAGACGCACGCTTGGTATAGAGAAGAAGAAGCAATTAACAGTTGCAGTGCTTCAAGTGTAGACTGCGCACATCGATTTTAGACATCGCTGCATGCTCTCACACCAATGCCCCCTTCCTCATCATGCCACCCGTTCCAACCGCGTTTACAGTATATTGTGGAGTGTGTTGCCTTGTACAAACTGTTTTTAAGATCAAGGCTACGGCATTGTATTAATAGTATATCATACCCCCATTTTTCGCTCCCCGGCTTTTCACCACTGGCGCGAGTGACTCTGTACCTATCTTGATTATAGTATAGCACGCGTGCTAAGATAGAGGCGAACCATTTTTTTTCTTCAAGGTTCCTCACTTTCGGAGGTTAAGACATGATAGACATACATGTCATTCTTGACCCGAAAACTGATTTGATCCCGGATGAAAAATAAAAACTGCTATGATGCCGGATGAAAAATCCCATGGCCTAGCTAGGCATACCCAACGAGAATCATCATGCAAAAAAAAAAATGGCCTATCATTATTATTTATTTTTTTCCCGACGATTTGGGGTTAAGGAGCCGGGTCATTCAGAAACCATTTTCGCCAAAGAAAGGTATACCTTAATGCCTCTATCGTAGCACGCGTCACTGACAAAAACACGTTCGGCATTTTTTTTGTCTCGGCAAAGTTTTTGTTGCAGCGTAGCTAGCCACCCTCTTTCGTGCTAATATCGAGAACGTTAAACAACGGCACGAAAGCCTGTGACCGCAAGGGACAGGGGGGGGGGGTCACTCGCGCGAGTGACACTGAGCCACTGGGAAAAAAAAATGTCGAACGAAAGGGACTCGTCCTTACCGTAGCATTCATTGGTACCAAAGGCATCTCTGTCACATCCAGGATTTATTAGGTACCTGGAACGTTTTGCTGAGAACGCTCCCCCTGTTTTGAAATAAAAATGGCGACGGGTTTTGTAAGTTACAGCTTCCTCCTCCGTGGTTATGATCTAAGACAATGAGCACATTTATTTGATCAAGACACGCACAGCAAGAAAACAGCAAAAATCAAGGAGACTAGGATGTAAAAAATCAGACTCCTCAGTCTGTCTGCACGGGCGGCGGAGCCATTTTGAAACAACTAAATGAAAAAGGTGTGGCGCGTAAGTGTTGCGGGGAAGCAGCACAAGGCCTCACAGAAGCGTTGAGATATGAAGTGCATGGCCATAAATGATGGAATTGAGGGGGGACTTTGAAAGTATATTCGAAAAGTATGCATGATAAAACATACATAGAATTCCCCCCCACCCCCCGACCCCTCTTCTCCTTCAAACGCCCCACCCAAAATCAAAATCCGCCAGAGTAATAAACACTACCAGGCAGTTGACATCACCTCATTACCATTCTAGCCATTCGTGCCGTAGATCCAATTCACCCCCCCCCCCCCCCCCCCAGCGCCCCCTCCGTCCTCACCACCCGCACCATCGTCTAGACCTAAGCACCACGCGCATAGCAAGCTCCTACATCTATGCGACCTAACGCTGTTGGAAATCGCCCCCCCTCCCCCCCCCCACCCCTTCGAACACTCCGCCCTCTCCTCACTGGTTGTACGACTTACAGAATATACATGATAAACTGATGCATTCCTTCCACAACCGTCAGATTCTCCTTAAAGGATTTATAGTTTACGCGCACAGATTGAGTTGCCCCCGCCCCCCCCCCGGCTTCCTCTTGTTCAAACCCAGGTCCCCACGCCCTTGAAAACTCCGCCCTCCCCTCACCGGTTATACGACTTACAGGATACACGTGATAAACTGATGCATTTCCTTCCACCACAGCTGTCAGATGTTGTCCCCCTCAAAAACGGGTTTTATACACAGACTGACTAATACCACCCTGTTGATCCTGGTACAAGCTACACTGCAGTTCCACGGGGAGTCGCCGACCTATATCCTTAATGAGGACACACACCCAGTAATACGCGCGATCGGAGTATCACACACAGCTTGCAAATATGGGTTTAGACAAAATCTTCGATAATCCCACAGCTGGAGTGTATTTCTATTTTTACAACATAGAGTAAAGGAACATTAACCTGAAAACTGTAATGGAGTGCTCTCCGTAGAAGGATAGTTTATAGATTCGACGTGAAAACATGTCATGGTTGAGGTGAAACCACGGAATATCCGGTGTCACACTCACGTCAAGGCCAACATCTAGATGGGCGTGTAGGTGACTATGATGGGGCAAGCAAGAAGCCCCTCATCTCACTACCCTGCCCTACCCTACCTAGCCCTGTCATGTGGTCTGTCTTTTAGTATTCATGTAGGGAAACAATGCACAAAAGCTATGAGTCTATCCAGCGAGCCATGAGGAGAGACCAACCGAAAACACCGGAACCCATGAGGGGCACGATTCCCAACACCGACCGACCACGCGTATCCCACTCGGAGTACCATAACAAAACTACATTAATAGCGAGTTTCGGAGTTTTTTTTGAAGATATGTATGAACCTTGGAATTTAGCGGCGTTCCTCGGACTAGTCCTTCCTGCAGATGAACCGTTTCCCACTCATTTGAGGTGCACCAAGAAATGGCCATGAACGGTGGAATTGAGCGGGAACTGTAAGTATAATCGAAAAGTATGCATGATATACTATGGAGCAAAGGAAGTTTAACATGAAAAAAAAATACTATTAATACGAGCGAATTTCGGACTTGAGGTTGATTCTTCATGTTTTGAAGGTATGGATGTCGAAATTTAACGACGTTCCTCGGACCAGTCCTGTGGATGAACTGTTTCTCAGTCACTACTGCAAAGAATACTTGGTATTCTATACGTCATACTAACTCCAATTTATTTCATTCAAAAGGTGGATTTTAAAGCTGCAAGATTTTTCGGTGCGAACGTGTCTTCATTTTTAACAGAATGCCGTAATCAACAAATTAAAAACAAAAAAGCCACGACGAAAAACTAGTGCGTATTCTGAACACGCGTATAGTCTAGACATCCATCACACCACCATAGTCAATTTATGGTCGTACCAGGTATACGATCGATAAAGAGTACAAGGCCTCATCGATTAATTACTTGGCTTGGTAGTTCGTCCAGAAGTGTCAGTCGGTCAAAGGGAGGCGGTAGTAAGGTTCCAAAAGGGAGGCGGCACCTTTCAGATCGTCAACAGAAGCGGGTGTGGCGAGCGTCGAGCGGGGGCGCGGGACGCGACCAGGGCGCTTGCAGAGAGCTTTGTTCCCGCCAAGGAGAGGCAGCACACCCGAGCAGCTGATGTAAGTAGTGCTGGCGTGCGGTGATTGGCCGGAGGGGAGAGGGGGGGTAGCTTCCCGCAGAACTGCCACACAACAACTCGCCTCCCGCCTCGCTAGGGGCAGGTGCTGTCCTCGCCGGAGTCATCCCCGGAGATGACCACGTCGCAGCGGTCGCTGCGGTAGTTTACGCCGTCACCAGGGGGACCGGGCCCCGGCCCCTCCTCACGACGTCGGCCCTCCCGCCATAGCGGTCGAGGGTACTCGTCAGAGAGCATCCGTTGATACCGGGAGAGGCTCCGTCTCCGTAGGCAAGGTTTGAGTTGCGAACGTCGCCGTCCCAGCCGAGGACGTCAACTGAAACTTCTTAGTCGCGGCCGGGTCCGTCGGCGGCGGCAGTGGAAGGACTAGAGCCACCGACACCGCAACCTGAGCCGTTGGCAAACGACCGGAACTCCTCATGTGCCCCCTTCGCCCGAAGGCCCCCTTCGCCCGAAGGCCCACCATCAATTCTCGGGTAAATGCTTACCCTGCTTTACCCTGTTCCTGCATCTTCCCGGTTCGCTTCAGGTGCGGCTGGTGAAGGTCTCGTCGCGCTCACAGCAGCTAACGTCAATGGAGCAGTCGCAACAGTCAGCCACGACCGTAACTCCTCAGCTGCCCCCTTCGCTCGAAGGCCCGCCGTCAACTCTCCCGGAAAAGGCTTCCCCTGCTACCACAGTTTCGCAGGACGCCTCGGGTGAGACTAGAGGAGGCCACGCTGTGCTTGCAGCAGCTAATGTCAACAGAAAAGGCTCATTTTCAACCGTCGTTGTCGTCATCGCCGCGTGGAGAGGGGCGTAAGCACCGCAGGGCGTATCTCGCTTGCATTGGGTACCAAATCGGAGGCTATATATTATATTCTACGCACAGGAGTACCTGGTGGGTCTCGACCCTAAGTGGGGGGGTGCATGACAATACGGGGCCTACCGGTAAAACACGCCCTGAATGCAGGTGTTACGCTACATATTTTTCCTGCGGCGGTAACGGCACCGCTGAAGGGACCAACTGCAGCGCTGGAGAAAGAACCGCTTATACAGGGGTAGCTCGGGCAGGAAGGCACGGCCCGTGGAGCCATGGGGAACAGCCAGATCACCGAGGACGGGGATACCACGCCGCGAGAACGTCCGGGGAGACCTTTGACACCACCCAGCGCCCCCTCCGAAGCACTTGCTGGAGCGACCGCGTCCGCATCTAGTGGTGCGGGAGGGGGTGCATCGGCCGCAAGGGGTGAACGAAGCTGATTGAGTGGTTAGAGAAGGGCGTCACGATCAGCCGATGGTGGGCGAGGAGGCGGCACGAATCGAGGACGAACCTCTTGGAGAGAAGGCGGCGCGCCACCTCCAGCCGCGGGTTGGGGGCGGGGTCGGGAAGGAGAGAGAGCAACCCCGCAGTGGAGGAGGAGAGAGCAGGGGGGAAGGCAGAGTGAATATTGACGAGCCGCAGACTCGCAGGTTGGGAAGAGTAGGAAGGGCGGGGAGCGAAATTCCCGAAGGGGAAAGAGCCACAGGGAACGACGACGACCGGCCTACGTTGCCGACAGGTGAGGCGCAAGTTGGAGGAACATGGCGTTGGACGAGGCGTCCGGGAAGGCGACGTGCCCCAGCGCCATACTCAGGCGACACCCAAGGCGACGTACATTTCTTGGGTTGTCTTGTGATGCCCCAACTATGGTATCGGGTGGAAGGTGGAACATTTGCCATATACGCAGAGGCCACGTGCTACACACCCATGTTGTGGTGAAAGCCCTCGAGAAGCGCGCGACATCGGCACAGCTCCTATGCCCAGTACCCGGTTGCGGAGTCCGCTACACAAGACGTGAACTGGTGGTGTCGGTTCAAGACTAAGGCTTTGGTAGGGAGGGGTGCCGCCAATTCCACCATCGAGCTAAGGCCACTTGCGAGAGTTGCTTTTAACCCCACCAAAAGCAAGTACTGTGACGACGCTGGATGATGACACCGAATTCTCCATCAATCAGATTTTTTCTGAAAGGAAACCTGCTGCAAGAAACACTCTGCATAGTTCTTACCACGTATCGATCAATCATTGTCGCCATCGCGTATTTTCACACGCACATCATACGCGGTTTAATCGTGGCTTCCCGGTCGTATTGTCTTACACAACATGCAGGCTGTTCAGGCGGCGAACCTACCGTGGGTGCAACGCCGGACGTGAAGGACGATCATCATGGCCGTCTGGAGCACTACCAGGCTTTCGGTCAGCGAGGTCAACACGCTGGTAACGATCGTGTCAATGATCGTGAGCTACTGCATGTCACTCATGTTAGCTGCCGTGTCGCTTGAGATCCGTCGCCTTATGGTAGTCAGAGGAAAGAGGGATGCGATACTCCAGGACGCCAGGTATGCTTCAATTTGGGCGGCATGGAAAAAGTCTAAATCTAGGAGCTGGACGTCACTGGCCGCCATACCCATGCTGTTGAGCTTCGCGGCTAGCACTGCAATCGAATTCACGACGTCGGGCATTTCAGCTTCCGTCGGGTTCGCCAAGGGCGAGGGGATTAACGTCGTAGGCTTGGCAGGGAACGGGATTGTCAATTACCAGCCCTCTTTTCCCTCTATAGACGACCTCGTGGAAGATGCCGAAAACGGGACTGGGTTTGAGAGTGGGTACATTTCGCTGCTCAGCCCCGAGTTAGGTTTACTGGGCTTTAACTCAAACTTTTCGGGCTACGAGGTGATCCCGTTGTATTACAAGAACTCCTACGAAGAAGAAGGGGTGTATGTTGTTGGAAATTGGTACACCCCGCCGCTAACGGTAGGCATCTCCTACTGTTTAGAGATTGATTCCTTGGAAGAGGGGGCTCTTTCCGTTCACGAATGCAGAGAGAACCTGATTGCCGAGAGGACGCAGAAGCACTTTGACGTCTTGAGTCTAGAAACGGGGGTTGTCGAGAGCCAGGAATGCGACAACATCGCGGCGTATGTTGCCCTCGGTAACCAAGGGGTGAGTATTGTGGCGAGAAACTTGACTTTGGAGACCGGTGTGAATGTGGCAGCTACTTGTGGCTCTATCTACGAGTCTATAATCGAATCCTGTGTTTGGCAGGATTCTGGCGTTCTCTATTTCGGGGATTGGAATATTGCTTACGCCGGGTTTTGCTACGATGTTGATTTTCCCACGATGGCCATGGTTGGCGTAGAGTATGAGACCGAGGTGGAGCAAGGTAGCGATGCTGCTTTAATTTTGGTAGCCATGACTGCAGAAATATTTGGGGGGACCGGATTACTAAGCTCAAGGCAGCAGCTGGTAAAAATCCTTGCCGCCATAGTCAGGTTGGAATGCATGGTGTGGGGTGTTCAATCGGCCCACGCTCCGGTGGAAGTGGTAAAGATTGGGATTGACCTATGGATACCGTTGGTTCTGCTCCTGTCTTTGTTACTTCCGGCCTTTGCTTGGGGCTTCGTTCGGCGTAAAAGTGGAACGCATTTTTTCCTGCCGGTTAGCCCGGCCGAGTGGAGCGCGTGCGCCGCAAGAGAGGTAGGCGGAGATGTTGGATCCTGGTGCACAGTGAGCCCCCCAGAAAAATATTACGACCAAGTGTATGCCTTCGGACCAATATCGAATGACGAACGAGACCTTCAGTCACAGCGCCTGACGTGGGTTAGCAAAGAAGCAGTGGCGCCAGCGATGACTTTTGCGGGTGGTCTTGGATATGCCTGTAATGGTACTCGTGTGAGTTGTGTCAAGCGTGCGCCTTCTGTTTCCGCACAAGACCAGCGATTTGTTGTGGGTAGTGCATCCTTAGTTGTGTCTTCGAAGCTGTGATTTCGCAAGACGGACGTACTGTAGTAGGCAAATATCATGTTGTTTAAGAATATGTCGGTATATGCTCTGCTCGCAGAATTATCACTAGGCCGTCACAGAGCACGATATATTGAGCAAACGTGTTTGGTCGATAAAACGTAACTGTAGCTGTGGAAGGCAGGGTTCGAACGTATTACACAACCTTGGAACAAGATTGCCATCTGAGAGAACTCTCATACCAGGCACACTGCGCCCTGCCAACCACGGACTAAGTAAGGTTGTGGAGGGACTTGAGTCCCCCGTCCCTGGATGAGCACGTTGGCTCTTCAACCACATACCTCGTATGAATGTCCGTCACTGGTTTGCAAGCGGTCGTGGGCCCCCTTTTAGACCTCGACCCACTCTCTCGCGCCACAAATTTTTTACCCTCTTTACCAGCATCGCGCGATAATTTATCGTTTAGTCGGCGGCTGCTGGTGTAGTACCATGGAGTCCATACGGCGAAATTAGCACTCCATGCGAAACTGGGTCGATCGCGTCAAATATTCGTAGATCATGTGTTTACACGCTTGTGACAGGCGGTATGTATGTCGACCTCGAGCTTCCATTTTCGAGAACTCCATCACGGGATTTCAACTCTTGCGAGAGACGTCCTAGTTCTACTACGAGGTGTGAAGTAGATGTATAGCCTCATTTTTGTTTGTTTCGAATGGCCGCTTGTTCAACCCCTTTTACGATTTCTGGGTGTTATTGTTGCCGTCGTTTTTGATCATCGTGTGATCTGCACCTACGACTGTTTGGGGTGGGCAAATGTTATCGATTCTCTAGTACATAGTTATTATATACCTATAAGAAACTGGGCCAATCGCGTCATATGGTCGCAGTTGTTGTGATGTCACGCCTGCGACAGGCGGTACGCATGTCGGGGAGTAGGAGATAATGCTGAATGTCTGAGCAGGAGAGACTTTTTGGTAGCAATACGATATTCTACCCCTTTCAGTGTTATGTTAAAACTACGAGCGAATAGATAACGAACGAGGCGCCATATAGCTTTTTAAAACTATGGGGAGGGCGACCTACCCAGCACCGGTACCCTGCGTCCTCATTGGGGCACCGATAATTTTGCTTCAGCAGCAGTAGCCAGTAACATACCGAGTCGATGATCGGTAACTAAGTCGTCTACAGCTAGGCGCAACACGCGGTCTATCTATTTATAGTCAAAGCTTTGAAGTAGCATGGAGTACTATTGAATCGAAGGTGCACTTGATATGCATGCATGAAAGGTACGCGCTTATGGCAGACTTTAAGCAGTCTCTCTACGTATTGTACTCTGTCTGGTAGTAATGTAGTAGTCAATCAAAGACGTAACTGCAATAAGAACGTCCACAGGAAAAAGTCTTGATATTTTACTCGGTAGTAATGTTGTTGTTGCTGTTGTCCTCACATTAACAAGTAATGTATCATAGTCATCAAAGACGCAACTCCAATAAGAACGTCACAGGGAAGAGTCCTGATTGTCGGTCGGCGGTCGACGGGACGTTGGCCCTCTACCAAGGTGTACGTCGTTGAATTGCCACGAAATAACGACGTCAACCAGCTGGCATCGATGAACATTGCTGTGGGACAGTCAGTATAATGTGACCCGTAGGGTTCATCTAGTCGTAGAGGCTATCTCTTGCCGACATTGGCTCAGGATGGTTACGCCCACCTCTTTCTTCTTCTTTCGTTTATTATATCTCTCTTCTTTATTTTGAGTTCTTCATCTTGGCCTAAAGAGTGCCGCTTATCGCCGTAATTCGATTATTCTGAACGAAATTCTCAAGCCCACGAACAGCAGTTCTCGCACCAAGTATCTGGACTAGCTCGTCCACCACACTGTCGGAGGCAGACAGCCCGCTATCAGGTTATAAGCCTCGACGTGATTGACGCTTCCGTTCCCGCGGAGCTACCCATTCCATAGCAGGGCAACCTTCACATTGGTGTCGATGAGAATTTCACGTGGGCAAAGCCCAACGGCTATGCAGGATTACATAAAAATGGTGGTGGCTTGTCAGTATGCGTTTCGAGATCGCCCATAATATTTCGATACTGGCGTGATTTTCTGTCTCTGGCGCGACCCTATATGAAGGCGCGCATTACAGACTGTGTCGTAACGTATTGATAATAACTTCATTGAGGACGATATTTGTAGGTAACAGCCTGCGTCGGGATGTAACACCCTGGTGCGTGGTGACCGACCGAGCCAGTACCACGCGGAGGGTTCATTGTAGACAGAGATTGAACTTTCGGAAGGCTCTCTATCGTAACATTGGAGGGTTAGAGGATAGATTACCGAGATGGTAATGCCTTCTTGTTGTGCTTGCTTGCGGAAACTCTTAAACCTGCAATACGGCACACACCTAGCGTTTACTAAACGCTCGTACCCAAAGAGCAAAGAAAGTCGCACCTGCATGTCCAATGAAAATCGATGCGTTTGTGCAGTGCCTTTAGCGCGGGGGCCCAGTTTAGTTTAGCGAGAGTCGTTTCTTACGACCTCGTTCAACAGTAAAGAGTACCGCACGGACGTGCGCTACGGTAGAGATTCGCCGCTTTTTTTTCTTCAAGGTTCCTCTATTTGGAGAGCTTAAGACCTCTCCCAAAAACTGATTTGGAGAATAATAAAACTGCTATGATGCCGGATGAAAAATCCTATGGCCTAGGTACACTACGAGAATCACACAAGAAAAAAAATGCCTGTTTCCGACCATTTTGGGTTAATGTTAAGGTATTAGTGGGGTATTAGTCCGTTTCACCACTCACTTGCAAAAGGTTAACCATAGCTTACCCAAACTAAGCCTTCTAACACTTCCCCCCAGTGAAACGGCGGGATAGCAGGTCGGCCGGATATACGGGCGGACCTGTCAATATCCAAGCGGTTTCATTTCCTGGGTATACCGGAGAGAGTATTTTTCAAGTTCGACAAGGGGAAAGAAAGTCTGAAAAAAAAATGTTATGGTGGACGTGGGACTCGAACCCATGACCCAAAAAACTCATGTCCTGCCGGTGACGCCATTTGTTAAGGTATTACTGAAGTATTGGGGTATTTAATTAAAAAAAAGTGCAAAAGGTTAGCCAATAGCTTACCCAAACTATGCCTTACTGGTGGTACAACATTAAGGAGCCCCGCCATTCAGAAACCATTTCGCACCAAAAAAGTGCTGCCTCTATCGTAGCACGCATCCACGTTCCCGGGATAGTTTGGAGTTCCCCTTTAGTTGTGCTGGTATTGTCGTCGTCTCGCATTTTTTTTCTTCTGTTTGCTCATCCATTCTAATATCTCCCCACGTTTCCTTTCTCCTCCTCCCTCCCTAGACGTAACTCAGATCGATCCAGTAGGGTCACTAAGCAGGCTCTTCTCCCCCCTCCCCACCACGGCGGTACATGCCTTCATTTTTATCGCGAGAAGATCCCACCTATTCTTCCCCTCTCGTCGACTCGCTCGAAGTGTGCAACGCATCGATTTAATGAGGAACCACGAACGTAGTGCAGTAGTGCCGTAGCGTCAGAAATGTGCGTTCAGCGTGGCAGCAACCATGGCCGCAAAGATTCTAGCCCCAGAAACTACTACTGGTTGGGTACCAGGGTGCCAGGTATACGATAAGTTGAGGAGGAGGGAAGGTCAGTGTTCTCTCTCGCAACCCCTTTTCTGTGTCTTCTGGACCCGACAAAAACATATCGAGCGCGAGGTGGGACTCTTGCAAGTAGCTTTTGGGACCCAAAGAACGGGCAAATATGACCACCTTTCCGGCGGAGACAGGCGTTGATAGCACCAGCAGCGTGAGAACGGGAACAAGAAGGTTGTTGAAAGGCGGGTGGGGCCCGCGACAGAATATAACCAGCACTCCTCGCCGAAGGCAAGTCTTGTTTCATGCGCGCGGCTCCCATTGTCTGCATCCTGAAAATGCCGAACGAGGCTTCCGCTGAAACGAGACCCTGATGCGCCGCTGGGACGGTAGCCACGCAAACTCGTCACAGGTAAAGCACTACCACAGAGCCAAGAGACACGAAGATAGTTAGACGCCGAGGAGGAAAGATGGGGCCATTTAACCGTCACAACGCTATTTGGGCCTCTCTTTGGCCGGCGTAGCCGCGAGCAGGCTGAGACCTGCTGTCGACGTCCGTCGCTGGAAGCCACAGCTCACTTGAACGAGAGCAATGGGAGTGAAAGCAACGAGGGAGCACATGTTGGCCTATTCCACTGGTGTCGTCTAATGTAAGTGCGCTCATCCGTACGTGAGCAGTGCCATTCTGTGCACGTGCCACAACCACCCAATGTATTGCATGGTAGCTCCGACAGTAAGCATGTGACCCCTTAGACGAGCCATCGACCATGGTACAATCATCTGATTCACTCATATCTGTTTCTCTCAAGTCCCTTCGCAGAGCCAAATTGTCAACGGCTTCGCCTTGTCTTGAGATTTTTCACAACACCTCGGCCCCCGTAAATACCAAAGCAAATTGCGGCGCACGTATCGCGGGTGGGCTCCGTAGCACACAGCGGCACCCCAGCGGCATCCCAACGTCGTCCCAACGACATTTCTACAGTATCTGTAACGTTTAAACAATGGCAGGTACAGGGAGAGGACATTGAAACTTCCTATCGCAAAAGGGGCACGAAGGCAGGGGGCGGGGGGGGAAGCGGGGGGCCGAGGCCACACACGGGGATGCCGCGGGTTCCTCCCCCCGCGGGTAGCGACAGTAGTGTATATAGTAGAGGAAGCTCGAATGACGGGAAATTGCGACATTTCCCAGGAGTGATCACATTGCTCGCGGTATAGTGCTGGCTCTCGGTATGAGGGCGTCAATTCGGTTCACGATTTTCAGTGCTCGCCCTCACTTATGAGGGCTTCAACTTGGTTCCACTTTTTGGAGGTTTCGAAACCGCTTGAAACAAACCAGAGGGGGAAGTCCGGGCCTAGCGCACGCTGCACGCGTGTCCAAAGTTATGGTGCAATCGTGTGCTGTTCCGTCCGACTCAGGTCACGAAAAAAAAAAAAACATATGCGTCAAGAGGGGGCTGGCCAATCCCGCCGCACAACTGCGGTCTAAACGCACGAAACAAGAAGAAAAAGATTAGGCAAAACTTATGTTAGTGGTACGGTAATGGCTGCACTAGTCCAGCGATGTCTGCCCTCGAACCCGAAAAAGCCGTAAGGCGGGAGACACCTGCCGCCACCGCCACCGCCGACGCCGTCGCCGCCGTCCGCCAACAAATTAAACTAGCATTTCCCCTACCCCCTGCCCCCCTCTTCAAAAGAACTTCCACCACAAGATGAACACTACGGCTAGCGCCATCGCGCCGATCGGGCCGTATTTTTGCCACAAAGCCTGGAGCGCAAAAAAGTAGCAGGGCAGAGGACGGGGAACAGGAAGAAGTAGGCGATTGAGGGAAAGGAGATACAGTGCAGCGAAATAAAGGAAACGCGGGGAGGGGGGGGGGTACTCACGCATAGCCATAGTCTATAGATTCTTCCAGCAGCAAGCTACAGCTCGGCAAGGAGAGGATTGAAAACCCTGAGTCTGAACTAATGACGTGAGGACCGAACTGAAACTACAGTGCAAGAAGAAAATAACAAAATAACTGACGATACGACGGGAGGGAGGGGGGGGAGCACAAACCCAACCCATGTGGTGGATAGACTCGCACATGCCCGCCTCGACTGCCCACGCGATCGACCACCAAAAACCGGTGGAAATCTTGATCGGAAAACAAAACATACAAGGACGATGTTCTCCCTGTTCAGCTTTTCAACATAATTACCATGAGCGACAGTTTCTTCGAGCTCCACTTGAACTGCTCCGCCTGCGTCGACAACGTCTTTGAAATCTCCGACACGTCTGCGAGCACGGACAACAGGTACATGGGTCGGTCGGGAAGCGGACGTACTATTTAACGGCGAACAAAAACGCAACAAGAGGTCGTGACGTGTCAGGAGGGGCGGGCCGGACCTAGCGCATTACCCACGGGCACGCGATAATTTTTGCGTGTACCGGTGGAGCGATGTCCCCGATCAAGGTCCACATGTTGCGCTGCAGTCAAATGGCACACACAAAGCACGTCTCCTTGCATATTATTTTCTCGCTTCATTCACGCCCTCGGTCAGCACTCACTGCAGCGCGAATCCACCAATTACAAGCCTTCAAATACTATAACAACAAAATTCAGTTCAGAAATAGAAATCACAAACCACATACCCGGTATTATAAATTGCAAATCATCACATGCATACTTGTTATACAGTACATGTTGATTTTACACCAACGGGCGCTGAAGAAGGCACGCCCCCACCCCATTCCACACCCAAAGCAAAACGCCTGCGGGTTGGAAACCTACCACCACCCTTAGCACTCACGGTCTGTAGTCTCCCCTTGGTTGCTTCTAAGCGTACGTATCGTACCCCCCCCCCCCCCCAGAAAACGCCTGGTTACTCACGGTCTAGTTTCTCCCCTCGGTTGAGAACCTCCTCGATGTTCTGCTTCATGATGCTGTGGATGTCCGCGAGGTCGTCGTTCAGACGCGCCATGTTGTTCCGGCTCTGCGGGTCGAGAAACTCCTTTCTCTTTCGCTGGATAACCTACCACCGCCGCAGATAATAGCGGCCGTCGACAACACGGGTTCGAGGGGGGAGGGATGGGATGGGAGGGAGGGATTGGGGGGCGGGGGGGGGGGGGGTTGTGGGGGAGAGGGAGAGGTCAGGGGGGTAAATCAGGGAGGGGGGGAACGAAAACTTTTACGGAACAAAAGGTTCTTCGTACACTGTGCAAAAAGAGACATTTTCGTCAGAAAGTACCGGGCATGCTTTTACCAGGTCCTTCTTGGACGTGGATAGGGAAACCCGCGCCAGCCAAGGGCATGGCCCCGCCGCCTCACCGAATCGGTGTTCAAAATCTTTTGAGGTGGTGCTGGCAGGGGTGGGGGCATACGGCGAGACGTCCCATGAGAAAGCAGCGAGAAAAGCCGCTCGAAAAGGTTGGGAACCTTGGTCGCGTCTCCCTTAAACTACTTCCGGGCGGCGAACGGTAAACAAGAGCGGCGTGTCTCGCGCCTACCCCCACCGTCCAGCACTTGATCGTATTGGCGGCCGGATCTCTAAAACGGGCGGCGCGAAACCCAAGAACCCTGCGCGCACACACCAGTACTCAAACGTTTCAAAGCACCAAGGCCCTGCCGACTTTGGTCCTTGACGTCAAATAAAACCAACCAAAATAAACCAAACCAATTGTTAATAGTAAGAAAAGACCAAAACCAACTGCTTCCCAAGCAAGGCGAAGAACGCCGACGTTAATCAAAGCTCAAAACAAACCAACACAACACATGGTAAAAAGAAAAATAAAGCCCACCCCACCTCGACCCAACCCAACCCAACCCAACCCAACCCAACCCAACCCAAACCAAACCAAACAATAAAAACTACGTCAAAATAATAATTAAAAAAAACTCATATCACCGTACGAGTATATCACCTTGTCGAACTTAATGAAGGCGTATGGCCGTGCGGCGGTCTCCACCTGTATCCATTTCCGTCATCAAATAGCAAAATCCACCACAGCCACGACCGACGGACCACGACCGACAGCGATGCAGGACGGCCAAAGCGCAAACAAAAAACACAAAAAAAAGGGATGACGAGCAAGTGAGATTAATCAAGGTGTCACTGAACGTACTATCTACTACTGTATAGCTAAGGACGCAAGCTTCTTGTAGGGGAACGCGATATTTGTGGATTTGGTATATTATTGGTAAACGTTTCTTGCTAGGGGACAGGTAGATAGCGAGTGGGTGCAGGTCCAGCAGTGGGTTTAAATATGGGTGGAAGATAAGCCCTCGCTTCTACTCATGTCATCTACCTCTCTCTGTCTCAAGAGCGTCCCAGGAGATCAAACAAGAAGGGCTTTACAAGAAGGCTGTGCCTCTGCCAGCGCCTTTACTCCTACGTCCCTTACCCTAGAATCTTCACAGATGTCGCAAAAAAAAACTCCGCCAGCTGAAGAGGAAAAAAAAACAAAAAACCTCGGAATCATCTGGCGTGCTGGTGCTGTCGCAGTATGTACGAGCTGTTCACTCTACTGAAACGACACTCAAAGCAGCGAAACAGAAAAAAAAAGCAACAACAAAAGCAACAACAAAAAAAACAAAGGCGATCGCTACAGCGAAGCGCAGAGAACAGGGGTCAAAACAAAAAAAAACACACCAAGTACATATATACACAAAAAACAAAAAAAAATTAACGCTCACCTTGTTGCGCCACTCCTCCCCATAATCACGCCTCAGATCGTCCACGAACTCCTGGTGGATCTCCTCCAGGTACAGAAACGCCAATCGCTTTGGGTAACCCTTGTCCGCGAGGGTAAGGTAACATATACCCTGCTCGATCATGTAGCTATAAAAAATTGCCAAACCAAACCATGGCCGAAAAGAAATTAAGCCAACAAAGACCGCATCGCAAAAGACAGTTGGCGGAATTGGGGGGGGGGGGAGGGGAAGGCGTCACAGGCATGAGCCCCTTGCGGTGAAAAAAAACGTCACAGTAGCAGGTAGACGAACCCTTTCCTACCGCAAAGAGTTTTCCCACGCAAAGTACAAGCAGTTTGTCCAAAAACGAGTGTGCAGTTATTCTAAGGCCATAAACAATGTTGGGACTGAAGCAAATTGTACCCACCAAAAACGCGAAAGGTACGTACTGCTGCATGGTATTGTACTGGGGCACAGACGAACGGCCAAGCCAATGAACAGGCACTCACTGGAAAACGTAAGGGCGCGACTCGATGCTGCACTTGGCCGCCGATCGCGGGTTGAGCCTTTTGAGAATCTGTTTCGCTTGACTCCGGCACACGTCCACCGTGGCCGCGCTATCTGACCCTGAGTCCATGGAGGCCACCTGTTGCATTGGTGTTGCGTTGGTGTTGCATTGATTCTTCGGTGGTGTTGCATTGCTATTGCGTTGATGTTGATTGGTGCTGCATTGATGTTGCATTGATGCTGTATTGGTGTTGCAGTGATGTTGCATTGGTGTTGCATTGGTGTTGCATTGATGTTGGATTAATGTTGGATTGATGTTGCAGTGGTTTTTGATACAAACATGGTACGATACCGCATGTTTGATACAGCATTGGTGTGATACAGTAACATCGGCAACTAAACAAGGGGATAGGTAATGTGCGTCGATTCATATATATATATCAAATAAGTAGTCAAGAACATCACAGGCGCGTTCCCTGAAAAACACCGATGCATTTGGATCGTACATAGCTCGGACACCAAGTTCATCACGTGTCGATGCTGTGCGAGCAACTTAACCAGCAGAGAAGCCCGTAGCCCTCGACCAACCTACACCGTTCCGTGAGGAGCGGCCAAATCAATGGGCCAATCAGCGGATCGCGAAAACGTCAACCATCCAGAAAATAACAGGGGGGGGGGGGGAATAAACTAACCCACCGAGGAATGTATCACTTAAATCACCCAAAATTTGGGAACATACGCAACACGTCGCACGCGCGATCGAAGCATCACAAGCAGCTTGCAATCATGAGCTTGGGTTACGTCCTCGGGTCTCGCAGCTCAGCTGTCCTTTTACTGTTAAGATCAAACATATACCCCTCCGGACGGAAATGTAAGGACAGACGGGGTATACGCATGAATAACCAAACAGTCCTTATATTCCGTACATAGTGGTATTGCCCATCGTTCAATCCATCACCCAAAATCATCCAAAAACATACCAATCTGGACGGATTTATGAAGAACAGTTGGGCATATACATTAGAAACACCTAAACGTTTCTTATATTTCCGTTCAAAGTGGTATCGCCCAGTCAAAGATGGCACAGGAGACGGCAGCTTAGACCTACGACAGACGGCGGCCTAGACGTAACGCATTAAAATTAGTGTGGGAAATCCTAAAGGTGGACTAACGGCACCACCAACTGCCGTCTCACTAGCATTGTACAAAAAAATACCAGTGCCACTCTGGACGAAAATATGAGGATAGTTTGGATATTAAAATTAACATCACAACGGTCATTGCATTTTTTTTCGATCCATCGTGGGATTTCAAACACATCAGCTGTGAGTTCGACCTGTTGAGTGGTCGATACTCAACTTTACAAGCTAAGGGATGCGTGGGTCTTCTAAATTCGTTCTCCGTGGAGGGTTGAGGTCAGTCCCTGGATGCTGCCAGGGTCGCACGACAATTATGTCCCCAACTTCGACACACCGGACAGAATATACATGAATCCCATTTCATAATCTCTTGCCTTTCACGGCGGATTGATCTCTAGCCTATATAAATATATATAAAATCCTTCTTTGGTGTCAGGTACGAATTTGGTCAGGAGTTTTTTATCTCGGCCGAAGTATGCGATTCGCGGAACTGGAATTCTCGGTCGAATATAGCTTGGTTCGAGCGCCGCCTTCGGAGGGCGGCTCCAACGCCCCTCGCCCTTCCGTGTCCGTTCCGCACATCGACGTGAACGCGGACGGATGCCGAGCGAGACAAGCGAGAAGTTGCAAAAATACCGCATGTCGAGGAGGAATTTCGGAGATTTCGGATGTATCTTTAGACTATGTCTGCAACGCCTGGATGATTTACAAAGTTGGCATCATTTCCAATCGGTACTTGATAGTGTTTGAAATTTTGCGGTGGCATGGTCTCGAGCGTTAGATTCTTTGCTGTACTTTTTTACTAGTTCGTTTGGTTTCTTGCCCGGGCTTTTTATTGCTTTTGTTTCTGCTCGTTTTGTCAGCTGGAAATTCATTTTTTTAGTGTGGGTTCACCTAAAACGTGACATAAGTTACCGACGATATCCAACAACTTCGCGACACAAATTACCGACGGCAAGACGTTTCGTGACAAAGTAACTCCCAAATTATGATATTTTCACGTAACAGAATCTCGAGACAAAACCAAGCAGGTAAAGCCGTCTCTTCGGCCTTTGGCCCTGGGTTTAGCATGGCCGCTGACACTCCAGGCAGCCTCTGCAGTACGGTTGATTCGCAGCGAACTATCCCGCTGTGCTCGCTTCTATGTGGCCATTGTCCACGCCATTTCATGCCACCTCCCTTCTGTTTTGAGCTCGTCGTCGTGCCGTCGAGGTACGAGGAAACCCGTACGTACTGGGTGAGAACAGCAGTATGTACGACGAGCATGAACGCCAACTGACGACATAAGCAAACACACAACATCAGGTGCAGCAGCAGTAGCCGAAGGGCGAAACTTCCAGCACATACTGCAGCAACTAGTAGCAACCAGAACCACAGCAGATAGCTCAAAGTGCAGTACGAGTGCAGTTGGCAAGTTTAGTCGTACACGCATCACTCTGTTCAATATATAACAGAATCTCGAGACAAAACCAAGCAGGTAGAAGAGCCGTCTCTTCGGCCTTTGGCCCTGGCTTTAGCACGGCCGCTGACACTCCAGGCAGCCTCTGCTGTAGGCATTAACGAGTGCGGTTGATTCGCAGCGAACTGTCCCGCTGTGCTCGCTTCTATGTGGCCATTGTCCATGCCATTTCATGTCACCTCCCTTCTGTTTTGAGCTCGTCGTCGTGCCGTTGAGGTACGAGGAAACCCGTACGTACTGGGTGAGAACAGCAGTATGTACGACGAGCATGAACGCCAACTGACAACATATGGCAAACACACATCAGGTGCAGCAGCAGTAGCCGAAGGGCGAAACTTCCAGCACATATTGCAGCAACTAGTAGCAACCAGAACCACAGCAGATAGCTCAAAGTGCAGTACGAGTGCCGTTGGCAAGTTTAGTCGTACACGCTTCACTCTGTCCAATATATAACAACCGTTTTATGTTCATATTGATGAAGAAAAAAATATTACATTTCCTGTAAGAATGATACGTCGTACGAGCGGACGTTCTGATTCTGGTGTGCTGCTGCCGTGAGACCATCGAGCACACCGCATTTTTTACATAAACAAGAGCCAACAAGAGGCAGCGCACAGGGGCCCCCAACACAGAGACACGTGACAACCACGGCCAGCTGTCGATCGCGTAATTCGCCGGTAGTCCATGCTTCGATGGGTGTATCGGAAGTCGTTCGTAGTACTGCTGTAGATCGTCGAATAACCACGTGGCATCGTTCTGGTGGCATACTCGCCAGTAGACCCCCCAAAATTTATTTACCTTTTCTTTTTCTTGGCCCCATGCACCCATTTCCTTTCCTTTCTCTTCTTAATTTGTTTCTTTTTTCCAATTGACTTGCGTCTGTTGTGCTTATGCGTAGTGATAGATACCACGTGTAATATATACGTGGTAGTCTTTCTTGGGTTGCAAGCGGTATAGTCGGTTCTTCCAGGCGTGAGTAGTGAGACGTATGCACCGGTATGAACCTGGCAGATCGTAGACTGACTCCCGATTTCACTTTTATATGTTTCTGGTGGAGGCATGAATTGCGTCAGCTGTGATGTATGCGTGTACCACCTTTGGTTTGTGTTTTTCCCCTAGGGTATTCCTCAGCTCCAGAGTAACTGGAGCCTGTCCTGTGACCACGGACTTGATTATGCGAGTTAATGTGAGAACGACGACAACAACAACTGAAATATTGCCTGTTTCTTGACCTTTCAGCTGCTTCCTGCAAATTTGGTTTTTCTGCCAACACGATTTTGAACTTTTTCGCGATTTTTTCTTCCTTTTTGTCTGGTAAGTTGAACTTCCTACCATTTGCCGCTAATTTGCCGCCTGTGCATTAGTTGCGGAACGGTCCAGCTTTAACTTTTCTTTGATTCGCACCATTTGTGTTGTACTTGACGAAGCTTATCGGCTGAGATCTGGGCTTGGCTCATCAGCTCGACACCGCCCAGCACCCCATCGCAGCGGTATAGCTTACAGCAACGAAGCGCCGTGCAGTGCCCTGCGATGCCCTGCGGCTTATCTCAGCAGCGCACCGCAGCGCAGCGCTAGCTCAGCAGAGCGAAGCGCTATGCTTTGCCGTGCTCTGCCGTCGCGGTCGTTCGTTATCCATGATACCTAAAACTCCGCGTACGCTGATATTTAGGTATTTGGCGCTTTATTCTATACATATCTCGTCAACCATCGTAATATCATACAATGTGGGGGAGGGAATGTAATCTCTATGCAAAGATCCTGTTTTGTTTTGATCAATTGTCAGCCGGCCGCCCCCGTGGTCTAGTGGTTTTACCCTCGAATACTACTAACGTTTGGTTGTCCTTGAGTTCGACACCCACCACGATGACATTTGACTTTATTTGCAAAAATGCAAAAAAAAAAAGGGATCAACTGCTGAGAGCGCTTAGCAGCGTGGGTAGGTACAATTCGACGCGAGTCGACGAGGGAAGAAAATGCTGGATTCTCCTCGCGGTAAAAATGAAAGCACGTGCCGAAGTGGGGAGGGAGGAGGAGGGCCCGCCATGTGACCCCGGATCTGAGTTACTACTTGGAGGGAGCGCGAGAGTGGTGCGGGGATAATAAATGGGATGAAGAAAAAAAAATGTTGCAAAGGTATGATATTACTACCACACACAGCACCCTTATCCTTTTCCTGGATTTTTTTATTTGTATGTGTCCATTCTTCTTTTGATAGATTACTTATTTTTGGTGCAGTAGTAGTACATCCTGAAAGAAGATTCTGGAGTGTCTGCGCCTATTTTTTTTCTGAAGTTGGACTTTCAGTCGGAAATGAAAAATACTAAACATCGACCTTTTCCGCTATGCGCATAGTCCGAAACGAAAAAATACTACCAGTAAATAATATTTTAGTCTCTAAGTAAAAAATACACACGGCACTGTCAGCAGTCGTCATGGTAGAGACACTCCGGATAATATTTATTGAGGGGACGCGTCCGATTTCGACAACGTGAAAGAACACGCGAAGCAAAGACAGCAGATACACATATCCCGCCTTCCCGCGAAAAAACAGAGAAGAAGCGCTACGCCAACCTCCCGTACAAGGAAAGCCACCCCGCATCTATCTTAGACAACGCCGCCGCAACGAGAGATGGCTCTCCTCTTCTTCGTTTTCCTCCTCGCCCGTGACCACGCAGACCAGCGACAGCCTTCAGGTAATAAACAAAGCTCTTCCAAAACCTCGCCGGCTGTGACATGGCCCCATGTCAACGCTTGATGCAAACCGACTTTGCATCCTGCCGAGACCGAACCTCCATCGCCACGGGAACAGCAGTGCAGTCTCTTCATTGATGCCAAGTCCTCTTTCGTTTCGCCTAGAGGCGAAGCAGGTTCTAAATACTCTTTTCGGTATTTTTGTTTGATACGAAATATACGCCAACTTTTACTTGACGGCGTATTTAACAACAGTGTGTTTCGCCTATCCTTGCCTTCTTCGTTGTATAAGACGTTTTTCTTCTGTCAAATGATGACCTTCATAATATCATGTTCGTATTAAACTCTTGGCATTACTTTAAAGTTCAATGAATGTCAACTCGGACAGCTACTACACCTTTACTTGTTGAAGTGCTGCCCTGCCCTACCCGAAGCATGGGCGCCGGCGAATGCCGGCGCCCATGCGGAGCTCCTGTATGATCTGCGTATACCTGGTATGATCTACAGTAGATCGTGATCTGTCAGATGTATGCAATATCCCCGTGTTTGGCATCATCGTGTGCCGCGCAACACCACTCACCAGGAGGAGGCCGTCCATTACTCGTGCAACGAACGTAAGGACGGGCATGGTGAGAAGAAAAAAAAACGTCCCCTATCGCCTCCCTGCCCTTGTATTTCCTGCCCTCCTGTCGCCCAGAACAGGCAGAATCAAGCGAGTCCCGCCGCAGACCAAACCGCCGCAGACCAAAGCAGGTTTTCAACTCCTGTTTCAAACAAAAACGCAGCACCAATTTACGCAGGGGTTTTGAAAAAGTCCACAGTCAACGAGTGTATACGACGCACTGTAAAAAATAGTGGTGGACGGGTTTTCCAGAAATGGAGGCGAGGGGGGAGGGAGGAGTGGGGGGGGGGGGGTGCACTCGGTTTGCGCATGACCGTATGACCATAGACCCTCGCATCCCTACTATTCCGGGACGGAGCACATCGAGTTTTCACCAACCAGGCAGACATTGCTTGCACCAAGCGCGAAGTACCGTGAGGTGCTCGGCGAGTCGCATAAAAAGGGTGAACTGCATCCTTCCAAGAACCGCTCGAAGGACCAACTTTGGCGCCTTCTGCCTACTTTCTTGATTTTGGATGACAGCGCCAATGAGTTAGTATATTTTCTGGTGTGGCCACTCCAGAGACAGCAACAGGTATTACTATGTAACTGCCTCGAGGGTGCCTTACCATATTCACACTACGATGATGGGACCATTCCCCTTGTGCGGAGTTAGGGTTCTTCACCCCGCACAATATGATCTGTGTAACTCAATAACCATCATGGTGATCGCCAAAAAAAGAAGAAAAAAAAACGTACTCTGGTTGTCAAGCTCACGCAGTGGTTTGCATGTTTTACAGCGTCGTTGCCAACCAGCGCCAACCCCAATATGCATGTAATGTTTTACAGCGGGGAGGGAGGAGGGGGGGGGGGGGGATATTTTGTAGAAAGGTGCAAAATACAGTGCTTCCCTGCCTTTAGCGCGGAGCAACGACAAGAAGAGTGGTAGCCTTTGATCGTCGGCCGTGAACGGCAGGAGCTATGTTGTGGCATTGTGATGGAAGCATTCATATTCTCACACTATTTCATGCTCTTGCGCAGCACCTCGCCGCACCGCTTTGCGCTGCACACGGCACCTCACATCACTGCACTGGACAAAACTGCACCGCAAGTGTTTTTTTTCGCAGCAAGGGCTGTCTCTATCACATCCTGGACAATAGCCTATTGAAAATGCCTATTGGATGTCAATAGGTTGGGGTATTGCAAATCGATACCTATTGAAATCTTCGATAGGTATGCGAACTTGTCGATCGATACACACTGCTTGGACCAATAGGCCCAGATAAATTGGTGCAATAGGCTATTGCTCTTAAGATAGGCGTGTGTGAATCTGTCTATCGATACCTATTTCTTCGTCCAATAGGTCCTTATAAATCGGCACAATAGGCTATTGCTCTTACAATAGGTATGTCACACTGTCGATCGATACCTATTACTGTGACCAATAGATACGTGAAAGTGTCGATCGATACCTATTGTTTAACCAATAAGTGTGCGAAATTGTCGATCGATATCTATTGCTATGACCAATAGGTATAAAGCCCTGTGAAATAGACTACCATGTACAGTATTGAGTACGCCTGTTGGTCTGTCCACAAGTTGGTGTATCGAATATCGATTAATTAAATATCGGTACGTATTGTAACTTGCAATAGGAGGGTGAAATTGTCCATGGATACCTATATATTTGCCCAATAGGTCCAGAGGAATTGGTATGATTGATAACTTGAAAATAAAGTAGCAATAGGTGTTTCTGTTGTTCAATAGCAGCAGCAGCTATCGATTCAAATCCTCACAAACATATCGATTAAAAGATATTTTAATACCGGGCACTATCATAAGTCTGCTGTTTTGAAACAACGGTGAGATTTAGGTCGAGGTACATATTGCTATCATCCAAGGTATTCATTCAAACAATAGCCTGGCGTATACGGTATGTATAGATATGTTCTAAGCAAAACGAGGGTATGAATTTACAAGCAGTAGATATCGATCGAAACCCTTGCAAGTACATTATAAAAAAAAACACTCCAGCTGTGAGATCGAAGATTTTGTCGAAACTCAGCTTTGCAAGCTGTGTGTGATACTCCGATCGCGCGTATTACGGGTTGTGTGTCCTCATTATAAGGATGTAGGTCGGCGACTCCCCTTGGGACTACAGTGTAGCTTGTACCAGGGTCAACAGGGTGATGTTAGCCAGTCTGTGCGCGGAAACTATAAACCCGTTGTTGAGGGGGACAAAATCTGACAGCTGTGGAAGGAAATGTATCAGTTTATCAAGTGCATTCTGTAAGTTGTATAACCGGTGAGAGGAGGGCGGAGTTTTCAAGGGCGTGGGGGCCTGGGTTTGAACAAGAGGGAGCGGGGGGGGGGGGGGAAGAAACGGGCGGGGAAACTCAATCTGAGCGCGAAAACAATAAATCCTTCAAGGGACAAACCTGACGGTTGTAGAATGAATGCATCAGTTCATCATGTATATCCTGTAAGTCGTACAACCAGTGAGGAGAGGGCGGAGCGTTCGAAGGGGGGGGGGGGGGAGGGGGATTTCCAACAGCTTTAGGTCGCATAGATGTGTATCAGCTAGGAGCCTGCTATACGCGTGGCGCTAGGTCTAGGAGATGGTGCTGGTGGTGGGGAAGGAGGGGGCGTTGGGGGGAGGGGGAGGGGAAGGGGGGGGGGGGGATGAGTTGGAGCTATGGTATGGATGGCTAGAAAGGTAATGAGGTGATATCAACTGCCTGGTATTGTTTATTACTCTGGTAGATTTTGATTGTGGGTGGGGCGCTCGAACAAGATGAAGCGGGGGGGGTGGGTGGGTGTGCGGGCGGGACAACTCAATCTGTGCGCGGAAAGTACAAATCTTTCAACCCCGCTGGGACTAGGCTCTTCGCAGCCCGCTAGTCGAGCAGCCCGCGCGCGCGCCGAGACGTCACAAAAAAAGTTGGGTCCGCACAGCAGACGCGGCGCGTTTCTTCTCCCAAAAATGGACTTTTTGTGTAGAAGTTCAGCCCTCAGCTAAACTCGCACCGCGGCCGTGTCACTTCCCGGTAACACGCTGGGGACGTCTGTCCTTACACTACAAAGGTCCCTCGGCCCTCAGGACATCGCCGCTATTGTTCGCTCGATGTAATTTTCACCCTGGTCGGGTGGTCCCACGCCCTGATAGCAGTAAAAATTCAGTATGCAAAAATGATCACAAAAAATGATAACTAAATCAGGGTCGAAGTGCCCTGCGGGAACAGCGTACTTCTGTACTTCTCTGAAGACGCCGCAGACAGCCGCGGGCTTGGGAAGGCGTAAGATCTCACAGCTGAGGACCTCAGGCGGCGTGCAGGCTTCATGCGCCTACCGGCGTGTACCCCTGTAGGCCGAGTCCAGGGGTGTTGCCAGGTGTGCGTGTGTGCGTGCGTGGCTGTGCTATACAAAGCCCTGCGTTCAAGTTCGGGATGTCTGTTTTCATCCCCGGGCTGAACAGACCGGTCTGTCCGGTGAAAAATACGAGAATTGACCATTTTTTTATCATCATAAAAACCCCGTTGGAGTCACAGAAGGGTTAAGGGGGGTTGTGGAAGGATTGCATCAGTTTATCATGTATATACTGTAAGTCGTATAACCAGTGAGGAGAGGGCGGAGTGTTCGAAAGGGGGATTTTCAACAGCTTTAGGTCGCATAGATGTACATCAGTGAGGAGCTTGTTATACGCGTGGTGCCAAGTCTAGGCGATGGTGCGGGTGGTGGGGAAGGAGGGGGCGTTGGGGGGGGGGGTATAAATTGGAGCTATGGCATGGATGGCTAAAAATGTGATGAGGTGATATCAACTGCCTGGTAGTATATCTCTTAAATTGTCGGTAGGTATCGATCGATACTCTTGAGAACCTATTAAATGGGACAAAAGGCATCGATAATTACACTTGCAAACCTATTACATTGAGCAATAGGTATTGATCGATATCATCGCACACCTATCGCTTTAACCAATAGGTATTGATTGGTGGCGATAGAAAGGTATTCTTCGAACGATAGCCTGTTGGGAGAAACTTTCAAATTATATGGGTGCCCAAGATACCTATCGATATACACCTTCGCAGGAATATCGGTCGCACAATAGGCTATTGTGGCCAATGCCCTTACCCTATTGTCGCTTACAATACCTATCGATAGACCCCGAGGCCGAGCTATTGTGCCCCGAGATAGGTATCGATCCTCATAGCTGCCGACCTATTGTTGACCCAATAGCCTATTCGATAGGGTATTGTCCAGGGTATAAGAAGGAACTGAACGGCACACAAACAGGTCGCTCTAAAACACTGCATGCTTGAGCTTCGCATCGAACACACAGCAATCACCACCTTGTTGTTGAGACCATCCACCTTGAGATTCTTAGGGCACAAGGATAGCAAGCGCCGTTTTCGGGGATTCTCCGCTGGGTTGGAGGGGCGTGCGGCGTGGATGATGAATGACGAACAAGAGTTGATTGCACAGAGACGGGCTGTCTTCGAGCGCGTTTGCTCTCCAACACTGGACCAATAAAATGGCGAAAGGTCTACGTACCGATACCCATCATCCGAAATAAGAGAATGGTGAATAGGTCCGTCAATGCCTATCGCCTGAAACAATAAAAATGTGAAAGATTTACCGATACCTATTTTCCGAAACAATAGATTTGCCGAAAGGTATATCGATACCTATTTTCCGAAACAATAGGTTTGTCTCGCAGTCCCAAATAAGATATCGCCCGAACAGGAATGCTCTGGAAATTCCTATCGATAGCTATCTGTTCCAACAATAGGTTAAATATTACATGTCAATACGACACTCGCCGAACAATAGATCAATGAAGGTGTCAATACATACCTATTGCCGGCCACAAAAATCTTCAAAAAGTGCCAATCGATACCCATCACAAGAAACAATACGCCTCCTATTGGAATAGGACCCTATCGATTGCTTATTGACCTGGAACCTATTGTCCAGGGTGTGGTCCCTATTAACAGTTTGTGGGGGACGATCAACCGTTGCACCAGCAGCGCCAATAGCACTGCACCACGTAGCCCTCGCTCTCCTTCCGTCTTCCTCCCACCCCTCCCCCCCACACACACACTTTCACCCCCCCCCCCCCTCCCTTCCTCTCCCTCCTCCTTCCCTCCCCTCCTCCCCTCCCCCTTCCTTCCTTTCCCTGATACCTGATACGTCGTACACCAGGGTATTTATAAATGGAACAATACATTTCGGCTGTGAGATCGACCAAAAAGGGTTTTAGATCAAATTGAATGATATGCCAAAACTTGTTGGGTGGATCATACCTGGCACTGGGAATACAAGGTACCAGGTACAGGTGTGATATGAATATAGCGGAGCGCATCAAGGCTGACACAGACCTGTACAATATTTTGCGACAACGGTCAGAGAGCTTGTCGGACGTGATGGCCAATCTTCCATCCTCTACAGAATCTTCATACCGTGTTGGTCACTGGCCATGCACTCAGCCATTTCTTCTTGAAAAAAGCATAGCGGCAGGTACCCACGTACGATACCTGGTATGATATACCGGTATCAGGGTATCAGGTACTCAGCTAACTGAAGGTTTTAGCACCGTATCTCCCGTAGTAGGCGATGAGAGCAACACCAGATCTCCCGCAGAGATGAAGACACCTCCTTGCAATCCTAGAACTGCAGCACCAGATTGCAAGCATCAGGGTTTCAGTGTTTTGAGGGTGAAAGGCGTTGTCGGACCAACCCCAACAAGCGGAACCTCCACTTTGATTGGCCAACCCGAATCCCACCGCGCATCCTTATCCCACCCCCCATCATTTTGGGGCTAGGTTAGCGCTTAGGCTTCTGGTTGGGTCGGTACGTGATCCCACTCGGCGGCCGTAAACGCGTAAGGGCGAGAACCATAATCGTGTGGCTTGCAACTATTAATCGTGCTACGCTTCGTAGAGCAGTTCTAGGATTGCAAGGATTGCAAGGAGCTGCCGGCGTCCGGCTGGGATACAAAACCCAACACAAAAAATTGGGTGTACGGGTACTGCTGTACAGCCGATCCCGCCATGCAGAGAGAGAACCACGTGTGCAACCAGAAACTGCTGCAGTCCGCAATCTTCCACTGGCACTATAAATACTGATTTGCTGCTCGGCATGATGGCTTGGCATGGTGCGCAGCGGTGAAAAGCTAAACGAAGCTCGTGAATTGCCCCTGTTCGAGCACTCTATTTTAACCGTACTCGTAGACACGAAAGAGTATGTATGCTTTCCAGTTCTTGCTGGGCGTGATGCAACCTACAGTGCAGTACCAAGGACATACTTGTACGTAGGTGCTGTCAAGGTGTTGTCTGCCGACTTACAGTAGTTATCTCGGGCAAAATGTTCGTGCGTTTCGAGGGATGGGCACTAGGCAAGCGACAAGCAGTATACTATCAGAAACAGCCAACAAGGACCGCGTAGAAGCATCAGCAGCTGATCCTGTCGTGCGTTGTGTCGACTTGTTGTGCTGCTATTCGAATCAACGGGTGCATTTCCCTCTCGTCTCCATGAAACTGAACGACAGCTGTGCTGTGCGTTTCTGCCACAATTGTTGACATTTGGTTGATGTGTGCCACTTGCCTTGCTCCGCTCTCCTCTCCTCTAGAGCACACAGCTGATGTACCTTCCCTCTCTTGCTCTCGCCGTCGGCGGTCGAGTTACCGTCGTGTCCCCCGCTCGATTGCCCGGCGAGTGTTCTTACTTCGGTGTGCAGTTGTTCTGCAAACCTCTGCCGCTGCTGGTGTTGTGTCGGACAGAAGGACTGCCGCTCACAGCAAACCCAAAAAAACTGCACCTGCCAACCCTGCTTCCTCTGTAAGTTCTTTTTCCTGCAACGTATGCACTCGATGGCACTGCTGGCTCTAAGCAGCGCCCTCTGATCAGGTTTCTTTGAGCACCGACTTCCGAAGCCGCCACTAGAGTGTGTCCACAGATGGGAGGAGTGAGGTGGAAACGTGCCAGGCGCCAGGCTCCGACCCAGGGGACGCAAAATACTATCAAAAACGCTTTCCATCTTTATGGAACTCCTGAGATTTTCGATCTCGAAAATTGCACCCAAAGCTCAGCGCTGCACACTGCACAGGCTCGCCGTTGCACGCTCGTCAAGTCGATGTGAGTACCAGCATCACGAGTGCCATCGTGTGAATATTACCTGGATATTAGTTTTTCAGATTCTGCAATGTTATCTGTGCTTGGCGAGCTCCGGGATCCTTTGTCTCCACTTGTGCGGCTTGGCTTATGGCTGGCGCTACTTGCGCAGACTTCCCCCTATCTGGCTGTCCGCGGCTTGGCTTCAGGCAGTAAGTAGGTCGAGGATCCAGCAATAGGATACGTGTTACTACGTGCCCTCGTGATCCCATGGGTGCAGTGTTGGTTGTGGTGTTTGGTATTAAGCAAGCCTGGTGCTTTGGTCAAGTTTCGAAGCTGTTGCTGCTGATGCTGTGCAGCAAGCGGCGCGATCATTGCTCTACGTAACTTGTCATGACAGCACAATGGTATGATAGGCTTCACAGAGGCCGAGCCGACGAAGCAATCTGCACACGAGCCGAGCGCGCTTCTGGCGATCTCCCGCCAAACGCAGCGCACGCAGCACATGACCGCAAAACAAACCAAACCAAGCACAGCCTAGTGTGCTGCAGGTTTCGCTCCTCTGAGCTTACTGGCGCCCTTTTCACCATTCCCTCGCCAACGCACCTCAATTCCCTCGTTTTTGACAAGCACTCCCCAACACGAGAAGCAGATGCGCGACGCAAACCCCAGTGATCACACACAAGATGGTGTGGTCTGGTGCGGAGCGGTCCCGTTGCTGCTGTCGTCGAAGTGGCGCCGACAGCACCGCCTCTGAGCTTACTCGCACCCTTTTCCCCTCCTTAGCCGCCACCCCAATCTCCTCGTTTTTCACTTTTACGCCGACGACGCATCTCCGAACACGATAAACAGACATACGCGCGGCGCAACCGGCAGAACAGAACACAGACAGCACACGCCACAAGACGGTGGTGTCGTGTGGTGCGATACCGTTGTTGTTGCTTTTGTCATGGAGAACGGGTGCCGACAGCACCCCCTCTGAGCGTATTCGCGTCCTTCTCCCTTTCCTCACCCGTCCATCCCAATTTCCTCGTTGTTGAAACAACACCGCCGTCGCACCCCCCAACTCCCCGAACACGGCAAGCAGACGCGCCGGTACAGACAACACACAAAAGACGGCGGTGCGGTGCAGTGCAGTGTCGTTGCTGTTGCTGTTGTCATCAAGAACGGGTACCGACAGTACCCAGTGGGCGGGGGGAAGCAAGCGCACGGGTAACTCGACGAGGCGAGGCCGTCAGATCGATTCCAAGTAAAGGACGTATTCGTTTTTGATTTCACCGTGTGCGGCACTGCCTGCGCCGACGACTGACTGGACGGAGAATCCAAAGCAAACGAAGCCTACGGCGACAGTCAGCAGCAGTAGAGTACCTTGCCCGGGAAGGACGGGGAGTTCGGAGCAGACCCTTGGTCGGGGCGGCTGAGTCGGGGGCGAGTGAGCGGGCGGGCCGGCGAGCAATATGGACGAGAACCTGTATGATGAGTTCGGTAACTACATAGGCCCGGACCTAGGAGACAGCAGCAGCGAAGAGGAATCGGAGGAGGAGGAAGAGGAGGAGGAGGAGGAGGAAGAGGACGCCGATGGAGAGGTACGTGTATTCATGTGTTTGTTACATAAACGAGTTGGTGATTTGTGCTGTGTTTGAAATACGGTGCAAGGGAGGTGCCAGGCACCTTGCCGGGCCTGTTTTATCTTTTATAAGTTATTTTAAACCCTTTTCCATTTCCTATCATCCTAGTCAAATTTCACGTGGTTTGTCCCCGCAGCGGGAGTGCAGTGCTAAACGGGTTAATTAGCAGCAGTGGTGTCTCGTTGCACCTCGTCGGACGTGTGAAAGTCTATGAGTAGGATTTCCAAGTCCAGGCTGTTTGACATCGGCCTACATTTTTGGACGATGTTTTCGCGGGCTTTGTGTGTGTCACTCGTACCTGGTAATGATGCACATGCTGCTGCTGGTGCTGCCTCTGTCGTGACTTTTCAGCAGAGCAAGGACGAGGAAGGGCAAGACGCCCACTGCCGACGCCTCCACTAACACCACAAATCCTAACCGCTGGCAGTCTAGACGACATGGTGAAAGTATGAATCCTTATGGGACCCAAGTGTACCAAACCAATATCGGCTAGATACAAGAGACGGCCTTGCCAACAGACTAAGGGGAGCTCGCAAGCAGTACACGGCATGTTAATACTATTATGCCAGGCACGTGTCGGATATCTCCTTGCGTTGTAGCTCGGGTGCATCTCCATCCTCAGCAGCTCCGGGTTTCTTGGTATAACCGATGCTGTTTTAGTCACCTGTTGTCGGCACGTTTCCCCGTTGAAGTCCATCCACCCTATAGAGCGCCCAAAGTGTGCTATGGATGTCTGCTGTCATCTGGTATATGTATGATACCGGGTAGGCAGTTGTAAGGTATAGGACTCTTGCTCGATGTTTTATGCGATACGATATCCTTCGAGCAGGTTTGCAAGCTTTGGATAGCTATAGTACCACGAGAACAGAGGTTGTGGACAAGCTCCGACCGCAGGAACTGCTGTAGAGAGATGGCATAATACGACTATAGGTTACTACGACACAAGCATCATGGATGGAGCCATCCCAGGTACCGTGGTAAACGTATTTTAAGTGGTAAAGGACCCACTGCCCGTGTTGTAAGTATTGCCAGTAAATGATAGCGCCATCTTGTTACCAGAGGGGAGATTGGTTGGCACCAGTTGCTCGAGTGGAATGTGGAAATATGGTATATAGGTCAGCGGCTATTCTCGCACCGCTTCAGTCTCGGGGGGCGACCTCGTGGGCTGGTGACGTTTAATACCTACCTCATGCAGTCTAATTACAAAGCTTTGGTAACCTGTATCGTACGGGTTGTAACTCAGAACTTGTGCTATCACATCATGTGTACGCGTACGCGTAATAGAACCATGGAATCAGAGCACATCGCTCCCCGATCGTGTGAAACAGGAGGCCCCGTATGCTGTCTCTCATAAAGCTTCCTTTTGTTCACTATTATACACATCGTAGCGTATAGGACCTGTTAACATTCGTGAGACGTTACTTTCCGGCACCCTAGCCTACTCTGCCCTACTCTCGTACTCTTAAGGTTAGCTCCACTGTACTCTACTCTGTTTTTTTCTCGCACTGTTAGCTGCTTTGTAGACATGTATACATGTGTTTCTGTTTGCGTAGCTAAGTCGCTCTGCACCCGGTGCGCGTTTTCCTCCACGTTGTTTTCTGATTCGTGTGGAACTCCAGGGAGGCGTTCGGGGGGAGTTGACTGACGGGATGGATGTGGACGGGGCTGTCGGCGGCGACGCGATCGTCCTCCACGAAGACAAGAAGTGAGACAAGCAGTCAGTAATTTTATGATTTTGGGTGTTTTCGCCCACGTGTAGTCGGATGGGTAGATGGGTGCTTGGGTGGATGGATGGATACATGGACTGCTCGTCATTTTGTTGGTGCTGTTAGTGTTGGTGCTGCTGATGTCGGTATTGGTGGTGTTGGTGCCCTTGGTGTTGGCATTGTATTAAATATTACGTTCTATTCGTGTTATTTCTATTGGTGTTGAGATTTATGATGTCGGCGCTGCTCGTTTTATTACCTCTGGTTTTGGTATCGATGATGTTGGTGTTCTTATGTTCCAGTCCCCCCTTTTTCTGGCATAGGGTTACTTGTATAGCAGCCCCCGCAAATGCTTGGTAGGACACGAGGAACGAGCTAAACACTTGAGAGGTTATAAACTGAGTCGGCCAAAGAAAACAAACGTGGGTTTCGTACTTTCCCGGACCCCAGCCCTCCCGCACCCTCCCCAGACATCCCTATAGGGTTTCCTTATTATCACCGCTGCACATTGCTGGCGCTTAACCTCACAGCGCGCTCTTGTTCTTTCTAAAACCGCACCGATTTTTTCGGGGACAGTTGTCTTGGAATTGGTGTGGGATAATGTTTTGCAGTTCCAAAATTGCCGCCGTTACTGCTCTAACCTGCGGAAAAATCGAATATTTTTCCTGGCAGGTATTACCCCGACGCCGAGGACGTCTACAAGGGGGCGGCAACGGTCACCGCCGACGAGGATGCGCAGGGTCTGGAGGAGCCAATCATCGCACCCGTCAAGTCGAAAACTTTCTCCAAGCTCGACAAGGAGGTGCGCGCTGCCTTGAGGGGGTGGGGAAGAGGGGGGGGTAGAGGGGCGCGATGTAGGCGAGGGAGGGGAGGGGAGGGAGGGAAAAGGGGACGGGGTCCGTCAGATCTCCTCCGTGTATGAAGGCAGACCTATGTGTGGGCTTGTTTCTGTGTTTCTTTGCGTGTAGCTGCTTCGCTCGTTTTGTGTTGGGTTGTGCTATTTATAGGTTTGCGCTGGTGCTCTCCTCCGCTTAAAGTTTTTTTTTTTAATTCTTTTTTTTATCCTCCGGGGGATGGGGAAAAATAAAGCTTTAGCTCACCACACTTCCACGTATTTTCATACGCGTCGTGTGTCGATTTAACTCAGTTGCTTTCGCAGCCCAACGCTAGCTGGCGCACCCTTCGGGACCCATTGTAGAGGTGTTCTCGGTGTCAACAGCCTCCCAGTCGCCGCTCGCACGATAACTAGCATTCACCAACCGACCAAGCACCAACCGACCAAGTAGGCCGGCTGATTCGGGCATCGAGCGTATCCAGTCGGCCCGACCGGCGTCAACTTATCCAACCGATCCGAACGGTTAAGAGTTGGTCCCATCAACCCAACAGGTGTTTAACTTACTTTTGACGTAAAGACGGTTCTAATAATCCTTTGGGTATAAAAACTAAAACAGCGAATATTAATTTTTATCCTTATATTTATGTAAAAGATTTAGTTGCTTTTTTTGTGTTATTATCATTATTATCTATTGTTATATTTTATTTTCCTAATAGTTTAGGGGACCCAGATAATTATTTAGAAGCTGATCCTTATGGTACTCCTGCGCATATTGTTCCTGAATGGTATTTTTTACCTTTTTATGCTATTTTAAGGGTTATTCCAAACAAAGTTGGGGGTATTCTTACTCCTTGAAAAACGCGGTCAATTTCAATCGGGACAAACTACTTGGATTTAGAATCGAAATTTTACTGCAGTGGCTAAAAAGTAAAAGGGCTGCAGACGATCCAGTCGATCGAATAATCGATTCTTCTCCAGTCACGTGGCCCATCATGCATCCCCTATCCCCGCCCTCCGTGCCCGTCCTCGCGCAAATTACCGATGGCGATTTCAGCTGCCGGACACTCGCTGCTCCCCTGAGTTCATGGCCTCCTTGATGGAAACCCCGACTCTGGTGCGGCACGCGGCCGTGGTCGGCCACCTTGGGCACGGAAAGACCCTCCTCATGGACGTCCTGGTCGGGCAGAGCAGGTGGGAAGCGTTAATCGTGTTAGTCAGAGCAGGTGGGGAATGTTGTTTGTTTTTGTCAGAGCAGGTAGGGAGTGTTGCTTTTTTTTGTCAAACCAGGTGGAGTGTGCTTGTTTTGTTTTGTTTTTTCTTCCCCGCTAGAGTTGTTGGAGCTTGTCTTGAGTTTTCGCGGACTATATTGTGGCGATGAGTTAATGTGAAAACAACAATTGATGTGCACTGAAATACACTGCTGCTCACTGTGACAGCAACAACAGCAACTGTTGTGCACTGACATGATGTACACTGCTGCACTCTTGTGTTCTTTCACGCGCAGGGTTAAGCCGTTCGACCCTCAGAAAGAAGTGCGATACACGGACACTCGCGTGGACGAGCAGCAGCGGGGGCTGTCGGTCAAGTCCTGCCCGGTGTCGATGGTGCTGGAGAGCACGGCGGGAAAGTCGTACCTGCTGAACCTGATTGACTGCCCCGGGCACGTGAACTTTGTCGACGAAAGTGTCGCCGCCATGAGGTAAGGGTGACGGTTGTGTTTCAATAGATGGTACAATATGTGTGGCAGTAGGTGGCGCAATAGGTATGGCAGTGGATGGTACGGTGGGTGTGGCAGTAGGTGGTGCAACAGGTGTTACGGTAGGTGGTACAGTAGGCGTTGCAGTCGGTATTGTTGTCGGTGTTACAGTAGATATCGCAGTAGGTGCTACGGTAGATAATTTCAGTAGGTATGGCGAACGGTGTTACAGTAGACGCAACAGTAGATGTAACAGTAGGTGTTGTAGTATGTGTCGCAACGGGAGGGGCGACAGCCACAGCCTCCCGGTATGTGCATACGATCCATTCGGCACAACCGATTAACCTATCGTGTTGACTGGGTAACTCACCGAAATCTGAATCTCAAACCTGTACGAGGCATATCATTCATCTCATTCATTCCGTTCATCTCATTCATCTCGTTCGTCTCATCCATGTCGCTCACCTCGTTCAAGTGATCCGTCAGACTTCTGTCTGATCCATATCCATCCAACAAATCTGATTGGTCGCGTTCAACCGACGTTTTTTTTTCCTCGCCTGAACGGTCCCGTGTGTTGGCTTTTTCCTGCAGAGCGTGTGACGGTGTCGTGCTTGTCGTCGACGCTGTGGAAGGCGTGATGATGCACACCGAGACGCTCGTCAAGCACGCGCTACACGAGGGACTTGCCATCACCCTCTGCATCAACAAGGCAAGTAATACATAAGCCTTATCGGAAATGACCAAGGTTGCGGTATTGTACTTTAATATTACGCCCACATTTCCACTGCCGATTGTGGACCGCTCGCGCCATTGGCTCTGTACCTTTTATCAGAAACGGGCTTACTTTTACATCTAAGTGGCTCTGTACCTTTTTCAGAAATGAGCTTACTTTTACAACAAGTGGCTTTGTACCTTTTATCAGAAACGGGCTTAATTTTACGGCTAAGTGGCTCTGTACCTTTTATCAGATACGGGCTTAATTCTAGAGCTTCCAATAACATTCCAGACTAAGTTCAAGTGGTTTGTCCCCAACCGCGTAAGTTCAGTTTCTCAAGGGGTAGAGGACACCTTGGTGATGCAACCTAGCAAACGGTTTCATCAAGGCCGTGCTTATCGCGAATCCAATTTTCACAAGAGCTAGAACAACGTTTCTTGAGACTGCGGAGAATATAGGGTGGCCGCTCGCGCGACGAAAAGTAACTTCCTCTGCTTATGCACGCTACGACACAGGTTCGCCAACCTCTTTTTCCTTCTATGGGTGGTCACTTGCGGAGTTATATATCTTACCGAACACTAACTTCGAGAGACAAAACTTAAAAGTGTATACCACAATTCGACGCGAGTCGATGAGGGATGAAAATGCTGGATTATTCTCGCGATAAAAATGAAGGCACGTAATGTAGTGGGGAGGGGGGAGGAGGGCCCGCTATGTGACCCCGGATCTGAGCTACTATTGGGAGGGAGCGCGAGAGTAATGCGAGGATAAAAAATGGGGTGAAGAAAAAAAAACGACGACGACGAACACGCCCATGGCCTAATAGCTAGGTGTTACTTTTTTTTTTTTTGGAAAACGTTTTTTTTTTCGATGTGTAGTGATCAGTTTATTATTATTAATTACTGGTTAGTTTGATTAGTTGACTAGTGTCATGCCTGTCAGCCAGAAAAAAATGGCCTAAAAATGCCACCGAAAATGCCACCGTAAAGTGCAACCCCTATCTTAGCAAGCGTGTCTCAGCAAGCGTGTACTGCTCTAGTCTTGGGCTTAGTGGTAGTGGTTATAATGGGCTGTAGTGCTGGTGATGATGATGGTGTTCGGGGCTTAGTGCTAGGTTTTGGGCTCCACGATCACCCCCCGCCCCTCCTCCCCCTTCCCATCCTGCGTACTCCCATCTCCACCCACTAATGTTGTCCGCTCGGGGTAACGTTTACTATTTTTTTATGTAACATTAAATGCTTCGTTTTTCGTACTCTGTTTACTGTGCCAAGGACAGGTGGACCGTCTCCTGCTTGAACTGAAGCTGCCTCCGGCGGATGCGTACTTCAAGCTCGTCCACACGCTGGAAGAGGTGCGTCGCGTCCAAGAAATTTTCTAGAAGAATTCCCTGCAAAGACTGTTGCACGAGTAGTAACTCTGAGTAGAAAATGCTGTACCAGCACGAACGAGTATGGATGACCGGTTTGTCCCAAGAGTCTTTTCTTTTTTTTGGTGTGAATAATAGAAAGACGCCTCTCGCTCGTCGAAGCTCATCCTTGGCAGCCACGTGTGAAACTTCGATCACGCATGCTATGGAGTTTATAACCTGGTGAAGGGTTTTATGTGTAAGTTGGTGTTTTTTTGTTTCCGGGGGGGGGGGAGGCTGATTCAAGAGGATAGGGAAAGATTATTAATACGGTTTATTAATGGGGTGCACTAGAGAAAATCTTATTTCCAACCTGTTCGGTTGAAACAAATTTAATAATGGTACGAGTATTGAAACCGACGAGCATCATACTTATCCCAAAGTTCAACCAACCCACGAATAAAATAGGTTAAACAATATACCTGGTATAAAAAATGGCTGGAAAACCTGTTTTTTATGCTATAATGTTTCGCTGTTATTTTGGTGGGTTGGGTTGGTTCGCCTTGGATTGTGACGTTTTCAAATACTAATACTTTTTTAATACGTTTTCCGATCCAACTCCTACCCATCCAAAATTGGTACGTCGCAAACAAGCTATTGGTCGTTGTTGTACTGGTAGTCCTATGGCTGAAAGCATATCAGCACAGGTGCATAAGGGGGATGGGGGAGGGGGGACTGGTCGCTGTCGTGTGCGGGGTAGTAAGACGGTGATGTGCCGGAGCAATATGACCGCCTTGTAGGGGGAACCCGCCTTATTCATTTCGGGTTATGAGTGCAATGTAACAGTCGCGCCAAGCGATTTGGACCGCCTTATATCGGGATCCCGCCTTATATGGGGATCCCGCCTTATCGGGGGACCCATACTGCTGTAGGCCTAGAATAAGTAAGGAATAGACTAAGCTATAAACTCGTTTGAGCTGGTCGGTGTGACTTGACGTGTTACTTTTGCGGCTGGCTAATAACTTTTTTCTTTAGTTTCACAGTAGCTTTTGCTCCGCCTTTTCATCTTGCGATACCCACCTGCAATTGAAGCCAGCCACACCCCGAGAGGGGAATATTGTAGTAACTGGGACTGCGAGTTCACTGAGCATCGGTCGTTAATTGACTACCAATAGTTTTTGGTTGACTGGGTATTGTTACGGCTATTTCAATAGTTTTCGTTTTGTTTCGGTGATTTGCGGAGGGAGTTCTGCGTCTTCGAACCTGGCTGACGCGTTTGTGGCTCAACGTGTGTTGTTGTTTGTGAGTAAAGACTGCTGTAGGTCGGTTAGTTGGTTTCTCTCTTTTTTTTTTCATGTAGTGTTGTGGAACTATGCCGTTTGTTACAGGTGAACGCTTTGATCGTGGCCAACAGCACGGAGGTCACGGGACCTCCCCAGCGGCTCGACCCCGCCAAGGGGAACGTGTGCTTCGCCTCGGCACAGCACGGCTGGGCCTTCACGACGGGCTCGTTTGCCAAGGTGAGAGAGGGAGCAGGGAGGTCGCGGCATGTTGCGCTGCCGCCGCCACTGGGCGCCGGATGCATGCTGAGGCAGGGGTGCATCCTTTTCCTTCTTAGGGTGATCACTTGAGTAGCTCTATTCCTTACGCAAGCTGTAAAAAATCGAGAAAAAGTGAAAGGTGTAACCCGATGGATAATCCCCATGGCCTTAGGCAATGAACGAATAGTATAATACCCCAAAACAAAAACGGCAATCCCTTGACATTGGGGTAACGCGTTTGCAACTGGAAACCCGTTTTTCGGGGGAAATTACTTGGGATTAGTATAGGGATTGAAGCTATGAAGGGGTTAAGGAGCCCAGTCGTTCAGAGAACGTTTCAGCCCATAGGTGCTACTGTACCTCTAATCGTGCCATGCGTCGCCGGAGGGGTCGCGGTAGCTTGCGCTGGCGTGCCACTGAGTTAAAATTGACACACTACGCATACGTGGGGAGTGTATTCTCTTTAGAAGTTGACCCGCGTGTCTGGAGCCGGACTTGCTCGCGGGTATGGTGGTGTGGGACCATTTTATTTATTTATTTTTTCAGTTCTAAAACCGTTTTTACTAGCTTCGTGTTTAAACCCATCCCAACAAAAAAAATGTACATGGAACTCAAAGCATACATGGAACTCAAAGTAAACGGAAAGAACAACCTTTTGCGGAGGTATCTCGTTGTCGGCAAGGCAAGGCAAGGAGGACGCATGCTATACTGCAGGGGTGCGTGCGCCTCTATGCTTTTCCGGGGGTCTTAACGGGTTATGCATGACCCGGCCCGCGGGTCGGGTTGGGTCGGGTTGGGTCGGGTCGGGTCGGGTCGGGTCGGGTCGGGTCGGGTCGGAGCAGGAGGTCCTCGAATCTCACGGGCCGGGTCGAAACCCTGACCCGATCCGATCCGATCCGACCCGACCCGACCCGACCCGACCCGACCCATGTAAAGAAAAAGTGATATTTTCTTAGGCTCCCCGTTTTGGAGGAGCTCCTCCCTGCTTCACCCAAGTATTGACGTTGAGCCAAAAAAACAAAACAAAAACAAGAACGTGCAACCCGATCAAAAAGTCCATGCTATTCACAGTAATATTAGTATTAATACATCACGAACGTTCCTGCCAACCGTAAAAGCTACCAGTATTGTTTCGTCGATGCCGGGTATACCTCGTAGTATGCTTGTTGGGGAACCCCGTCCGCCAGAAATACCGACAAACACAAATGTGGAAAACGGATGGTTTTTTTTTTACCCGGGTCGCTTCGAGGATTAAAAAATGTTGATGAATGAAACATCCGCGCCGCCCTCCCGACCCACCGCCCCCCCCCCCCCCCCCCCCCCCCCCCTCCCGCTCCCGCTCTTCCCTCGTCGAACGCTGATACTGCTGCGTGACGTGTTGTGTTTAGGTGTACTGCGACATGTACGGAGAGATGAACCCCAAGGAGCTGGGCAAGCGGCTTTGGGGGGACGTGTGGGTGGATCCTGCGACGAAGGCGTTCCGCAAGGGTTTTCCGCCCCCGGACTGCCAGAGGTCCTTCGTGCAGTTCATCCTTGAGCCCATGTACAAGATTTACTCCCAGGTAAGCTGGCGGTTGGCTCTGTATTTCGGTCGGTCTGTCTGTCGGTCGGTCGGTCGGTCGGTCGGTCGGTCGGTCGGTCGGTTAGTCGGTTAGTCGGTCGGTCGGTCGGTCTGTCGGTCGGTCGGTCTGTCGGTCGGTCGGTCCGTCGGTCGGTCGGTTAGTTAGTCGGTCGGTCGGTCGGTTAGTCGGTCGGTCGGTCTGTCGGTCGGTCGGTTGCGCGTTCATCTGTTTGTTTTCCGGTTGTGATCGGTCGGTCGTTCTGTCAGTCGGTTGGTTGGCTGATTGGTTGGTTGGGTGGTCGGTCGGTTGACCTATCGTCGTCGATGCTCCGTTTATTGTTCGATCATGTATGGTCAATCGGTTGGTCAATTGGTCGGTCGGTCGGTGCGGTCGGTCGGTCGGTCGGTTGGTCGGTGCGGTCGGTTGTCGGTCAGTTGGTCGGTGCGGTCGGTCGGTCGGTTAGTCAGTTGGTCGGTGCGGTCGGTCGGTCGGTTGGTCAGTTGGTCGGTGCGGTCGGTCGGTCAGTTGGTTGGTCAGTCGATTGATTGATCGATCAACCGTTTACTCGTTCGTTCGGTTGTCTTTGGTGATTGTTAGGTCTTCCGATCGGTTTGGTTGATGTGTTGGTTGTTGGTTGATGTGTTGGTTGTTTGGTCGGTCGGTCGGTTGGTCTGTCGGTCTGCCGGTCGTTAGTTCGATCGATCGATAATCGCTCGCTGGTTTTAATGTAGTGCTTATTTTTTTCGGTCGAGCGGCCGGTCGGTCGGCCGATCAGGCGATCCGTCTGGTCGGTCGTAAGTTCGTTCGTTCGATCGATTGATTGATCAGTCGGTCGATCGGTCGTAACGTTTGGTCGTGCGGCCTATTGGTTGATTCATTGGTTGTTAGTCAGTCGGTCGACCTGTCTGTCTGCCGGTCGGTCGTTTTGAATCGATCGGCCATCGCTCGTTGAGTCGGCTTGTTGCTTGTTTTTCGATCGATCCGTCGGTCGGTCGGTCGGTTGTCTCTGGTCGTTAATTTCTAGTACCAGGTACCGATTTTCTTTTCGCTTCGTTCTGTGTTGCAGGTTGATGATTCTCACCGCCGCCCCTCTTCCCTCCTTCCTTGGTTATAAACGCGTTCTGCGCTATTTTTTCGTCTAGCCTGAGCGTTTGCAACTCCCGCTCAGTGCATATGTAAAATCAGTCAAAAAAATTGTCCCTTGTGTACACGCCTCTTTTTTCGAAGCCTCTCTCGAATAGCTCATAGTGGTGTCCCCACGACGATGCCTCTATGTCTTGACGAACCTCGCTACCGGATATATATACCGTTTTGGCAGGTGCTGGGCGAAGAAGCGGACACGCTGAGGCACACGCTTGCCGAGATCGGCGTGCGCATCGGTCGGGATCAGGTGAGTATTTGTTTTTTTTGTGTTTTATATGGTGTTGTGCGTTGGGGATTTTGTTAGATTATGAGTTTGTGGTTGTGTCATTTTGGTTTGTTTTGCATGTGTGTTCTTGTGGTTTTGGTGTTTTTTGGGCACGTGTGTTTTTAGTGTTTTCGTCATTTAGGCTTTCTTTTTTGTGTTTTTGTGTTTTTTGTCCGGGCTGTGAAGTGGTTGACTGTAAGTCTCTGACTAGTTAGTTGTTGGCTAGGCATTACTACTGTTGTTATTTCGTTGCGCTACCGATGCTAACCGTCAGGAATTTTTACGACGTCGTTTTTACGTCGCTGCCTTTCTGGCCCTAACCGTGACCGACCCCCTCCGCCTCTCCCCCAATGTCGCCACCCAACCGTGCCCCCCCCAATAACGCCAATACCATTACCAACGCTAACGCCATCCGGTGGCAGTTCTGACCCTCAACGCCCCCCCCCCCCCCCCCTCCAATATCTCCAACCATTACCCACGCTGACGCATGCACCGCCCGGTGCCAGTTCTACCTGGACCCTAAGCCACTGCTGAAGCTTATCTTCACCAAGTTTTTGGGGTCTGCGTCGGGTTTTGTGGACGTTGTGGCGAAGCACGTCCCGTCTCCGGTGGCGAACGCGCAGAAGAAGGTGACGCGGTGGTATGATGCAGCAGGTTACGATATGGTACAAAAGGGCACTTTAGGATTGAGTGGTATGGTACGGTAGGCAGCAGTGGGGGGCTGTTTTTGGTGGTTGTGCTGGCGATGCTGCTTCTGATGCCGTTGATACTGCTGCTGCTGCGGCGGCGGCTGCTCCTCCCGCTGCTCCCCGATGCTGATGATGATGCTGCTGCTTGTCGGAAACCGTTCATGCAGGTGATGAGAACGTACACGGGCGACCAAACTTCCTCGATCGCCATCGCCATGAACAAGTGCGACCCGCTGGGCCCCCTGATGATCAACGTGGTCAAGCTCTACTCCACGCCGGACGGGCAGGCGTTCACGGCCTTGGGAAGGGTTTACAGCGGGGCTATAAGAACGGGGCAGAGAGTCAAGGTGGGATGGCAGGCAGTATGCTGGGGGGCGAGGGGGGGGCGGGGGGGTACTCACATCATGCATGGCCGTGGTCTTGAGGCCGTAGATATTGGCAGGGAGGGGGGTTGTGTTCATTGTCTGCGTAGAAATTCCGAGTATATCAGTATGTTCGGAACGCAGAGTGCGTTTTGAGCCTTGGCGAGATGCCGTGTCTGCATGCTCCCTCGAGGGCACATGTGCGTTGGATTTCAAACCCTCCCCCCCCCCCCCGGTGATCCGTCTCGAAACGGATGCATGGTCAATGGTCAAATGACTGAGGCAAGCAACAAATGAGTACGCTCCCCCCCCCCTCCCTTCCCTCCCCACACAAGCGATAAACGTGTGACTTAATTCGATCCCTGTTTAAGCCGGCAAATATTAATTTTATATCGATTCCACAAAAAGCGATGGGTGGATTAATTGTTTCATCCTTTCTCAACACTTTCTATGATATGTTGTTTGATTGGATGGTTTGGGGTTTTTTCGGTGCGCATTGTGATGTTTTGTAGGTGCTTGGGGAGGCGTACTCTACGCACGACGAGGAGGACATGGCGGTGAAGGAAGTAACGGCCATCAGCATCAGCCAGGGCAGGTATGATTCACGTGGTCACCCTCCTAATATGTCATGAGTCAGCGATGACGGTGATTGATGGTGGGCGGGATTGGTGGTGGTAGGGTTTTGATGGTGATGCTGGAGGGTGGTGATGGTGATGATGGTGATGATGTTGGTGGTGAAGGAAGTAACGGCCACCAGCATCAGCCAGAGCAGGTATGATTGACGTGATCACCCTTCATATATGTCATGAGGCCACGGTGACGGTAATTGATGATGATGGTGATGATGATGACGATGAGAACGATGGTCTAGGGGGTAGCGGCCATCAGCGTCAACCAGGAAAGTTATGATTCGCATCGTCATCCTGTCGTAGGTCACGGTTAAAGGTGATTGTGATGGTGCTCCGATATGTCTGTTGACGGTCTGCCATGTCTGTTGACGGTCCGTCATGTCTGTTGATGGTCCGTCATGTCTGCTGACGGTCCGTCATGTCTGTTGACGGTCCGTCGTGTCTGTTGACGATCCGTCATGTCTGTTGACGGTCCGTCATGTCTGTTGACGATCCGTCATGTCTGTTGACGGTCCCTCATGTCTGTTGACGGTCCGCCATGTCTGTTGACATCTGTTGACGGTCCATCATGTCTGTTGACGGTCCATCATGTCTGTTGACGGTCCGTCATGTCTGTTGACGGTCCGTGACGAAAAAACGACAATCGGTCACGGGCTTACCACGGACGCAGTTTCCACACTAAACCCTAGTAGTTATGGAGTTATGGTATTAGTAAGCGTCCGCCGCGTCATTGTTGTTGTAACTTTGCCGTTCGTCACACCTCTAAACTGCCGCTTTTGAGATATGTTTAAAGTTGATTGGTAGTGGTGGTGATTGGCGGTGATGCGGATTGATGGTGCTGGTGGTGATGATGATGGTAATAACGATGATGGCGACAATGGTGGTCGTAACGATGGTGATGGTGATGGTGATGACGATGTTGATGATGTGATGACGATGGTGTTGATGGTGGTGGTGGGGATTGGTTGTGAATGTGATGATTGGTGGTAATCGAGGTTGATGGTGGTGGTTGTGGTGGTCATTGCGGCGATGATGATGACCATCATCATGATGATGCTGTTGGAGATAACGCATGGCCAGTAAGCATGGATGGACAGTGATCATACACACAGTAGGATTTTTTTTCTGTGTTTTCTTAAGACTACCAGGGTAGCTAAACTATTAACACTATTTTTTTTTCGTCCAGTTTTTGGGTATTTACTTATTTAGTCGTCTACCCATCCTTATTTTGGCCAGGACCGTGATGGACATCAACATGGCCAAGGCCGGTAACTGGGTCCTCCTGGAGGGGGTGGACGCGTCCATCCACAAGACGGCCACTATCTGCGATGCGGAAGACGGGGGCCTGGGAGGGGGAGAGGAGGCCGCAATCTTCAGACCGCTCTCGTTCAAAACCACATCGGTGAGGGAGTGCGCGAGCGGAGGGTCGTAACCTTAGCCTTAGCCTTAGCCTGGGGTTGGAGTTGGAGTTGGAATTGGAGTTGGGGTTGGGGTTTGGGTCGGGTTGGGTCTACGCCATTTTTGTGTGTGTTTTATCTAGCAATAGTATGTTTGGGGGGTTGAGGCCGACAAAGCGACCTTGCCTGGTGTGAGAAGGAGTCTTTTCGAGCCTGAGATGGGGCGTGTGTGTTGTTTTTGTCTCAACACTAATGCGTTCTTTCTACCCACGGCGACACCCGCACACCCCAGTGTCCGTCCCGGCCCTTCATGCCGGGCAGTGGAGTTCGTTATTTGTTTAAATACCTACTACATAGTGCCATTGTAAAAGTACCCCGTCCACCGTATTGATAGCAATATCCGTGGGGGTCGTTTATCTTTAATGAGTAACACATGTGTAAAAACGCGCGGCCGGTGTATCACGCAGCTTGCAAAGATAAGTATTGTAAGTGTTGTCCCTTTTAGATTGATCGAGCTCACAGCTGACGTAGTTGAAACATGTTTTATAAAATAATTACCAGGTACTTTATATGTTCGTATTTCAGTTTTTTTTTTGTGCGGTAGTTTTTTATGTAGCCTGGTATCATATGTAGCTATTCTGGTGTATGGTAGTCCAGAGTCTTTTGTATGGTATGGTATTAGTGGACTGCCGTGTAAAATGTATTATCCTATCGTATGAATATCGTCTATCAAACAATGACCAAGACACCCCCCCCCAACGCACTTGCAACGAATCACCGACCAAAAACCCGATGCCCATGAATACTGATTACTGACTATATAAATATGGCGGAGGTCCCTCTCTGGTGTCGGTTGAGTAGTGCCGGTTGCCCGCTATAGTGCCTGTGAAATCGCTTGGCCCAGATGGAAACAGCTAATAATGGCAGTATGCGGGGTAGTGCCGGTTGCCGCTATAATGCCGGTATTTCCCTCTATAGTGCACATATCGGCACTACAGAGGGACCACTGTTAGTACTGTATTAATGTGTTTTGTATGTATAGAACGACGCAAGCTACGATAGAGGTGTACCTTTTTTTGGCTATTTTTTGGCTACGATAAGGTATACCTTTTTTTGCCGATTTTGCTTTTCCGAATGACGGGGCTCCTTAACCCAAAATCGCCGGAAAAAAAAGAAAAAAAACATTTTGTGTGCATGATGATTCTCGTCGTGTATGCCTAGCTAGGCCATGCGATTTTTCATCCGGTGGTAGCAGTTTTCTTTTTCATCCGGGATCAAATCGGTTTTAGAGAGAGGTCTTAAGCTCCCAGATTGAGGAACCTTAACCTTGAAGAAAAAAAGTGGTGCACCTCGTATCGTATCACACGCGTCAGACCCATTTATTACGCTTTAAAAAGAAACCTCAGCTGTGAGTAAGATGCGATATTCGGTCGAAACTCATCTTCGCAATGTTTTTGGCGCGTGTTTCCATGATTATTGAGTGTACAGATATTGATTATTTCGCATTTTTTTTCAACATACGTACGCCCCTCCCGTGTTTTTTAATGTATGTTCAATGGTTACTGAGCATACATATACTATTTTTATTACAGGGGGGGGGTGAAAAACGTGTGTCCCCTCTCGTGATTTTTTAATGTTAACGTGTGTTTCCAATATTATTGAGTATACAAACATTGATTCTTATGTTTTTTTTTTTCACACGTAGTTCACAGTCGTCTGTGACCACATAGTTTTTGTACGAGTATCTCTCTAGGATGAATCAGCACGGACTCTGGGTGTACTGATGATGTCGTTGGGTAGAAAGGACCGTTTGATGCGAAGGCAACACACACATGTCCCCTTTGGTGCTTTGTCAGGTGATCAAGCTCGCGGTTGAGCCTCTAAACCCTTCCGATCTTCCCAAGCTTGTAGAGGGCCTTCGAAAAATCAGCAAGAGCTACCCGCTGGCCCACACTAAGGTGATTGCCGTGCATGGAAGGGGCGAGTGGAGGGGGTACCACGTTGCAGTGATAACGGGCGGGGGACGGGCGGGGGGGGAGGGGGGGAGGGGGGGAGTGGTGACGCTTGGCCTGGATCTGGACGGGAAGATTTTTGTTTTGTGCGTTTGTGATTCTCTCTCCGCACTGCACCACGGCTCAGGACTTTTTTTGTTTTCGTTTTCTGATCCGTGTTATGGTGTATATGTGTGGTCATTGTGGCTCTGAAGGGTCAACATGCTGGGCGGTTGCGGTTTTCGCCGAACCGAGCAGACCGACCAGGGAGCAAACCAGTCCTTATCCACCCAGTCCTTACCCAGCTAACAGACGTTTACTCGTTAACCCTTTTGAGACTTGAGCGGGATAAATTAACGACGAACAATGACGAGTTTCGGCATGGGCTACTGCTTGTGGTTAGCGATGATGAAAGTTGGTATCCGAACGACAACAATGCAAAGACTCGTGCGGGGACGGGCGCGGCATGACCCAACTCGTACCGCTGCGCGCTCACGCTACTACTAGCAGACTCTTGAAAATAACGCAATCGTCGTATTTTTGGTCGCTATACTATAATCAAGATATACCCGGGCCCCGAAACTGTTGACCCAACGAATCAACAAGCAGCCTATCAGCCAACCAGCGAACCAAACATCCACCCAATCATTTTCTTTTTATTTTGTCGCTTTTACTACTCCAGCCCAACTTGTAAGAGCTTCTAGGACAAGCCGTGGTCACAGGTGTCTTCCCTTCTCCCCCCCCCCTCCCCCCCCGGTACTTGGCTTCATTTTTATTGCGCATAGGGTTCAGCATTCCCACTTTTCAGCTTTTTGTTGCTTGTCGATTTTCGTCAGATTTTGCCATCTCACGCTCTCGCGGTTTGGGCCTGTGAGGGAAAATGCCGAAAAAAAGTACTCGTAGTATTACTGCTGTAGGGAATTTGAGCCAACCTTAGTACTTGAAAATTGTAAGCCTTTCAATTGCCATCACAAGATAGCGTAAGGCCGCCCTGATTTCTTCGCCGTGTTGCGTTCTCTCCCCAGTGCCATTGATGATGCACTTGATACCCTCTATGAGCCCAATGCCGTCTTTAGTCAGTTCCTAGGGTCTGCTATTAATAATATGACGTTTTTTCTTTTTTCCTTTCCTTGCTTCCTTTTGTCTTCTCTTTTCTTGCCTTTCTTGTCTTTTCTTTTATTTCCTTTCCTTTTTCGTTTTTCGCTTTCTTTCTTTTATCTTCTTTTCTTTTCTTTGTTTCTTTTTTTCTAATTAACTTGCGTCTGTCGTGCGTATGCCTAGTGATAGGTACTACGTGCAATATAGTCGTGGTAGTCTTTCTTGGGTGGCAAACGGTATAGTCGGCTTTTCCAGGCGCGAGTAGTGAGACGTATGCACCAGTATGGACCTGGCACGTCGTAGGCTGACTCCCGATTTCACTTTTACATGTTTCTGGTGGGGGCATTCATTGCGTCAGCTGTGATATATGCGTGTACCACCTTTGGTTTGTTTGTGTTTTTGCCCTGGGGTATTCCTCAGCTCCAGAGTGACTGGAGCCTGTCCTGTGACCACGGACTTGATTATGTGAGAACAACAACACTGGATGAAACGGTCAAGAAAAGGCTTGCTGGCTTTGTCTGATTGGCCAGCGCTTAATCGTCTGATCAACCAGTAAACCAGCCTATCCTCTAGATCAACCACCCAGCCAAACAATCAAACAATCCTATCACCAACCAACCAGCACACGAACCAACCAACCGTACTTCTGAATCTGTATGCAGGTGGAGGAGTCCGGCGAGCACGTGGTGTTGGGAACAGGGGAGCTGTACATGGACTGCCTGATGCACGACCTGCGTGTCATGTACGCCGACGCCGAGGTATGCCGCTCAAGTCCGTCCCGTGTGTACCGTCCCGTTTGGGTCTTCCCGAGCGTGCGGTCCCGTTTGGGTCGTCCCGTGTCGGTTGTTCCGTGTCGCTCGTCCCGTGTGGTTAGTCCCGTGTGGGCGGGCCGTCCCGTTTGGGTCGTCCAGTGCTTGCCGTCCTGTGTGTGCTTTCCCGGGTCTAATATCCCGTGTGTTCCGGCCCGCGTGCGCCGTCCCGTTTGCCGTCCCGTTTGGGTCGTCTCGTGTACGCCATCCCGTGTTTGCCGTCCCGTTTGCGTCGTCCCGTGTGGTTCGTGCCGTGTGGGTCGTCCCGTGTGGGTCGTCTCGTGTGGGTCGTCCCGTGCGCGATGTCCCGTTTATGTTGTCCCGTGTACATCAGGACAACAACCACCACATCCACCCCCACCACCACCACCCTCAAACCGCCACCACGAAACTACCACCACAACTACCGCCACCACTCAAAAATGTCGGTTGACGGTTTAGGTTAGTCCCGTCAAGACCTTTTTAGACGTAATATACTGGTTTTAGTATGGAGCGATCCTTGACGGTTGTCCGACAAAAGTCAAGAGACCTAATATACTGGTTTTAGTATGGAGAGGTCCTTGACGGTTGTCCGTCAAAAGTCAAGAGACGTAATATGCTGGTTTTAGTGTGGAGCGTTCTTTGACGGTTGTACGTCGAAAGTCAAGAGTGCTGTCAGCCGACATCTTTGCCACCAATTCTAAGGCAAAGTCAAAACACTACTTTTGCGCAGGTCAAGGTGGCAGACCCGTCTACGGCGTTTTGCGAGACCGTGGTGGAGACGTCGAGCCTGAAGTGCTTCTCCGAGACGCCGAACAAAAGGAACAAGCTCACCATGATCGCGGAGCCCCTCGAGAATGGCCTCGCGGTCGACATTGAGTCGGGCGAGGTAAGGGAGTTCGGGAGGGGAGTTGAGGAGGGAGGGAGGGGGGCAGGAAGGGGGGTACTCGCTCTCGTGCATGGCCGTGTTCGAGGACCAGATATACTCGCATCCGTATAATGCCGAGACGGAGAAGGTCCGGGGGGAGGGGGGGGCAAGAGAGGGGGGGAAGGAGTTAGCCCTACTGCAAAAATTATCCCACACTGCTGTCCTAGTCGTTTGTCCCCATGTCGAGTTTTCGGGGGGAAGGAGCTAGGAAGGGAAGGAGAGTTGGAAACACATCCCATATGTTTACACGGCCGGTGGAGAGAAACGAAGCACGACAGAGGGACTCCCCCCCCCCCCCCCCCCCCAGCCTCCTCGGGCAACCTCCCTTCCCCCCCGTAGGGGATGCGTGGTCAATGATCAAACGACTTAGGCAAGCAGCAAATGGGTACCCCTCCCCCCCCCCCCCCCCGCATCGCCTCTCCTCTCCCCTCTCCCCCTCTCCCCGGCTTACCCCGCTCTCCCCCCCCCCCCTCACACGGCCTGCCTTCCTCTCCCACTCAGGTGAGCATCGAGTGGGACCGGAAAACCTTGGGAGAGTTCTTTCAAGCGAAATACGACTGGGATCTCTTGGCGGCTCGATCGATCTGGGCCTTCGGGCCCGAGATCGACGGGCCTAATATCCTCGTCGACGACACCCTTCCCAGCGAGGTGCGTGCGATTCACGACGCCCCCCCCCTATTTTTTTCCCTCTCTCCCTCCCTCCTTCCCTCCCTCCCTCCCTCCACATCTTTTGTTTCCACCCTCCCTCCCTCCCTCCCTCCGTACCTCCCTCTCTCTTCCCCTTCCTCCTACTCCCGCCCCCCCCGGCTCTTGGTGGGTCTGTTTGTGTTCCTGTGTGTCCGTCTACGTTTGAGTGAGTTTGTGTGTTGTTTGTGTTTGTTGAGTTCCTATGTTTGTGTCTCGTGTCTTTGTCTGCTCTCTTTTTTATTTTTGTTGTTGTTTTTGCGGATTTTTCTTCCCCCTAACCACTTCGGCTCGCGCGCCGCCCCTACACACGCAACCACCCACACACCCACAGCACCCCCCACCCACGCCCCCCCCCACACACCAACCCCCCCACCCAACCCCCCTCTCCCCCCCACCCCCCCTCGGCACTCCAGGTGGACAAGAACCGTCTTAACGCGTGCCGTGAGAGCATCGTACAGGGATTCCAGTGGGGGTGCCGCGAGGGTCCGTTGTGCGACGAGCCCATCCGGAACGCCAAGTTCAAGATCCTGGATGCTGTGATCGCGGCCGAGCCCATCCATCGGGGAGGGGGGCAGGTGTGTCCCCGGCCCCCTCGCCCCGTGCGGCGTTATTAACCGCCCTCCGTAATGTTGAGAAGTTGTTTAATGAAGCGATATTTTTTCATGAAGGGGAAGGTAAGACTATACGTAGATATTTTTTTTCTTCCCTGTTTGAGATCCTGGCCCCTGTCATAACGGCGGGGCTCATTCACTGGGGAAGCCGTTGGGGGCTATTTATCGTACATACCAGAGAGTATTGAAATACCACCAGGTATCACGTTTTTTTTTTATTTTTTCTTCAGTTGGTTGCTCACGTACACTAGTTGTTAATGGTTAGAGTTTGTCGGTCGGCTAGCTACTCCCTTTTTCGGCGTTTTGTTTTACTTCGATTCACTTTGTTTTTGTTAATTTGTTGATTAATGTCTGATACCTGGTGTTTATTGTTTCTTGTATATCTTTGCAGGTGATTCCGACGGCGAGGCGAGTAGCGTACTCGGCGTTCCTCATGGCCACGCCGCGTCTGATGGAGCCGGTGTTCAGGGTGGAGGTGCAGGCGCCGGCAGATGTGGTGTCCGCAATCTACCCCGCCCTTCAGAAGAGGAGGGGGCACGTCGTGCAGGCAAGAGGGGTGCTGACTCTCTGTTAGTTGTCTGTTGCTGATGTTGATGCTTGTGCTTGCGCCCCTTGTGATGTTGCTACATGTTGCTGTTAGTTGTCTATGTATGATGCTGCTGCTGCTGCTGCTTGCGCTGCTACTGCTGCTGCTACTGCTACTGTTGCATGCTGCGTGTTGCTGTTTATGCTGCTGCTACTGCTGCTGCTATTGCTGCTGCTGCTGCTCTGCTGCTGCTACTACTGATGATGCTGTTTGGGTGTACACTTGTTGTTTGTTGCTGGTGCTGGTGCTTGAGCTATTGATGATGCTGCTGCTGCAACTGCTGACATTGATACGCATGTTGCTTGCTGCTGAAAGCTTGTACGGGTGCTCATTCTGCTTGTGAGGCTCTCTTTACTGCTGTTGACATCGATATCCATGTTGCTTGTTGCTGATGCTGATACTGATCCTTGCGCTGCGCACGCTGCTGCCGCTGATGCTGATACTGATCCTTGCGCTGCGCACGCTGCTGCTGCTGGTGCTGCTGCCGCTACTGCTGACACCGATATGCATGTTGCTGATGCTGACACCGATAGAGTCATCCCACGCTAGGTGTGAAGCGTAAGTTTCTGAGCTCCTAAGGCAAGGACCTCAATACTTCACCGGAAACATGACTTTAAACACATTCGTTCGCGCAACACAACCAACATTTCTATGCGCCAGTCCTAAAGCAACCATACTCGTAAGATGATCATGCTAGCCGATAGTTGCCCACTTGGGGGAGCTGAACCGCACTATAAGAGGTCAGAAACACCAGTTAACCCAAAAAGTGTGATCCCTACCGCATTATAGAGGGATGACTCAATACCGGTGCTTGCGTTGCTTACGATGCTGCTAGTGCTGCAGTACTACTACCGCTACTGCTGCTGTCACTGATGCGCGTGTTGCTTGTTGCCGATGCTGCTGCTTGCGATACGGCTGCTACTGCTGCTGCGGTGTTTTGTTTCTGTAGACTTGCGCGGAAAGCAACGTTACCCATATTAGTGCTTGTTGCTTGTGCTGTTGCTGCGCTGCTTATGCTTATGACTCTGCTGCGTCTGTTGCTGCTGTTACCGCTGCTGCTGACATTGGTAATCATGTTACGTGCTGTTGATACGGTGCGGTGTTTTCGTTATCCATCAAAATAGACTACCGCGGAAAGCAGCCATGACCTTTATTGTTTATTTATTTTTTAGGTTGTGTTGACGTCGCCCGCTCTCCTCTCGCTCCCCGTTCGCACCTCGCGCCACGCTGCGCAGGATGCTCCCAAGCCCGGGGCTCCGTTCTACACGGTGAAGGCGTTCGTCCCCGCCATTGACTCCTTCGGATTCGAGACAGACTTGCGCGCCTACACGCAGGTGGGGTTATAGGGTTAATGTTCGTCAGGCTGGCATAGCATTCGGCATGCTTGGGTTTTATATGCAAGAGCATGATGTAGCATAGTAGGGGAGGTTTTGGCATACAAATTGCAGGGAAAAAACATATGTATGTATTTGAGCATACAGGTTGATTATGAATAGCATGCTTGGGCGATTGCCATGAAAAATGCAGAATCAGAATTGGGCTTTTAACAGGAGAATGGCAGGTATTGTTACCGGTGGAGAGCTAGGAAATCATTAAGCATTATAGAAAAGAGGAGATATTTTTGAAAAATGATACCTGGTGTCAAAATGGATGTAAGCCTAGTGGGGTGCGGTGTGGGAGAATGGTGGATGCCCCGACCGCGCCATATTGAGGAGGTCTTCGTACAGCTATAGCGTGTGGTAAGCGTTAGCTTAATTTCCTGATACACTTGAGTGTTTTGCGTTAAAAAAAAACACTAAAAAATCTTCCATCAGGCTTGAAAAAGGCCAGATTCACTCCGGCATGCATTTTGGCTGAGTTTGCGATGACAAATTCCACAAAAAAAACGCAAGAGCAAATAAAAAACGTGCCATCATCCGGTGGTGTGTACAGAATCCACGCACAGCAGCATCGATCTCCCGCAACATCGATCTCCCGCAACATCGAACGCAGCACACTTTTAGAACACGCGTACGAGAGAGTGAGAACAGCAGCACAGCATCAGCACCGCAGTAGCAGCACCGCAACCGCAGCCGCAGCAGCAGCAGCAGCGGCGGCGGGGGGGGGAGGTGGCGGTGGCAATGGCCCCGCCAAATTAGTTGCGGCACAGCAGCTCGGCCTGGCTCGATCACCACGATCATCACCACAACAATAGAACAGCCATTTTTTTTGTTTTTGTTTTGGAAAAAACGCAGGAGACACCAACCGCAGCCGCCGCACAACAGCCGCCGCGCAGCAGCAGCAGCAGCAGCAGCAGTAGCGGCGGCGGCGGTGCGACGTGGGTGGCGGTGGCGGTGGAGGCTTCGGCGACAGCGTTGTGGTATAGCGACGGTGGTTGACAAAATCAGCACCGAATACGACATCACGCAGCAGCACAGAGAACGAGGTCACATCGTAGAGAGCGCGGGAGCGCTGGCTCACTAGCACCTACCCCTGAGGTTGCGCGTACGCGCCATGCCTCCCCAGCTACCCTTTGGTGCCTCCGCATCGAGGTTGGGTTGTGTCTACCGCTGCTAAGCACAGCGCACAGCGAGCAGTGTCTTCTGTGTGCTGCCTTGTGGGTTGTGCCCTCGTGCCCTCTGATTGTTGTGCCGTTGTGCCTGGAGAGCGACGGTGTTAAGCTCGGTATTTGTAGGCCAATCGTATGAGCTGGTCGACATTGAGGGAAGTTCACTCCAAATCGTTCACTCAAATCGGAATTTTCATGCCGCTTTGGGGGCAAATTCTTCTTTCAAAGTTCGCTCGGCGGTTTTTTTTAATGGAATTTTAGGTTGAATTATTTTAACGCAAACACTCGATTAATATTTCGTTTTCGTGTTTGGCATTAGATCGAAGAGGTTACACGCATGAGTTGAACAACGCTCGTTCGACTGTACATGCTGTTTCTGTCCTCTCCTCATCTTGTCTGGGCCTTGTATTTAGTTAATTCCATTTTTTCTTTGTTTTTTTGTTTGTGTGTGTTTTACGATTCGCGTCTAATGCTTTTCGTTCCTTCTCGTGCTGTTTTATTTCTCTACTCCTCTTGTGTGGTTTCTGTGCTTTTTGTTGTCTTGGGAAGGGCCAAGCGTTCTGCACGCAGGTGTTCGACCACTGGAGCATCGTCCCTGGAGACCCGTTGGACCGAAACATTATCCTGCACCCGCTGGAGCCGTCCCCGCCGCAACACCTCGCCAGAGAGTTCATGGTGAGTCAGGGTAATGCCCATTTCCCCGGAGTGGGTGTACTCAGTGAGAGTTCACGGTGAGTCAGGGTAATGCCCATTTCCCCGGAGTGAGTGTGCTCAGTTTGTGCATGGCCGTGATCGTATGACCATGGACCCTCGCATCCCTACTATGCCGGGACGGAGCACATCGGGTTTTCACCAACCAGGCAGACATTGCTTGCACCAAGCGCGAAGTGCCGTGAGGTGTTCAGCGAGTCGCATAGAAAGGGTGAACTGCATCCTCCCAAGAACCGCTCGAAGGACGAACTTCGGCACCTTCTGCCTACTTTCTTGCTTTTGGATGACAGCGACAATGAGTCACTTTGTTTTCTGGTGTGGCCACTCCAGAGACAGCAGCGGGTATTACTATGTAACTCTGCATCGTGGGTGCCTTACCATATTCACACTACGTAATGGGATAATTCCCCTTGTGCGGAGTTAGGGTTCTCCACCCCGCACAATATGATCTATGTAACTCGATAACTATCATGGTGACCGTCAAAAAAAGAAGAAAAAAACGGTACCCTGGTTGTCTAGCTCACGCGGTGATCGGCATGTTTTACAGCATCGTTGCCAACCAATACCAACCCCAATACACGTATACCAGGTAATGTTTTACAGCGTCGGTGCCAACCGAGACTAACTACTATATGGATATTGGGGGAGCCCGGGAGGAGGAGGGGGGGGGGGTCAGAGGAGGAGGGGTCAGGTAGCCTACGGTGTCGTGTGCCTTGTTTTCGTGCTAAACCATCAGTCTAGTCTGCCCTTGTTAATAGTCTGAAATATTATACCGAAAGCGACGAACATAATAAACCCAAGACCCACCTACCCACGAAAAGAAATTAGATTGGAAAATACCAAGATAAATTAATAAGAGGAAGGCATGTTTTTAACCTGACTTTTGGCTCGAGTTTTTTCGTGGTGGGCTGGGTTGGCCTTGGATTTTTGACGTTGGACGGTTTCAGTACTATTAGTGGTATTACATGTTTTTTCCGTCCTACGTAATAAACTGGTGCGTTCCACAGCCGTCAGAATTGTCTCCCTCAAAAACGAGTTTAATGGTTTCTGTGCACAGATTGATTGACGTCACCCTGTTGACCCTGGTACGAGCTGCTACGCTGTGGTTCCAAGGGGAGTCGCCGACCTGTATCCTTAATGAGGACACACACCCAGTAATACGCGCGATCGGAGTATCGCGCACAGCTTGCAATTACCTGGTATTTGTTTCGACGAAATCTTCGATCTCACAGCTGGAGTAGTGTATTTTATTTTTGAGCAGACCACAGAAATCGGTATACCGCAGCCATTCCGCGCCACCGTGCGGTACAGCAGAATACACCTAGGTTTTTGACCCCGATCCGCGACGCTGATTGGTCAACTCAGCCTCGTACCGGTTTTTGATACCAACTCCTTGCGGTACGTCGTACAGTGGGTTTTCAGCTCGGCCGTCACCGCTTTCTGGCGTGAACCATACCGCTTTCTGGCGGAAAATTTACCATGCGGACAGACTTTGCCCGAGGCTCTTCACGCCCCTCATCCTTTCAAATTCCGACCGAATCTCAACCATGGGCGCCACGTCATGTAGCATGCATAGAACTGCTCGCTGCCATGTTTCGGATCCCTTCAGAATAATCATTGCAACGCCACAGCACGAACCGCTGCTCAACCATAGACAGCTCGCACACCCCACGTACTCGTATGTATGTATGAATGGCGGAGAAAAGGATAGGACAAAAGGGCAAAGGGGGAGTGACAGTCCCGCTACACGCGCACGACCCTCTTGGCCCATACATGCACCACCTCGCGTTCGCCTTGCGCGTTCGTACACCGCATTCTGTTGAAATCCTCGCTATCGATGGCGCCACCATCGGCCCTTACGATGCGCACGCACCACTCTCTCGTCCGCCTTGCGTATTCGTACACCGCATTCTGTTGAAATCCACGCAGAGAGAGGACGCCACCACTTGAACTTGGTAGTTGAAGACTTGGGCTTACTTGAGATTCCCGGAAAATAACCTATAAGACACTACCCATACACACCAAAACCCATAAAAGATGCCCCATTGACAAATAATAAAATAACCGAGCCTCAGAAAAAAAGGTATCCTTAAAGTGATGGCGCGATCTGTCGTCGTACACTACACTACTGGTTATGTACGAAACAATTTTTTTTTCGAGTGTTGAAATGTGGACCTTGAAATGATCGGGATCATGTTGCATGTTGCCTTCTACATGGCCTTCTAAATGTGGTCTTGTAGCCATGCAGTCTACATGACGTGGCGCGCCCATGGTTGAGATTCGGTCGGAATTTGAAACGGTGCGGAACGTGAAGAGCCTCGGGCAAAGTCTGTCCGCAGGGTATATTTTCCGCCAGAAAGCGGTATGGATCACGCCAGAAAGCGGTGACGGCCGAGCTGAAAGCCGGCTGTACGATGTGCCGCGAGGAGTTGGTGTCAAAAACCGGTACGAGGCTGAGTTGACCAATCAGCGTCGCGGATCGGGGTCAAACTCCTTCGTGTATTCTGCTGTACCGCACGGTGGCGCGGAATGGCTGCGGTATACCGCTTTCTGTCGTCTGCCCTGTATTTTTTTCATTCGATACGTTTTCTTACCCTGCCCCTACCGAACCAAAATTGGTATAATAGTTCGCAAAAACACCGTAATATACTGCAGTTCGCAAACACCGTAATACGCCGGGTATGTTGATGCTATTAATAGTAGGGCGCGCTGCACGGGTGCTACGGTAGCGGATATTGCATGTCGGTGTCCCCGATGGAGTACTACAGCAGTATTAATAGGTGAATGTCGCCCCTACTTCTGATATCGTCAAGGTTGTGGGTTCAATTCTCACCGAGTGCATATACACTCGTGCTCGTAGTTTTTTTTTTTCTTGCGGAAAACTTGACGAGCGGAAAGCACGAGTGTGTGTGTTGAGATATGATAGCAAAAAATTCGATGAAGAATCGGCGAGCATACTCGTACGAGGATAGAAAAGCTGAAAAAGGTGGGAATGCTGAATGAACCCCATTATGCGCGATAAAAATGAAGGCACACGTGCCGGGGGGGGGGAGGGGGAGACACCTGTGACCAAGGCTTGTCCAGAAGGTCGCTGAGGGTACGACATACAACCGCTTACGAGTTGAGCTGGAGAGTAAAAGTGATTATTAAAAATATGATAAAACAAAAGCAATAGTTCTAGACTAACGTTTTTTTTCATGATTTACAAGGCTCCGCAACTGGGGGGCTATAGCAAAAATCGTTGGAATGCCAGTGGTGGTTTTCCAATGGTGTTTGTTCGGTACCTGTGATAATAATCGATGAGATTGTTTTATTCATCGAGTTTTTGAGAACGTAAGCTTTTTTTTCTTTGAGTTAAGGTTTTGAGTAAGGTGTGTGTGGCGCCTCATTTTTTTTTTTTTTTGGAGCGAGGTGTGGAACCTTAGAAACGTTTTTTGAGCGGTGTGTGTGTTCTTCACCGTAATGTATGATGTTTCCACCCATCGACGTCCAGCACAACCATTGTCCGTGCCGAGGCGTCATAGAGAGACGAGCTCTACTACTACTACTACTACTAAAAGTAGTAGTACTACTATTAATAGTACTACTAGTGCTACTACTACTACTACTAGTACTACTACTACTACTACTACTATTAGTAGTAGTACTAGTACTGCTGCTACTACTACTACTACTTCTACTATACTACTACTGCTACTTCTACTGCTACTGTGGCCTCAAACTGCGGGACAATAAATACGCGTTGCCAATGCAAGTAAGGTCATGAGGCCATGCAATGCCAACTGCAGCAGTGAGCACGCGGGGGAAAAACACAAGATATGCAAGTCAGCACACCAGACTGTCTGCAGTAAAAAAGAAAAATATATAGTATTAATAAATGTAACTTTACGTGGTAAAGTTGTGTTTGTGGAGGCGTGGAAGGGATTCTGGTTTTACAGACGATTTTTGGCGAAAAACACAAAATATGCAAGTCAGCACACCAGACTGTCTGCAGTAAAAAAGAAAAAAATGTAGTATTTATTTTTCCCCATCCGCCGGAGGATGAAAAATAAAAAAAAATAAAAAATGTAGTATTAATTAATAAAAATACGACGGTGTGGTGTTGCAGTTTGTTTATTTTTTCTAGTGAGGTGTGGAGGTGTGGAGCGACTTGACTTTTTTTTTCTTTTTCTTTGTTGAGATGAGGAGCCTCATATATATATCGATTTTTTTTTTTTTTGATGGGGGTGGAAACTCAGACTTTTTTCTTGTTTTATTTTATTGAGGTGTAGAGCCTAGGGGAAAACGTTATGTGCACTCACTAGTCCACCGTAACCATCGCTTTTACATATTTGGTAAAACATACTTGGTATAATAATAGATTATTCACCTATAAATACCTACGATCTATGTGTTGATGTTGTACTCGAGGGGGAGTAAAATCCTTTTTCACGGCTTTTCACGGGTCATGTCACGACCCGCCGATCGTGTCAGGAGGTTAGCAGAGTCTCGCGGGTCGAGTGGGATCCGACCAGGAGGTGTTTTGAAATATCTCACGGGACGGGTCGGGTCGGGACGGGTTACCGTACCCTGGCTCGACCTGACCCGTGGAAAGCCCTGTCCTTTTCTTGACTTGTTTTATCCTACTAATAATATTACGGATGGCCATAGCAGTCAAAACCCACGATATACACACTAAAACCTATTTATTTCCCCTGATTTTGCAGGCCATATTCCATCTTGAGCACTATAATACATTTTGTAGAACAAGGCTGAACGTCTTACCTGGTAGTCCTGTTGGCCCTGGCATTCAGCAGGGGAGTCACCGATCGACCTGTATATTTGGCGAGGGTGTACACACCCGGCAACACTTGCGATCGAAGCATGACACGCAGCTTGCAAGAGGATGAGTTTTGATTCAAAATCCATTTTGGTTGATTTATCTCACGGCTGCAAGTGATATATATTTTCTCGTTTTCTTGTTTTTAAAATATGTCCCGCCGTAGTAGCAGCTAGAGAAGAGCGTATAGCTGTACAATGAACCACCACCGTGCCGCGCGCGGTGCCACACTATCGTACTCCCTGCAACCCAGTTCCAAAAATGCCTCCCCTGCTCCAGGTGCATCATTTTTTTTTTCTGAGGGTGATGGCTCCCAAAACACTTCATTTTTGAGTAAAAGTTGAAAATACAGAGCGATGAACAACCCCATGCATGGCCTTATGTAGAAACACAAACAAATAATACTGCAAAAGAAGGAATGACAAAATTTCCGACCAATTTTGGGTCAAGTAATGACCTGTTTCCGCCGGAAAAAAAAAAAAGCTCTTAATACCTCTTGCCGTACAACGCGTCCCCACCAAACGGCCTGGCCGGCTTCATGTGGTCGATGCCGTAGTCGTCTTTCCGAGGTATTTTTGCTGGTCGGATCACTTCTCGCGGGTCGGGTCGGGCCAGGGTGATCCTGGCCCGACCCGACCTGACCCGACCCGTCCTGTGAGATTTGGAAACCTTCCAGCCCGAGCTGACCCGAGCTGACCCAACCCGTGGCAATTTCGGACACCTCCTGGCCCGGGTCGACTCGACCCGCGAGATACACGCAGGTCGGGTCATGACCCGTGGAAAGTCGTGGTTATTTTCGCCGCTGGGTACGTTTACCTCTACTGTTTTTTATGGCACGTTTTTCATATTTTTTTTTTCTTCATTTTCTTTTTTGTTTGCGTTTTTGTTTCTTTTTCTTTTTTTTGTTTTGTTGTTTGTTGTGCAACAGGTGAAGACGCGACGCCGAAAGGGTCTGAGCGAGGACGTGAGCATCAACAAGTTCTTCGACGACCCCATGCTCATGGAGCTGGCCAGACAGCAGGCGGAGATCGGGGCGGGGGCAGGGGGTATGATGTAGGCACTCCAGATAGGACGGATAGGACGATTGAATGGATGGATGGATGGATGGACGGACCACTTACGACGCAAACCTTAGCCGCGTTAACTCAGGAGGGGTAGAGGGGGGGGGGGCAAACCTCTAGCTGCCTTAGCTCAGGGGGGGGGGGGTAGGAGAGCGAAGGCGCGGGGGGGGGGGGGGGGGGGGGGGGGGGGGCGGGGGGGGCGGGGGGGGGGGGGGGGGCGGGGGGGGCGGGGGGGCGGGGGGGGGGGGGGGGCAAAACTTCAACTGCCATAGCTCAGGGTTGAGATAGGAGAGATAAAAAATGGAGGGGGGGGGGGGGGGGCTGGTATGGTGCATCGGTTTCTTGCAATGTAGCAGGCAGGCATGTTATCAGATAGCGTTGGGATAAAGAAGCGTAATTATCACGATCGCTTGGCGTGTCTTGAGGAGTTCTTACCGAGCCTCCTCGGCTGTGGGTTAGCGTTCGACCTTCTGAGAAGGGGCAGAAGGAGACAAAGGGGGAGAGGGATTCTTTTTTCTAGTGGGGCGTATGTGAGATGTCCACAACCAATGTTTTTTGTGTTGTTGTGTGCGTCCTGACGACATTGTAGTTGTTTTTTCTTTTAGGGGAGACAAGCCCCCCCCCCTCCCCCTTTAAGATACTCAAGAAACGGAAAACGTTCCCACTATAGTGTTCCAGTTTTTTAGCTGCCCGTTCTCTGTCATCGGAGACCAGACAGCAAAGTCCATCACGCACGGCGAAGACGCCTGCAATATTATGTGATCCCGCCGTGCATTAGATAGGTGTCCCCATCGGAGTTTTTTTCGTCGCTCGGTGTAGAGTGTGTCGTGCCGGCCGCATGTAAGGTGTGCTGCTGTTGTAGTACGTCCGAGATGAGGTAAGAATGCGCCATCATCGACTGGTTATGGGCGTGGGGAAAGGGTGGGGTGGTTTGGGTTTTGTACCCGGCTTTCTCGCGGATTTTCATTGGCTTTCTTGCGGACTCTACTGAGCGGGCGATGTAATGGTGGTGCGTTTTTTTTTCCTTGTGCTGACTCGCCGCAAGCTCGAGTAACACCGATTCGGCGATTGATGCTGCCGTGGGTCGCGTCTGGGGGGCGAGGCTGGTACTAAACAATACCAGTATACTGTACTGTTGTTCGAGTATTATTTATTATGTGGTGGTGCGCGGGTGTGTATGGAGAAAGAGTGCGGGGTGCCGCGAAAGAAAAACCTATTTTCTCTTTTTTTATATACAAATATTCTAACAACGTCAGCTGTGAGTTCGACGAATCTTCGTCCCCTCTTGTTTTTGTTTCTCTCATTTTTTTTTGCTCTTGATTCCTTGAGGTCGTTTGAGTTGTTTGTTGGTGCTGCGCCCTGTCTGCTGTGCCATTCGTCTCTCTTTTTTTTTGTTGTATGATCCGTGGAAGCTCCGAGGTGAATTGAAGTCATCGTCGTGTCGTTTCCGTCGGTCACCCCCCCCCCCCCCCACAAAACAGTGGCATCACAGGGACAGTGACATCTCACAGCAACAGTGACATCCCCCCCCCCCTTCCCGCAACAGTGGCATCACAGCAACAACAGTGAGTGGCATCGCATATAAAGTGGTACTGTACAGTAGTGTCGTGGTCCCTCATCTACTAGTGTGACAACAAATGCACCAAAGCGGAACCACGCATTGTTGTAGCGCTAAACCCGTACTACAGCAGTACGTATATAGACTAGAGGTCGTGACACAAAGCGATGTTCACCGCACTCAGCTGGGGGGGTCGCACAAGAAGGTTTTGCCGCACTAGCACGGGACTACGACTGCATAACCCAAAAAAGTGGTACTACAACAACAGTAGCGAACTAATTGTCAAGTCGCTGGGTGACGCACGCACCGCTCCGCCTCGGCTCTAATCTGGGACGTACCTGCGAGCCCTTTGATCGCTGGGATGACTTGATCGAGGAAAGATAGGCTAAACAAACAAACAAGTTTATTGACTCGGTAATGTATATCTGAGGGGGGGGGGGGCGGGATGATGCACCAATTCACCAGTCGATTCTATAACAGACAGGAAAAAAAGCACCAATTCACAAGTCGACTCGGCCAAGAAGAAAAAACACGAAACGCGCAAGCTACCGTAAGTTAGGTACTCCGGCAGCTGGCATGGTCGAGACACTACATACATAGCAAAATACCATGGAAAACAAATCGGCTCGGCCGAGAGACGAAAGAAACAAACCTGCAAGAGCGAGCTAAATAACCGCCAGGCACCTCTACCACCACCTCCTGGTTGCGAGCTAAATAACCGCCAGGCACCTCTACCACCACCTCCTGGTTGCGAGCTAAATAACTGCCAGGTACCTCTACCACCACCTCCTGGTTGCGAGCTAGATAACCGCCAGGCACCTCTATCACCACCTCCTGGTTGGGAGCTAAATAACCGCGAGGCACCTCTAACACCACCTCCTGGTTGCGAGCTAAATAACCGCCAGGCACCTCTAACACCACCTCCTGGGGTGACTGCTAACAATGTTGTTACTACTGCAACAAGCAAGGGGGAGTGTGGACTGGCAATCGCGACCCCTGGGTGCGTGCCAAGGCTCAGTCTTGCGTCAAAAGTAGGATACGGGGGGGTCGTGCTATTATGTTGACTAGTGCGCGGTGCTGTGTAGTGCGGGGCTCCGGTTTAGAGCGGTGTAAATCGCGCGTGTGGCGCCTCCTGATAACAGAGTACCTCCTCCGAGTCGTCCCTCGGAAGGGAAGAGGTGCGCGAGAAGAAAGAGTTTCTGATGAGATCCTATATATATATAACACATGAGGAGCTCCGTTCGCTATACCTCGCCTGAGGAAACATGACTTCGAAGGCGTTCGTTTCGCGCAAACCCGACCAAACGTTTTCTGTGGGCCCCCTGGTAGCAGTCCTGAAACGAAAATGCTCTCTCGTAAAATAATCATCATCAGCATACTTGTATAGTCTAGAGGTATTACTTGAGGCATATATAGTATATACCTCTTTTTTTGGCTGAAACGGTTTCTGGATATGACGGGGCTCCCTTTTAGACCCAAATTCGTGGGAAACATCTATCAGGTAGAGATCATGTCTTTTATTTTATTTTCATGATGATTCTCTAGTCTAGAAGTATTACTTAAGGCATATATAGTCCATACCTCTTTTTTTGGCTGAAAACGTTTCTGGATATGACGGGGCTCCCTTTTAGACCCAAATTCGTGGGAAACATCTAGAGATTATGTATTTTATTTTATTTTCATGATGAGTCTCGTTGTGTATCTACTAGGCCACCATACGGGATTGTTCACGTCTCCGGTATAGGAGGAATTTTTCATTTTTGTTCACAAGGGAATCGATTTTTGGGAGAATGAGAGGTCTGAACGCCTTTGCAAGGTTAAAAGTTCTGGAAACCCTTTTTTTTTGGGGGGGGGACAAATCTACTTGAAGTTTGTATAGGAAGGGATTTAGGGACTCTTAAAGTGGGACACCTTAAACTAAAAAAAATGCAACAAGCCCCTACGCCGCACCGCACTATAGAGGGATGCCTCGTCACTAAACCGCGATAGTAGGTCTGGGTCTCGCTTTGGTGCAGTTGTTGTCACATGGCAAGACCGTGCACTAAAACAAGGGACCACACGGCTGGCCGTGGTAGTAGCGGCAGCAATAATAGTGAGATGGTAGTACTGCGTGTAGCTCGAGTGGTGGTACCCTTTGAGAGCTACGAAGGGTATTCATTCTTTTAAGGCCAACTCTGGCAGAGAGAGGGTTTTGTTCCAGCAGACACTCGGACGGACTGCTACGTCTGCCAACCGTTGTGAGCTAACAATGTGTGTTAATTTGATAATGAATCTTCTTGGCAGTGTTTATTCTAGTACAAAGAGTGACCGGACGGACGGACGGACAGATCTGGACTCTTTGTCACAGAGAACCCCGGTAAAGTGTGGAATTTCGCCACAGACTTACCGTAGTGTCAGCGGGTAATGGGTTTATGTGTTTCCCTTTTCCGTGTTCTCGCGATTTTTCTTGGTAGCCCCGGTTTTCCGTTTTACAGTTCGATCAAAGGTCTTATGCTCGCCTCCCCGGTCCCATATTACGGCCCCCGTTTCCACTACTTCTTAGCGAACTGGTTATTTTTGTTTTGCCTTTCGATCAGTGGCCCCACGTCAGCCTTCCGGGTCCACGGTGGGGACACTGGCATTGGTTTCTGCAGCGTGCTCTGCCTTTTCTCTTGCCTTTCGACCAAAATGGCCCCACGCTCACCCCTTAGGCATCACGTTGCAGGCCTCAGTTTGTTGCCCCTTTGCAGCGGTGTGACATGCTTTTTCCTATTTACCTTCTGACTTTGTTTCAGCCTCTGTACCTTTCCCTTGTTTCCCTTCGCATCCTCGCGCTCGGTTGTCTACAGCCCTTCGCGCTTTTGTAACCCGATCGCTGTTGGTATGTCGCAGGTGCAGACATACCCGATCTCGAGCTCCGACTGTTGTGAGCTACGTCACGGGGTTTCAACTCATTTGCAAGAAGAGGCGTCTTAGCCTCTTTACGAGGTGTGGGGGGATCTGCAGCCTCATTTTCGTTTGTTTTGAATAGATTGATTTTCGATCCCCTTTCCAATTTCTGGATTGTTTTGCTGACATCCTTATGTTGTCGTATGATCTGCATCTACGACGATTCAGGGTGGGCTAATATTATGGAGTGATATCCGTAGAGGTATATGATACATATCAGACGTGACACGAGGTCAGTTCTCTTTGATGAACTGCGTGATGTGTCATGTCAGAGCGTCTGATATAAGGCTTAGTTTGGGTAAGCTATTGGTTAACCTCTTGCAAGTGGTCAAACGGACTAATACCCCCTAACTCCTTAACAAATGGCGTAATCGACAGACCATGGGTTTTTGGGTCGTGGGTCCGAATCCCACCATCCACAATAATAAACTTTTTCAGACTTTCCCCATGTCGAACTTGAAAAATAAAAAAAATAATCTCCCCGGTATCCCCAGGAAATGAAACCGCTTGGATATTGACAGGTCCGCCCGTATATCCGGCCGACATGCTATCCCGCCGTTTCAGGGGGGAAGAGTGTTATAAGGCTTAGTTTATTTGGGTAAGCTGTTGGTTAACCTTTTGCACGTGATCACACGGACGAATACCCCACTACTAATTCCTTAACACGTCACAGCTCTAATAGATGGTTTCCAGATGTAATCGACGCTTTCATGGTGAAAGCAATAAATAATACTCATATTCACGGTATTGTCTAAAAAACGCCTTCGATGCCTCCTACTCGGGGGGGGGGGGGGAGAGAGGGGGGGAGGGAGGGGGGAGGGGGAGGGGGGGAGGGGGGGGGGGGAGGGGGGGGGGGAGGGGGGGGGGGGGAGGGGGGGGGAGGGGGGGGGGGAGGGGGGGGGGGAGGGGGGGGGGGGAGGGGGGAGGGGGCGGGGGGGAGGGGGGAGGGGGGAGGGACGGGGGGGGCACCGGCGGCCCTTCCGAGGCCCTGCGCGAAGGCTTGCATCCCTGTCGCCCATGTTGCGCTGTGCGTGCAACACGCCTTCCAGCTCCTGTTGCACCGCGCGCAACTAACGCCGCAATCCTAACCAATGCCCTGATTCATAGTGTAGTCGGCGCTATCACCATGAAAGGTAATTCATATCCTATATTACGGAATAGTTGGGATCCGGGCTATGGTAGCGGGGAGTCACTCTAGGAGCCTTCTTTACCACTGGCCTCCTGTATGTAGTGGCTCGGGATCGCTGGCGCTAGTAACCCCCCTATTCCTTCGCAGTCTTAAGGTGCTTAATTTTTTCAATCATATATACCCGCGAGACAAAAGCCACACGCTGCGCGCCTAAAAAAATTGGCACAAAAAAGGTCATTTCTTTTTTGTGGGCGTTTGGGAAAACGGTTCATCACTCGTCGTGCGGTGAAATTGGGGGTATGTTGTAGCTAACATCAGCATAGCATCATCATAACATCATCATAACATCATCATAACATCATCATAACATCATCATAACATCATCATAACATCATCATAACATCATCATAACATCGTCATCATAATAACATCATCATAACGTCATCATAATAACGTCATCACAATAACACCATCATAACATCATCATAATAACATAATAATAACATCACCATAACATCATCATAACATCATCATAACATCATCATAACATCATCATAACATCATCATAACATCATCATAACATCATCATAACGTCATCATAATAACGTCATCACAATAACACCATCATAACATCATCATAATAACATAATAATAACATCACCATAACATCATCATAACATCATCATAACATCATCATAACATCATCATAACATCATCATAACATCATCATAACGTCATCATAATAACGTCATCACAATAACACCATCATAACATCATCATAATAACATAATAATAACATCACCATAACATCATCATAACATCATCATAACATCATCATAACATCATCATAACATCATCATAACATCATCATAACATCATCATCATAACATAACAACATCACAACATTCCCCCCAGCGTACCATTGGTTTACATCGGCGCTCATCAATCGCACGTGCACATGTGCAAAAAGCCCAAACACATGTTAACCAAGCCAACAGGATGATAATGCAAGAGGGTGCTTGCTATAATCGGAGTAAATCGGTGCGTTTGACAAGGGCTCACACGCCAAAAACAAACAGACGTGTGTGCGCATCTCCTTTGACGTTATCAGGTTCGGTGAATATACGTCGTAAGGATTCAACACTCGATGGCGCCGACGAAATCGCGTCACACCCCTTGACTGACTCCAGACTACTAGGATTTAGTATGAAACACGCCGCCCAACGACCTTGACAGCGCGCGTTTTCCGTTGACTTGACATGTCTGCTGATCTTCGGCGGTGACAGCAATCACCATGGCTATTGTTTTTAAGGCGTAAACGTTGTGACACCTCACCCCAGCTGTGAGATCTGAGTGTTATAAGGCTTAGTTTGGGTAAGCTATCGGTCAACCTTTTGCAACAAGTGGTCAAGCGGACTAATAATACCCACTAATTCCTTAACAAATGGCGTCGTCGACAGGACCATGGTTTTTTGGGGGGTTGTGGGTTCGAATCCCACCATCCACAATACAGTAATAAACTTTTTCAGACTTTCCCTACCATGTCGAATTTGAAAAATACTCTCCCTGGTGTCCCCAGGAAATGAAACCGCTTCAATATTGACAGTTCCGCGCGTATATCCGCGGCCGACCTACTATCCCGGCGTTTCACTGGGGAAGAATGTTATATATAACACTTAGTTTGGGTAATTTGTTATTGGTTAACCTTTTGCACGTGGTCAAGCGGGCTAATACCCCCACTAATACCATAACATGAGCGTAATAAATGAGATGGGCAGTCCCTTCTTTTTTCTAGGCGTGTGCATTGCCGCAAACACCCGCCCCCTCGATCGCCACGTTCATGTATACCTCTACGATGCAACGCCCCAATCAATTAGTTCAAACCAATTGAAGACGTTGGTTGTTTTCCGTCGATGGAGACCGCCTTCTCAGATATCACAGCTAGCTGCTGACGTGTGGCAGTTTTTTTTCTTCTCCGTTAAAAACTCTTGAAAGCCGCGTTGTGACTTCGCGAGTTGAAGAACACTGCACACGAAAAAAAATGTGGGATTACCCATCTATCTGCTGTAAGCTATCTTGGCTAACCTTTTGAGCAAGTGGTCAAACGGACTAATATTCCACTAATAATACGTACCTTAACAAATGGCGTCGTTGGCAGGACCATGGGTTTTTCGGGTCGTGGGTTCGAATCTCACCGTCCACAACAATAAACTTTTTTAGACTTTTCCCCATCCATGTATGTCGAACTTGAAAAATACTCTCCCCGGTATCCCCAGGAAATGAAACCGCGCTTGGATATTGACAGAGGCCCGCCCGTATATCCGGCCGACCTGTGCTATCCCGCCGTTTCAGGGGGGGGGGAGTGTTATAAGGCTTAGTTTGGGTAAGCTATTATTGGTTCACCTTTTGCAAGTGGTCGAACGGACCAATACCCCCACTATTGCCTTAACACATCTCATTTCATGAAATTATTCTGACAACGTCAGCCGTGAGTTCGACGAAATTGGGGTCGATGCTCATATTTGCAAGCTGCGTACTACACGCCGCCCGCTGGGTTTTAGTAAGTTTTCATGAGTCAGAACCCGAAATTAGATGGTATTGTATTACAATACTTATCATGCATGACTTGAAGTGCTAGAAAACAGCAGCAGGTTACCGGCGGCCTGCTGTATAGCTGAAGTTTGGGGAAGAGCTAACACATACATGTATGTGTTACTAAAAGTTGTAAAGTGATTATAACGACGTCAGCCGTGAGTTCGACGGATTTAGGGTCGACACTTGACAAACATTTTCAAGCTGCTTACTACTACATCGATCGCCCGTCTTCAATGAGTTTCATGAGCTAGGACCTAAAAGAACTCAAGATGACGTTGTAATAACTTATCATCCACACGACTAGGTGTTAGATTGGCAATATTACGTTTGTTTTTTAGGTTCAGATCTCACAGCTGGGGTGACGTGTGTGTTGTCTTCGAAACCTCTCGTACTTTGAAAAATAGTTTGAGTTCATTGATGATTCGAAGTTGTAAAACGCTTGCCGAACCGTTGGGACGACCCATCTCATGTGTTTTGGATGACGTCATTAATGTTATGCTCATTCATGTTCCCTTTTATTACGTTTACCACGAAAAGCCAAGTAAACTGCTACCTCAAGTGTGTCCAGAGCTACGTAAACTACACACCGTGCATATGCCTCGGCTACGCGAACACATACCCAAACGCTGCCTACCGTGCACTGCGTATTATGCATGTTTATGAACGCACCAAACTAAAGCAAACCAATCAACTAACCAAAGGGTTCAACGAAAAGTTGTTCACCCCCCCTTACCCAGCAGCAAAAACAACGTGCCGCAGATAGATTAGACACCAATCAACCGCTAATATATACCCTTACACCGCCCCCCCCCCCCCGCGCGCGCGCATGTCAACGGCCATGCACGAAATGAGCCCCCCCTCCCCCGCATGTCTCTATAACAGGAGTAGAAACGAACGGCACCCCATCTCGAAAAGGCTTTCGTGACTCTGATTCCACGATGGCCTTCCCCCCAAAACCAGCGATTGTCTTTAACCAACGTTTCACACGGCTGCTCGACGCGAGGAAGGATTCTACGAAAACGCAAACCTTTTACTTGTTTTCTTGTTTTGCAAAGTACATTACAAACGATGACGTCGGGGTGGCAAAGCTTTAAGGCTACACCGTATTTCGGGAGATACGGCCGGCAGCTGGTTTCAAAACCGGGGATTTCGGTGAAGAAAAGTTGGGGAGGGGGGCTACCGGAGAACGAGCCATGGTCAAATGACTTGAGGCAAGCAACAAGAGTGAGTGCGTCCCGCATCCCGGCCCCCGCCCCCGCATCCCGGCCCCCGCCCCCGCATCCCTCAAGGATAATTTGTGGTGTTTTGCAGACGGCACCGAAGTACGCACGCCACAAAAGGAAAAAGTTCATTGATTGCTCATTTTTTCTATCAGGGACCGATGGAAAACTAGGTACACGCTGCGTGAAGGTTGCTTTCGACAACACGGAAGCTGCTGAAAAGAAAAGAAGGGCGCATTCGAACTGAAGAGGGGCGACTCCGGATCTTCCGGCCGAAAAACAACGACAAGGACATGCATGATGCAACATGATGGTACGCGAATAAAGTACCACTCGGTGATCGCCTCCAATCTAAAAACACGGATGCTACTGCGGTTGCTGTTGCTTCTCCTGCTGATGGGGTACTGTTGCTGTTAGCACCCGCGAGGCAGTATGATACACCTCTCGATAACACAAAACAAAACGCGGTTGCTATTGCTCCTCCTCCTGCTGGTGGTACTTTTGCTGTTAGCACCCGCGGAGCAGTATGCGATACACCTCTCGATAACACGAAAATAAGCCCCCACCAAGGCAAGGCTCGAACGAGCGTTTTGCCGGCTCGCGTACGCCAAGGGCACACGATAATAGACCTTCTAGGAAAGCTTGAAAGGGTCACGAGACGAGGCAAGAAGCACAAGGCAAGACAAGCTAATACCAACACTACCCACAGACGGCCAGCCAGATGGCCAGCCAACCCAACAGCCCGCCGGCCAGACAGCCCTACGGACGGGCTAAACAGCCAGACAACCAGACGAACAAGTTAGCCGGATAGATAGCCGGCAAGACAGACGGACACGCCCGACCGACCGACCGACCGACCGACCGACCGACCAACGGATGGTCCTACTCATAAGGAGGGGTGGCGGCAATGGCAACAGCACGGAAAATGGTTGCAAAAAATCAATCATCGACCGTGCAGTATCCAGAAACACCGACCTCACTCAGAGACAGTGGTAAGCCCCCCCCCCCCCCCCCGCCCTCCCCCCCCTCGAACCTTACCGAACAACAGGTAGGCATCGCTCGACAAGAAATTGCACGTAACCAAATCCCGAGAGGAAAGGAAACGATGTGACGGGAGGTGTCGGGGGGGGGGGGTGCAACTGGAACACCCTGTCTCTGCTTGGAAAGAACTCGTGTATAACTCCAGTACGTAGAAGGGAGGTACATAGTCGCCATCCTTAGTATTATTTATATGGTCTACAGTAGTATATAGTAGTTACATAGTTTCCCTCCACCATTCATCCCGCACCAACCTACCCATGCATCCATCGTCCACCCATGTCATCCATCCATCTATCCTTCTGTTGCCTTAAAGGGCCACTTTCTTGTCTTCCTGATCCCCTCCCTCCTTTCTCCTATGCATATGCGCCATCTCGATCATTTTCGAAAAACTTTTTTCTACAGGAAGCGCATGGCGATGGGGCAGTTCACGATGATCCCGCTCGAGCCGTACGGCTCGCCACCCGGCGCCGTGATCCACCCCTGCGACACGAGGCCCAGAATCTGGAACTCATCGAACAGGCGGGTCCGGATACCTCCATCCACGGCCGGCTGGGTCCACTCGCCGACGTTGAGGTCCCAGAGGGGAGAGTAGTCGGTCGCAACGGTAGGGATGCCACCCAGCACGTTGAGCGGTCCCGAGCCGTCCCGGAGCACGCTGAAGAATCCCTGGCGGTGGGGGTGGTTCACCGTGCCCTCGGGTGCGTCGACAGGAATGTCCGAGTTGGAGTACCCGTTGACGGTGGCGAAGAGGCGTTCGACGGCCGAGAAGGCGCTGTCGTCGCCGCCCACGGTGATCCCCGCGAGGCGAGGCGCGAAGGTGACGTCCTCGAAGGCGGCGGCCAGGTCGACGGAGGAGTCCATGGTGAGGTAGAGGATGGGCTTGGCGAAGGAGAACCCGGGGACGAGGCTGAGCACCACCGTCTGGTCGCGAGGGCAGATTGTGACCACCTTCGGGTGCAGGTACCTGTGGGTTTCATCACGGGACAGGAGGGGAGAGTCGGGGTGGGGGCGGGTGAGTTGAGGTGTGTATTTTATTCAATTTTTCTAGAAAACGCCAGGTGTGACAGCTCGATAGATTTAGGGCCGACAAAATTATTTGGCTAGCTGCATGGTACAGCACGCCCGTTCGATTTTACGAATGTATCATCCTTTGAATAGCCATCACTTCTGTGAATTGTTGTGATCAGGAAACATCAACACAACGTTATCAAGAATAATAACGGTAAGCCACTGTGATGCGCTTCATGCATGGCCGTAGTCTGCGAGGGGGTTGAGGATGGCCCAAGTCTGTGCGGGTGTGCGACGTGAGGGGTGCACGAATACTGCCCATGGCCGTAATGTCTGTGAGGGATGGGGTTGGCGGTGCGGTGAGGTGGCGGCTTAGGTGACGGTGCACGCTTTTTTAACCTGTCAGTTTTTCTCTAAGCCATCAAGGGATCGCACACATATTTCGCACGTGAAACCCCCAAGGTGTAGTGATTACTTCCGCATTTTTCGCACGCGCAGCTCCAAGGTACCCCCACCCCCTTCCCTTTTCCCGGTGGCTTTTATTTTAGGAACTGGGACTTTTTGAGCGAATTGAAAACTCTGTGTCTTGCCAATCCCCCCCGCTTCCCCATCCATTGCAAAGTGAACAAAATTTCGGGGCTGAAGCCTGCCCCCCCCCCGCCCGCCCCCCCCTCCCCCTTGCACAACTTCGCAAAAATAATCTTCTTAGCCCCAGAGGTGTGTATTTCGTTCTCACTTGTAAGCTTCCGCCCTCATATCCTCGGGGATTTCATCCATGTCGCAGAACCCGTTCAGGTACTCGGTGGTCACATCGCTGGCCACGATGGGAGCGTTCCACACCGAGTTGCCGATGTTTTCCACGACCACGAGGGGGCTGTAGAACTGGTCGCCCACGGCACCGTTGGTGAACGACGCCGGAGGGAAGGGGTTGGGCTCCTCTGCGGCGACCACGTTGTTCTCCGGGGAGAAGTCAACCTGAGGCGGGGGAGGGGGAGGGAGGGAGGGAGGGAGGGAGGGCGGGGAGGGAGATTGTGTGAGAAGGATGAACCAAGCAGTGCTGCTTGTCTTACTATATCATAGCGCAGAACAACGGTGGAGAGAGAGGCTTATTTTTGCGTGGGTGGCGAACGGGGGGGGGGCGGCTAGCGGTGGGGCAGTGTCATCACAAGTAAACAAGCCTCGAGCACGCGCGGTCTTACTAGTAAATATCAACACCCTACACACCGAAAACAGCTACTCCGTACGCAACAACTTGCTACTCTCGTTAGCTGTTGCACGCACAATAGCATGCAACCTGCTTACCCCACCCTTGCTACCTTGCCGTGTACTCACCTTGCCCTTTCGCGGTCGATGAGGATGACCTTCCCTAAACCAAGTCGTGCGCTTCAATGCAACAGGACAAAAACTGCCTCCTCTTCCCCCTCCCGCACTAAAGGGTAAGTAACCGCATCAAAAACGGCACCACAACTGTACCTTTTAACCGCACTAAACTGGAGACCCTCACTAAAAGGTACCGCACTAAAGAGGGACCATGACTGTACTTGTCACCACAACACATTGAGGCACAGCAATAAATAGGAACCTCGCACAGCATCAGTGCCGCACTGAAGGGGTATTCACCTTGCCCTCGCGGTCGACGAGAATGACCTTCTCGAAATCGAGGGAGGCGGTCGTGGCGCCACCGCGGGAGAACGCGAGCTTGGGCGAGTGGTTGAGGCCGAGAAGTGCCGCGTTAGCCTCGTCGGTGGTGTCGGTCAAGACGTAGTAGTGGCTAGATCCTGCCGAAAATGAACGCGTGGAAGGGTGGAAAGAGGAGCGGGTGGAGGCATTTGTTTTTAGAAAAAAATATGTTTCGTTGTGTACATTTCGGGTTGACGCGTTAAACGTTTGTTTTTAGAATAAACTATGTTCGTGTGTATGTGTTCGGTATTACTTCGTATAAGTCGTAAGCGCTTTTATGATGGAAAAAATCTTATGGAAGATGTATACGAAGTACTGGTGGGGCTAGAACCATGCCAAACCAGAAAGAGAGGGTGGAAGGAAGGGTCGGCGAGCATGATGGATATAATTCATTTTGAGATAGACAACACGATATATAATGCTTCATGATTGGATCTGGAAGAGTGTTATGAGCACAATACGAGAATGGGGTGGGTTCACAGGGGACGGGTTGGTGGCTGGGTGGGCAAGCAGACGAGCTTATTCACGACGAGTTGAGTTGAGATTAACTCTTAAGGAGTGCAACCAAGATCTTGAGGACAACTACTACTTGGAAGTTGTAGCCAACATGGCAACGTTTGGCAAGCTGGAAAATGATTCAGAATAGTCGGCGACGATTAAGTAGCGGCTAGAATCCGTCGAGCGGGGAGGTGGAGTTTATAGCGGGAGGTGAAAAAAAAGCACATTGACCGCCCTAGGCTTTATTAGCTGGACCGGGGCTTTTTACGGACAAAAAATCACTTGGAATTAAGAGTACCCGTCGTGTTTGGAGCTGGAAAGAAGGTTGATTGGCCTTTTCCCGCTTATTATTAGCGTCGCACCCACGTTTTCGGGACAAACAACTTCATATTAGAATAGAAAAAAACGGTTTCTGCCAGTAGTAAAAACTGCAATAGCTGCACCGACCGTTTCCGGCGTCACACTATTAACACTCGGAAACTAGAATAGAAATAAACGTTGTTATTTGCCGGTAGTACGAGTATGAGAGGGAACATGAGTTGAGCAGGGACCAACACCAGAACTGCACCCACCCAAACTACGTACATTTAGAGTGCAGTGCAGATGTTACATGTTTTTAGCAGTATAAAGCCCCTCCCTGCTGCCAGTAAAATCTGACTGTTAATACTCGTACATAGTCCACAGTTCGAAGTATAACTTAGCTTTGTCTTCCGCAACGTGACTAGTATGATACGTCAGGCTAACGAGAGAGTGACGGCGGGGCCGACGAACGACAGCGACCGAGTTGATTGGTGGCGATATAGCGCCGCGTCAGTTAATGACCACGCAATAACGTATGACCACGCGAGCATGTATCTATCTGCCCATCCTAGTTACTCTAAAAAGGACGTAAACCAGCTATCCAGCAGCTATTAATAGGGAGTGCATTTTTGTTGATGTTGCTGGTATACGCCCGTTGCACCCCCCCCCCGCGCCCATGACGTCGGGGATGAAAAGGCTTCAAAAATAAAATGGTATCAGAATAGAATAATATTAATAGTCTGATGGGACCAAAGTGCCATTCATTAGTAGTGTAGACTAATCTGTCATTCTTCCTGGGGTAGGTGCAGAAGTGCCGTGCGCGCATGCTTTTGCAGGGAAAAAAGACAAAAGATATGCGCACACGGACACGAAGGCGGGGTGGGGGGGGGGGGGGGGGGTACACGCCTCCCATTATATGTCCTTTGCATGCGTTAGAGCCGTTATGGCGGAGCGTGGTTGGTTCAAACGTTGTCCACCGCCTGGCGTACATTCGCCGACTACGAACTGCCAAGATACGCGGGCAGTAACAGAAGAATCATTGGCGAACATCTTGCAATTTCCGGTACATAAACCCAAGTGCTTTTTTTGGGTACTCCAAGCAAATGCCAAGTAAGTGTGTTTGTTTGTAGTCTTCGCGTTATTTTGTGCCTTGAATCGATTGAGGATCGCCAGCTTGCTCGTATCTTCTTATTGCCGTATCATTTATGCCATACAAATTAATGTCATGCGTTTGTACTTTGAAATATATTCGACACTCTTGGCTGTACCAGGTAGGTATAGTATAGGAATACTGGCAGCAAGCATCCTGTGCGGTGTGCAGAACACTGAAATAAGCTGGCGAGGGGCAATCTCTCATGTGCGGGCGAGTGCGATATCCATTGCTGCTGCTGTGGCTTGGGATTCATTTTGTTGGGGCGTGGGCGTGTGGCGTGTTAGTGCTGTTGTATAGTTTCGCGCGCGAGGCTGGTGCTTCCTACAACAAATACTTCCGAAGTACCAGGTATTAGACTAAACACAAGAGTTTTTGGTTCGTGGTGTGTTTGAGAAGAGATAAAAAATACTGATCATACTGATCGCTTTTCGTAGCAAAGCCTCGCTTCGTACATCGGCAAAGAGCTGCTGCTGCTATTGATACATCATGTTGCATATGCTCTCTCTTGAGAGATTTTCTTTGCAACTCGTCGTCGCCTGGGTGCTGTAGAAGATACGGCAATCGGGACCAGCACACGCATGCATGCAAGTCGGAAGGACGAAGATCACACGAAGCACACGGAGCCGGCGAAGCTCTCGGTCAACGGGCATACCAACACAAAACATGGGCCAAATGATTGTTTTTAACATTTGGCGATATAGCTGGTACGCTGTTAACAACATATCCACGGTACCAGCTATAAAGCCAACCGATATAACAGCAGCAGCAGCAGCCGTACGCACAAGAGAGCAGGTGAGGTCCTCGACATGATCACTATCTCGGTGAGGTCATGAACATCAACTTGGGATCCAAAACAACCAAAGCCCGCGGCAAAGCCAGCCTGTCGCAGCCCACGCACCCGGCACGCAGCGCCCCACCACCCGCCGCGCATACCTACGAACACCTACAGAAGAAGTAGATATGATACCGACATTTTATCTACCTAGCACAACAGCAGTAGTAGCAGTAGTAGTAGCAGTAGTAGCAGCCGCTACCTACCCACCCACCCACCCACCCACCCACCCACCCACCCACCCTTTACTTCGGCCGCGCCGGCACGGTGTAACACCCGACTCACCGTCCTTGTAGTACCCAGTGTAGAGCGGCAGCTGGATAGTCGCCAAGTCTTCGTCGATCACGCCCGCAAGGAGCAGCTGCACCGGTCCTACCAGGCGTTTGTCGATGCTGGACGGGGCGGGACCGAAGTAGGCGAGCGGCACGTCGGCGCCGATGGAGGGAGGCGCCGGCCTGACCTCGTCATCGAGCTCGGCTTCCTCCTGTGCCCTGACGCCCGTGTAGAACGGGGACGGGTAGAGGGCTAGCGCGGCTGCCGTGGCCAGGCGGAACATCGTTGAAGAAGATGGCATCGTTTGTTCTTTCTGCTGCTGCTGCTGCTGCTGCTGTGCTTGCGGTGGAAACGCGCTGGTGCTTGCTGCCTGCAGCTGCTGCTGCTTGCCGCCTGCTGCAAGAAGAGCCGCGTGGAGCTGATTTTTGGTCTGGAGAATCTGATGTGGAGGAGGTTTGGCGTTGTGTGAGGTGTGGGGGTGGTGTGGAGTGATGTGGCTATGGTGGTGTGGGGTACAAACAAACGTAGAGCCTATTTTACTGATAGAGTTCTCTCTCTTCCCGCCGATCTCCCTATCTCCCATCTGGACAGCTCTCGGGTGCGGATGAACGGGGAATCGCGAACGAGGACTCCCCGCGCGGTAGTCATGCATGTGGCATCTTGCTGTTTGTTCTGCCATATCATGGGGAAAAATCCTGCCCCGCAAAAGAAATATCTTCAACTTGCAACAACCATGGTTGTATCATATACTTGCGGCGAAAAAAAAAAACAGTCTGTCCGTGAGTATAATGATAGTTTTATTAGTAGTATAAACTGTAAACGGTCCTTAAATTTCAGTCCATAGTCAGTGTATCGTTTGGGAGGCAGACCTTCGAAGAAATTAAAATAGAGCTGGCCTCCTACGTGTAGACTAACTGAAATCTACGAGTAGTATCTGAAAAATTATGTGCACGCGAAAATACACAACAAGTCAACAAGTAGGGATTGAGAGGCGACACCAGGCTCCCTCAATGCAGCCTAGATTGACGCCCTACCCTCGAATACACAACAACAAAAAACAAAACAACTTAGCAGCAGTCTGGACTGATGCGTACCAACCACCAGTATAGTAGTACTATTTACCAGGCGTCGTACATCATAGGCATACACCTCGTGCACTCAGCGCAGTCTATGTTTATGAGCGCGAGACCAGCCACGAGTGACGACTAGACCTACGAAGAGCCCTCAATAAAGCGTCGAGAGTCGAAGCGTCGAGCTTGCGATAGCTGCGACTGTTTCAGAATACGTACAAGTACGAGTAGAGCTGTCTTTTTGTTTCTAATCAGAGCTTGCCAGAGCCGGGGTTTTCTTGTTCGTAGATCTGCCGTTTGGTGTTTTTCTAAGTCATTTTCGGTGGTCGGTGATCGGATGGTCTTGTGGGTCCTTTCAGCCGTTCCTTGATTGACTCTTCCTGGTCTTCTTCCTTGAGCGCTAAAACAAGGTCTCCAGGCAGTGAGCTGTTGACAGGTTTATTTTCAGCTTTTTGGGCTTTTGCGACAAGGTGTGGCATTGTTACTGCAGCAAGCAGCAGCTGGAGTTAGGTTTGGGTACGACTTCTTCCAAAGAAGCAAGTCTAGCCCTGCCCCAACAAATCCAAACTGCTGTATCAAACCTTGACCCTGTAGCGCTGACTCTGCTTGATTGACTACGTGCTTCGCACGCAGGCCAGCAAAACTAACTGCGAGCTGGGCAAAAGGTGTGTCACAACAATTGCCAAGGCTACAATAATATCCAATTGTTCTATACGTGGTCTAGACTACGTATATGACTAGGTCTATACGTACAACAACGAACGCACGTTGATCCCATATTGGTTCGGCCAGACTTCTTCTCCCGTGCGTGCAGAACTTGTATTTTCTCGTGAGTCGGTAACACCCACTGGCAGGTAGCACTGGAGTATGAATGCTTTTTCGCGTCGATACAGAACGACGTGCATTGTCTGCATAGTCGACATACATCACCACCACCACCACACCACCACCACCACCACCACCACCACCAACAACAACAACAACAACAGATTCATTTATTTGCGTTTTATTTAGTCTAGATCTAGTCTATACAGACAGATATAGACTACTAGTCTAATATGTCACACACAGGCCCTGAGGGGAGAAAAGCGGGGGGAAGGAACTTATTGGACATACATACCTCAGGTTTAGTCTGTCCTCATGTTGGACTACTACTACATATTTATCAAGACTATATGCTACCACTGCTACTGCTTGTAGGTGCAGCAAGAAAAAAAAAGATACCGAAGATACCCGAATAATAAACGCAGCTTGCTTGCAAAGATGAGTATTGACCTGAAATTCGTCGAACTCACGGCTGACGTCCTTGAAAATTAGTTATAAAATACTCTACTATTCAATAGTCTAAACATGAAGGGGGCAATGCATGCACCTGGGTAGCTCCAACGCCTCTGCTAGGCAGCAATCCAAACAAAAATATCGATCCCAGATCCTCCACATCAACATACATTGTTGTGCAACAGACTACTGTGTAGTAACTGTATGCGCCCGATGACAATAATATCAGATAGACGTCAGATATGTCATGGATTCTCTCCACCGTCTCAAAAAAGGTATCTTGTGTACTCTTCTTGTTTGTGAATCGAAGCTTCATTCACCCTTCCTTCCTTGGGGGTTCTCTCACAGGGGGGGATTTAACTAATGTTTGGAAAAAAATCTACTAACAAACACGTCAGCTGTCAGCTGTGAGTTGATGAATTTAGAGTGGGTCGGTACCCATTTTAGCAAGCTGCGGGATACGTCTGATTATGCGAATACAATGGAGGAGTTAAATTGAAACACACGGCGGTGGGCACGGAAATATATAATATAATATGTTGGGGGAGTGAAAGTGTGGCGAGCTTAATAACCTTTATTTTTCCCAAACCAAACCGACTAAAACCCAAAATTATGATACTATCACTAAGCACCACACCAACACACACAGCAGCACACTATAACAGTAGTAGTAGTAGTAGTAAATCTATCTACAGTAGGTATTAATAATAGTTGATTTTGCACTTTGTTACATACTACGGCTAGGCATTAGCTTGTTCATTTTTTCATCCCTGGTATCAAGTACCAGGTCTTATGTACTACGAGCACAGACATGTACTACGACTACAGAGTAGTAGCAGTTGTACCGGAAAAATCTCGACATAATGTACAGTGCTGCTGCTGTTGTTGTAAGTGGTATCGTTTGGTGTTTTGGTATTGAAGTAGTTTCCCACTTTGTCTGCCGAACCACAATAATGACTAATCTGAACTAGTCTCCTACTTTTGGTCTGTTGAACCACAAATAATAATACTTCATGCCTGCGTGAGTGTTCTACAGCAGTAGTAGTAGTACTTTTTACTAAAGTGATATCGTGTTCAATCTTTAATGAGCAAAAAAGAGCGAACACAAAATGTTATATCGAGAGAAAACAGGCACGCGTCGCGCAGCAAAAAGGCTGCGGTGACGACGCGTCGCCCTCATACGCGAGCGGGTTCATCTCTTCTACTTCTTCCCGACGAGGCGGTTGGTTTGAGGTGCGGAAAAGCCAGCCCCTCTGATACATCGATACACCGAGTTTTTTTTTAGGCTCGATCCGGTGATTCCTCCCGATAGTGGCGGGCGCTCTATCCTTTTTCCCATCAAGGAGGGGTCGACAAGCTTAGCTATCTCGTCTCCTTTCTCCAAGAGGGTTAACGGAAACAAGCCTCCTCGGGCAAGAAATATATTACCACCTGCTGCCCGAAGCCCGCTCTTGAAGACGCCCACAGGGTCTACTGGCCCTGCTTCGTCTTTAGGCACGCTAACCCACGTGCATCAGGCTACGTCTGCCCCAGTGGTACAGGAAAGAGATCCGACACTGCGGAACGGGCCAGTGGTGACGCCACGGCCTCCAGCCCGATCAGCTGGACGCTATTTCCGTGGAAGTACGGAAGAATCGCGCCTCTCGTCAAACAGAAACAGCTCCGAGCCCTCTGCCCCTTCGGGCGCAGCGAGAGCTGCTTCTTGCGGTTTTACGCCAAAGAGCGACAAGACCACGACGCGAGCACCCGTGGGTTCGGACTCGTCGTGCTCTCGAGGCCGAGCGTTCCCAGAGGGGGACGCTACGGGCCCAAAGTGCCGAGAACTACTGTTCTCAGACGGGGACATTGCAGACCCATATTTCTAACACGGCCTCCGACGGGTTGGCACCGTCGACTTTTGACCCTTCTCTCGAATACTCCGCAGACAACGTGGTGTTGTTCTGGCAACGGCCGTCCTACTTTTCGAAGTGGTCCCCTTCGTCATTCGTCGTGGGCGACGTATCATATTCTCGCGCGGAGCAGTATAGGATGGCCGAAAAGGCCAAGATTTTTCAAAGACCATCGCGCAGTGGAGAGCATCATGTCATCGCCTGACCCAAGCACACACAAACGCGTCGGTCGAGGCGTGCGCAACTTTAACTCCGCTGTTTGGGACAGGGAAAAGCAAAGTGCCGTGTTATCTTGCACCTACGCCAAATTCACGCAGAATCCAGCGATGAAACTTCACCTTTTGAGCACTGGCAACAAACCTTTGGCCAAGACCAGCCCCCTGGACCCAGTGCGGGGTATTGGTCTCCGGGCGGACGACCCCCGAGCCCAGAACCCACACAAGTGGAGAGGGAAAAATTTGCTCGCACTTTCTGCCGTTCGCGAAGCAATTTGCGACAGCGAGGCCGGGTCGCCACACCCGGCCTCCCCTCGTCAGATCCGCAGCCCCATCGGGAATGCTGAAATATACGAAATCTCGTCCTCGCCGCCGTCGCGCTCGGGGACCGCGGTCGGCGCTTGCCAAGGCCCTCCTTCGGGTATTTCGGCCTATTTTTCGGGCACACCCGCCGACCAAAGTCCGCAGGTTTTGGAGATAGCTTTTGACGGTGTCTCAGGCCGTGCGCTGCCAGAACACGGCCCCTGCCTCGCCGGGGGTACCGTGACGCTGGAAGACGTTTTCTTTCACTACCGAGATTGCAATACGTAGCGGAGGGGACATCATTGCGGCTTACAGGTGTGTGGCGCTCCTCGATACTGGCTTCCCCCAAACCTTCATCCGACGTGACGTGTTGGACCGTATGCTACTGGTAGGCGCCGCTTCATCGGCGTGCGGGAGGCCCAGCAGCCCTCGCTCCTGGGGTGGTTTTGGCGAATCCACCCCTTCACGGACCGCGACCCGCATCCGCCTGAGCGTCCATTTTTTCCGCGAAAAATAACCGACGTGCTCTCTCGCGGTGTGGGCATGCGTGGTCCCTCCACCGGTCATGGCAGCACGCTGTCTTGCTGAGCCGCGACAGCTGGGTGCGCTTCAATACCCGTTCGTACCGCGCCTTGCCCCCTCGTCCCCTCGATAATGGGGTTTTGGGCAAGCTGACGTTGTCCCGCCACGCCACAACAGGCGTAGCGGCTTATGCCGTCGACCCCGCAGCTACAAACGGTGCTTTCCACCTCCTCTATGATAGCACTACAAGTGTCGCCTTGTCGGACGAGCCCCAGCTGCTCGCGGTCAACTTGGTGCGCAGTAACGGCTCCCCTGCGCTCACAGGACACTACTCTGTCGACACCCTGCCGCAGCCGGACATTCTTTCGGGGCAGAAGCATTTCGTTGCTTCAGGGCGACTGGTGCTTCCCTTAACAGGTGTCGAAGACCTCGAGCCAGGCGACCTCGTCGGGGTCGCCGACACCCCAATTTCACGCGTCCGCTGGGTGCCTTGCAACACACCACCCACGCTGCGGGGCCCCACCCTGGCCAGACTTTGGAAAGTCAGGTCTCTGCGGTCGCGCGCTCGCCTGACACGGAGGTGGCAGCTCCCACCGTGCCGTTGTCCTCGCCGGCGCTAATGGAACGATTGAACCCAACCAAGCGTTCTGCGTTTCTACGCATCTGGGCCCGACTCCCGCCGCACCTGCGGGAGATTTCGTTCGACTTACACGACCCTGGTTGGGACCCCCCGGCCATTGCGCAACTGGGGGATGTGCTCGGTGACTTTTCTGACGTGGTCTCCATCTCGAAGACGGATTGTAGGTCTTGCTCCTTGATGCCCTTCGAAATATCGGTCTGGAGGGCAGCGCTCCGGTCACTTCACGGCCCCATCGCATAAGTTCTATACTGTCCGAAGAAGTTGACGCGATCCTCAACCAGTACCTCGCGGCTGGGCTGATGCAGCACTCGACTTCACCGTATTCGAGCCCACTGGTGGTCATCCCAAAGAAATCTGGCGGCGTGAAGATCACGGTAAACTACAAGAAGCTCAACCAAATTAGCAAGCTTAGCCAACTGCTGGTTCCCCGCGTGGACCAGGTTCTGGACTCCTTAGGCTCAGGTCGGGTGTTTTCCCTGTTCGACTTGATTTCCTCGTTCCGCCAGATAACGGCACACGAGGACACAGTTCCCCTTACAGCATTATGCACACCCACAGGCCTCTACGAGTGGCTCGTTATGCCTCAGGACAGCAGCGCCTTGCCTGGGTGGTTCGTCAAGGTCATCAATGAGGTGATCCAGGACTTGAAACAGGTGGAAGCATACCTCGACGATGCCATCGTGTTCGATTCCGATCCGGTAGCGCATGTTCGGACGATTGGGTCCCTCTTCGAGCGCCTCCTAAATCATAATATCAAGCTTTCCCCTTGAAGGCGCGATTGGGTGCCACCGATGCGACTTTCTAGGCCACTCCATTTCCCCAGCAGGCTTACGCCCAAACGCAGAAAAAGTGTCGGCATTGACCAATATGCCGATGCCCACAGACGTTGATCAGGTGCGCGCACTCATGAGGGTGGTGTCAACTATTACCGCAATTTTTTGCCCAACTTGTCGAAGAGATTTCGTCAGATTAACGCGCTCCTCCGGAAGGGGGTTAAGTTTTCATTGACGCCTGCTTTGAAGAAGTTGGTGCGAGAAATATTGGCGGAGCTCACGACCCCGCCGGTCCTCGTTTTCCCCTCTTGAGACGCCGTCACCGACGGCTTACGCCCGTTTCACGTTTCACGTGTATTGCGAAGTCTTCATCGACGGGTTCGGCGCCGCTCTCAAACAGGAGCAGACGGACGACTTCATAAAACCCATCGCGTACATCAGCCGAACTGCGCTAGACTCGGAAAGGCATTGGACTCCTCTTGATTTGAAGGCTGGAAGCATCATTTGAACTCTCAAACGCCTCCGCGGCTACCTTTGGGGGACCAAGTTCCGCATATTCTCTGACCACAAGGCACTGGAAAGCATAGGTAAAGTGCAGGGCCACAACGCCCGAGTCCAAAGATGGCTCGAGTTCCTCACCGCGTTTGACTACACACTCGAGTACCGGAAAGGAAGCGCGAACGGCAACGCCGACTTCCTGTCTCGCTTACCGGAGCCTGCCACCGGACATGACCGCACTGGTTCGACGAGTCTCACCCCTGTTGAGGATGGTGGCATATACCTCATAAGGGCTTGCGGGCTGCACACTCCTTCCTCTCCGATTCCGGGTGTCGGCTTGGTTGCGCTAATGCCCCGCACCGAACGTAATGCCTTGGGTGGGCTCCCGGTCACCTCTTCCGACTTTTGCGATTTTCGCGCACATGGGCCACGTATGGGGCTTGACGACCTTCCTACTCCTTCCAGGAGATTCGTCGCTCGTGTTTCTGCATCCGTCGCCACCGTCGATAGCTCTCCCGACCGCGGGTGGGTCTCGCGTGCAGCCGACAACGATTTTGCTTCGGTTTTTGCTGTACCCACCGCGGTCAGCGAGGGCTCGGCAGAAGCCCCGGCTACCACGACTTCAGTCGCCCAACCGTCTCCTTCCCGGAGCTCGGTACAAGGGACTGACTCGGTGGAGCCCACGGGCCCGACCGCGTCTGTCCTTAACTCGCCTGCCTCTCCGGCGCCCCAGACGATGACGCAGTCCAAATCTCCACTCGGACGCGCCGGCGTTCAGCAACAGGAGCTGGTAAGGCACCCCTAGCTGTCGATTATGGCTTCGGGCCCGGCGGGGCACCTCGGCCATCTTCCAGACGAGTTACAACCCCGCCGCGAGTCCCACGGCCGCGGCCGGCTTCGCTCGCCGCCGCGACCCCTGCTCTTGCCGACTCGCCGGTCCGCACGGTGCCACTTCCGCCCGACCGCGACCACGTAGAGCCTACGGGAACTTCTCTCTCACGGCTCACGCCTTCTCTTGGTGAAACGCCGACTGCACCTACAAGGCCGGATGCCCTTGGCGACTCTGCTGAATTGCGGTTCGCTGATTCCGCCGCGCGTTATTCGCAGCATGCCGATTGGAAGCGAGAGCAGCGCGCTGAGCCGACTTGCCACGCCGCGATGCGTTACATTTCTTTCGGCCGGCCGTCGGTCCTGCCGCCGGAATTCTTGGCGTGCTACCCCTCGCACAAGCGTTCCTCCCTTTCGGATATCCAGGAGCTGGCGGGTAAGGGTCGACTGCATACAACCGACGACGACACCGCCCTAGTCATCCGTATCCCGACACTGTCGCCGACAAGGTCTGAAAAACCCAACTCTGTGAGGCGAGCTGCTTGCTTGCTAAGCGACGAGCCGGTTCGCATCTACGTCCCCCTGCCCTTGAATCGTGCAAGCTTGTCATTCGACGGCCTCTTTTCACCTTGGCACCACGCGCACGTCACTCATGCTGGAGCGGTTTTATTGGTGGATTGGCATGAATGTGTGCACCCGGTGGTGGCTTCGCCACTGCTTGAAGTACCAAGCGCGGAAAACCCCACGACTGACTGTCCGCTGGTCAATCACCTCAATGCCTCTACCGGAAGGTCCAGGTGTCGCCATCATTGTTGACTACTTCGGCCCCCTTCCGGTCACGCCATGAGGCAACACCTACATTTTGCCGTTTGCCAATCGCTTCAGTCGTCGGGCCGACATGTTCCCAGTCACTGCCGCTGAGTTCACCGCGGAGGGTATAGCCAATATCCTGGTGAACCAATACATTCCCTTGTGGGGGTGCCCGCGCACCATACTCTCGGACAACGCCTGCAGTTCTGCTCCAAGCCTTCACAAGCTGTATACCAGCTGTTGGGCGTGCGCAAGCTTGCTACAAGCTCCTATCATCCCAACTGTAACGGGGGCGTTGAGCGGATGAACCACGCTATGGCCAAAATGCTGGCTATGGTCGTCAACGAGCGTAAGACGATTGAGACTTGCATCTGCCTCACGTCGAATTCGCTTACAACAACTCCGCCAGCGCGGCGACGGGCCTGACGCCCAGCGAGGTCCATATGGGCAGACTCCCACGTCTACCCCTGGCGATTTTCGCCCACACCGGCGTCGTGAGGCACCAGAGTCAGGCCCGCGACTACCTGGCCTATTGCGACTTGGCCACCGACCGATAAAAGCGCGCGAACGACATTGTTCGCGCACACCACGCGCTCACCGTTTCTCGTGTTAACCGCAGGAACTCCGCCCTCATGGACGTGCTGCGTCCGGCATCTAACTTCGCTGTGGGTGATTGGGAATGGTTGTACAACTTTGCCTCCACCATCCGCCAGGGTGTGAAGGCAAACACGGACGCCAACGTGCTCAAGGCCAAACTTTCGCTTAACTGGACGGGCCCTCACAAGATCGTCGCTGTCGGCCCCTGCTCGGCCGCCGAGACCCCGGACGGCTCGTCACTCGGGAGCAACCTCCTCTATTTGGACCTTCCTTCCGACCTGCCTGATTCGGACACTCGTCGGCGTGTGGCGATTGAACACTGCAAACCTTGCGCCAACCCCCCCGACAGCGGGGACATGCCCAAATACTTACCGCCGAGGCTGACGCAGCATGCGCTCAACAATTTCTCCAAGAAGTCCCTCCGTACCACGTCACTCAAGACGACGTTTCGATCCCCCTCCAATAGTTGGCAGTGGAACAGACCACCGGCCATCAGTCGGTCCGGGGGCGAGGTGGCGTCATCGCGGTGCTATGCATAACGCATTGGGCGGTATTCTCTGAACGTTCCTGGGAGCGGGAAATGGACTTCCACCTCTCCCGCTCCCACACTTTGCGTTATTGGGCCGGCACGCCGGACCAGCACCGCCAAACCAACCGCCTCTAACGCCGAATGCGGATCGGGGCGGCACAGCGCGAGCTCTCCCGCAACAACGGGGAGCGTTTCCTAGCGCCGGGCTACGCTTGTGTTACCCGCGCCGATTGGCTTCGCCGCTACCATGACACGGTGCTTCTTAAGGGATCCCACTTTTGGTACAAGGGAGGCGATGGGTTATGGTGGCTTCGAAAAAACCAGCGCGAGCACAACCGAGGACAAGATATACCTGGTCCGCTTTCTGGACGGCCTGAGGCCGATTAAACTCCCTCTTACCCCGGCGCGCTACACGACTTTGACGAGAGCCGTACGAGGCTCTTGGTGCCTGAAAGTTCACATCGCCAGCGCGTTTCCTCGGGGGATCCAATGTAACGTAGGTGGATCTCGAGGTGCGACCGTGGCCAGTTGACCGCCCCTCCCTGATGTTTGTCCATTCTTTTTTCTGGGTTATGGGGTTTGGAGTTTTTGCCTTCGGATTGTTCGCGGTGTTTCGAGCGTTATTTTTCTGGGTGTGGGGCGGTTCTAACCATTTTTCCTTAGTCCTGCCCCCCCCCCCCCCCCCCCGCCCTGTGCCGGGCCAGGGTCCGGCTGTTCACGCCGCTATCTGAGGCACAGGACTGCCGGTTTTTTGTGTTTGTTCAATTCCGCCCTGCCGACGCCCTCCTCAACCCAGAGCCGGGGGGCGACCAGGGTACCCTGTTCGCGCATAGCGTTGTACAGGGCTATATATGGGATTGTGTGTTATCTTTATTTTTGTTCTTGTGTTGCATTTGCTCCACTTGTTTCGGCTAAACACTCATCTCCCTCGCGGGACTGTAGGTGGTGCCCCCTGCCATTCCGGGTATTTGTCGTTTCCTCATCTAACCCCCGCCATGCCAATGGTCCGCGGGAGTTTTTGGCATGACTTCTCCCTTGTATTAGCGCCTGTGTTCCCCCTCCTTTGGACAAAGGTTTGCCTTGTCATAGTGTGTTTTCTGTGGTTTGTTTGCCGTAGAGCTTCCCCCCCCCCCCCCGCCACACCGGCGGTACGCGACAGGTTTTTGATGGGTGGTTTGCCTTGTTGTAGGGTCTGCGTTTCCTTCAACTGCTTTCTTCGCGTTTTCCTGGCTCCATAGACAAGCCGTTAGAGGTGTGGGAGTGGGTTTTAATGAGCCGCATCTTCGACTCATGGTCTAGTTCGTAGAACCGGAGTTTTTCGGAACCTCCCATATTTCTGCATATGCGGCTCATCAGGGTGGGCTAGTGTTACGGCCTTGAAAGGCCTGCATTATCTGATTTGATAGGTAATTGGCCGTTTTTGTATGATATGTTGACGTTATCTATTCGGGGTAGTCAGGAAATGAAACCGGGGCATGACCCTCGCGTTGTCAGTTGCTATCCGAGACTGTCGAAAAAATAAAGCGGCTTCTCTACTGCGTACGGCTGAGAAAGTGACTACTCACCGAGGACCTGCTCTACAGGCAGACCTGCAGGGGACACTGCTGTGTCCCCACCCCAATAACTCAAGAAAAACTTACCTAAAAAAAGCAAAAACATACACCATAATACCAGGCACACGTTATTTCCTGGTGGTGGTATACTGTACCTAGATCTGCTAGTACTCCGGAGTATATAACAGCAGTGGCACACGTTATTACCTGGTGGTGGTATTACCTCACGCGGGTGCAAGAAAGAAAATGAATATTTTGACAAAAAAGTGAAAGTGACATCCAACGAGCAAATCCCATGACCTACATGTAGGTACTGTAATAGGTACCACAGGTATATACCAAAGTATATGCAACAACAAAATCGTTTTTGCTGCCAAAAAAAGAACATACATTCAGACGGTTTTTGGGAACGAGCAAATCCCCTGACCCAGTATACTTCAGCTAGTATCAAGTATCATCGTATCCAACAGCGAATCCAGAACTTTTTTTCGGTTTGGGATAAACGGCGTTTCTCGAAGGCAGCAGCAGCTCTAATTTATAAGCGGCTTCTTTTCCTAGGTGCACCACCACTGCTGTATTCGGCATTTTTTAGTCTCAAGTACACATAACAAGAAAAATATTACCAGGTATCTGTCAAAAAAGTACGGCCAGAAAACGTGTTTTCCTATAGGAAAAATATAGCAAAAGGCGAATTCAAGCATGAGATCAAGAATCCATCAACGGGAGCCTCTAGGCATCAGTGGATGAAACATGTTTTTGAAATCACGTACGTACGATCGTCCAAATTTATAAAATGTATCTCCTCGGTCAATACTTCGTGTGGTCGAAGAAAAAAAAAAACACTTCCGATCTTCCGAATGTTCAATATGTATCTCGGTCAATACTTGATGTTATCGAAAAAAAAACACACACATCACACGATCGTCCAAAATTTAAAAATGTATCTCCTTGGTCAATACTTGGCGTTATCGAAAAACAAAAAACATGTGTTATCTCAATTGCTACATGCCTAGAGGCTCCCGTTGATGGATTGTTTTGTCGTGCTCGAGTTCGCATTATTTTGCTATTTTCCTGCAGGAATTCAGCGTTTTTTTTCCTGCAGTATAAACAGTAACAGTACGTAGTAGCAGCAGCAGCAGTGGAAGCGCAGTATTGGAAGCAGCAGTAGCAGCAGCATTAGTGGAAGTAGCATTGGTAATAGTAGTGGTAGTTGAAGTAGTAGCAGCAGTAAACGGTAGCAGCAGCAGGATAACTATTATACTACTACATCGCAGCAGTGCTCCCATTAATAGATAGCAGCAGTAGCAGCGATACAAGTAACAGGAGTAGGGCTAGTAGTGGACAAGTGCGAGCGTTTAATTGTAGACACAACAATGTTCCATTTTAGTACGTGCACTCTATGAGACTCGAGTGTTCCAGCAAGCGTCATTATTGCGACTGAGCGGTACACCTCCCTTGACAAACCAAATGCCACCCCACGACACGAATAGAAACAAAACGAAGCGAGCTGTGTGATGCACCTCGCGGACGAGACAAGGCACGCGCGTGGGGGTGGGGGCGGGCTTCTCCCTTCCCCCTCGCCCCCAGCCTTCTCGCACATGCCTCTTCCTACTCAAGAAACCCCCCACAAAACATAGCCATTTCCCACTCCCTGAAAAACCCCACAACAAGGAGCCCCTTCCTATCCTCTACAAAACGCCCACAAGAGAGAGGATTAGGAGAAAAAATAACTAAAGAATGTCCCGCGATATCGGTGCTACAAGGCTATCATATCCACCGAACGCTGAACTGCTGCCGTACATGTACAACACGTATTATATACCTCGAAGTGTATACGTATAATACGTATACGTGGGTATGTCAAAAATCCAAGGGTTTCCACGGGTCACGAGCCGACCCGCGGGTCGGATCAAAACGTCATCAAAATCTCGCGGATTGAGTCGGGTCGGGTCAGGAGGTGTTCAAATCTCACGCGTCGGGTCGGGTCACCCTGATTCGACTCAACCCGCGAGAACCGACCCAACCCGCGAAAAGCCCGGAAAACTTCGATCGAATCACCAGTGGGGCAGACAAAAAGTACTCTAAAAGATCGCAGGGCGGTCGAATAAAATCACCCCGACTCGTCATCCCCTCCCCCCTCCCCATCATCCTTGGTGGGTAGGTTGAACTCCTTGGTCTCGAGTTCTCCCGCGTCCCACGATGCGACGAAGGCGGCCAGACTCTCCTCCGTAAGCTCCTCGTCCGCTGATGAAACATTTTTTTTTTGTTAATAAACCAGTGTTTTTGAGTCCGCGACAAAAAGTTGGGCGGAACGACGGGACAAACCCAGGGGCGGCGCGAGAGTCGAATAGAAACCGAGAAACCGGTCAGAGTCAGACGTCATCACCAAGGGCCGGGGGGCGCCATGATTTGCGTTTCGGGGGGACACTAACACAACGACGACGACAACAACGCTGTACATGTTAGCGCTGACAAGAAAGGAAACAAACAACACTCGTACCTATTGAGCGCGTAAAAAAAAAAATCAGCACCTCAAGCTTTCTTATTACGAACGAGCGGCTGAGACTGCTGTATCTTGCGAGACTACTGTATCTTGCGCGTTACTATTCAGGTAGGACCCCCAAAGAGGAAGACTCCATATAGGCTTCCCATAAAACAACACCACGCCGAAAAAATATGGATGGAAAAGAAAAAACTCACCGCTGATGGAGTACTGGTTTCGCATGAGGTCAAGCAACGCCACGCGCGGCCTGAGCAGGGCCTTCTTGCTCTTCATGAACTTGTACTTCCCCTGAATCTCCTCCAATCCCACTAGCCTTCGGAATGCCGTCGAAAGCGGCTCGATCTCAGACGCGGTCAAGAAGCCGGCCGGTCTAGCCTTCCCGTCCTCCACGATCTTCGCACGCGCCTCGGCCATGGGCTCTACCAGCTCGCGGATTCGTGCCTGGGGGTGTTGTGGTGGGGGGGAAGGGGAGGGCGGGGAGGGAAGCGGGGAGGGGGGGGAGGGGAGGGCTCAAACTCGCGAAATCGGCCTTATCGGATACGGCGTGCCAGTATACTAGTATACCACCGGGAACTCCGACCGCTATTGATCCCCTAGTAACACCGTTAACAACTACAGTTTGAACCACCCTTCGGTGGTTTGGTAGTTGTAACAACACGCCGCGGTCGGCCCACCTGCTCCTCCTTGTCTCCCCCTTCCATGAAGACGATGAACGACGGCTTCTGGGTGATTACCTCCGGAGACTCCGACAACTCCGACAAAGCCTAAGGGAGGGGACAAAAAAAAAGCGACAACAACAGGAAGCCGGCACGACGGTCAGCGATCGAAAAAAGAAAATAAAGAGTCGGACCATGAAAAAACAGCGTCGTCATGAACACATAGCAACTACAAGGTTCCCCTGCGGAACGCGGTTGACTCGAGATCCCGGGGGTGTCGTCAGTTGAAAAGGGGGATGTTTCTTTGATCCTCGAAGCGTAGAGAGGAACTCAGGCGTTCCTAGGAGCTGTAACCAGTCACAACGTACAAAACTCTTGAAAACGAAAGAAAAGACAATTAGCCATCGCGCAAGTTAACACCCGGCCAGCTCAAACGACTGTATAGTTTTAGTCTATTGAAAAAAAAATCCCCACATTTCTTCCCACGGCGAATAACATGATACAGTCGTCCCCGCTTTAAAGACGCTCGGCTCAAGTCAACTCCCCGCTATAAAGACGACATTTTTTACAGAACCATGGTGGCCCGCAGATAGGACATACAGTAGGGGGGTGTCGTTTTTTCTCCAATTCCATTCCACGGCCCCCCCAAAATTCATCTCGCGAAGCTGCTCAGACAGCGGTCTGCTGCTTTCGACGCTGCTACCTGTGGGTATGGAGAGATTCCTCCCGTCTACTGGCGGGTCGTAGACATGGACGCTAAGAGTACACCGAAGGTGTTGACCAAGAACTTGTTTGTCGAGAGAGGCGCGGGCCTCTCTGAGAGCGAAGTACGGCAGGCAGTCAAGATTGGGCTTCGTGTTGAGGATGACCCAGAGGTGTTGGACGAAGAAAAGGAGCTAGAACTCCAGGATCTAGAGGACAACTTCAACGGCATCGAACTTGCTGACGGGGAGTCGGGTGACGAGGAAGACGACCTTAGCCCAGACTCGTGCGTCACAACCTCCCTTTCAGAAGCCGAAGTCCGCTCTCGTCTTGAGGAAGTTCGTTCCTACTTGTACGCGAAAGGGGGAAACGGCGAATACAGCGATTCGCTATTCCTTCTTTCGAGAACCGTTCATTCGTTTACACATGAAACTCAAGTCAAGCGTAGAGCGAAGGGGAGGGGTGAGGTGCAGTCCACCCTTCGTGATGCATGGAAGTCGTAGTTTGGGAATGCCGTTCTTTGGGCTAAGGTCGCTGGTGCGATCTGTGATTTTGCTTCGCTCGGCAAACATGTTTCATGCTCTGTGTGGATTCGGTTTTTAAAACTGCAGTGGAGTGAGCTCTCTTTGTTTCAGCGTTGTGCGTGTTTCGTGCTTCATGGTGTTATTTTTCCCCTGTACTCGAGCTGTGTGGTTTCGGGCGCAGGTGGCTCTCTGGTTGGTACGTGACGTTGAAACGGCAGTACGCATATTTTTCATGTGGTGACTACATCAAGCGTAGGCTTCAGAAGAGTGATTTTCAAGTGGGCCAACGAGAGACTAAATGTACTCGAATACAGGTTCCCTTGTTTGTAAATACGAACGCAACGCACGCGCAGTCCACACACGCAAGTAGTCTATGTGCAGCGCCAAGGTTGTAGTTTCTCAGGTTGGCGCGGGTGGAGGTGATGTCCGCGAAAACTTAAATTCTACATACCTACAACGGCGTGGTGATTCTTTTTCGGCGTTTGCCTGTCATGCCAGTATTCCTGCTGAAATGGCGCGTCGTTTGACGTAGGTTACGTCTCCGTTGACCCCGGGGAAGGGGAGTTATTGTCCCCGGAAAGTTAAAGACGATTCCCCGGGTTAAAGACGCCCTGAAAAAAAAAACCCATGTGCGTCTTTAAAGCGGGGTCGACTGTAATGGACAACAAACGGCATCAACACTTACAAGAAGCATTCCACATTAGCCCCCTCCACCCCCACCCCGAATCCTACTCCCCTCCGCCACCCCCACCCCCAACCCCATCGTACCTTACCCCCCGCCCCTAGTCTCCTCCTTCCCACCCTCCCACCCGTCCCTCTGTCCCGTCCTCCAACTCCTCCTCCCCCAAGCAAGAAGTAGATAAGATAAGCAAAACAGAATAAACGTACTGAGCCCCCAAATGCTGGACGTGTCTCTATTAAGAGTAAGAACGGTGCCCCGTCTCGAAAGGCATACAAAAAAATAAAGAGGAGTTTGTAAGGTTTGCGCAGGCATTTGCGATACACTTCGCTGTCGGCCACCGAGATTTGCAACATTTTAGCTCCCATGAGGTGCCCTCTGCAGCGACACCACCACCGGCGCTACAGTTACAACTCCGCCGTAAAAAACAGGCTCGTTCGAACCTTTTCGTCAAGAGCTGTCGCAGGTATATTTCAGATCAACTGGATGCATTACGTACAGCATGTGAGCTACCAACGAAAGGGATCAAAACCAAGCCTCCCACGCGGCCGAAGGATGCGTGCGCCGTGTCCCCTGTGAAGGGCCCTCCGGAGAGGCGTCACCACAACCACCACCGTTGCAACACCGCCGTACAAATGCGAAGTATGAGTATCGGCCCTTGCACTGATCAGCTCACAGCTGACGTACTTGAAACAATTGTATAAAATAGGCTCCTCCGAACGCTCTTGTTAAGAGCTGTCCAAGATACCGTTCAATTAATCCCAATTCATCCGAGCATGATAACAACTGCAGTAATCAAAGGCGCCAAAATCACCCTGCCACGTGGCCGAAGGATACGCACTTACGTACTACATCGTCGTCGCGCCGAGAGATCGCTCACTCCGTCCGCCTCTACTTCCCCGCTACTGATTGGTACCAGGTAGGTATGTGTCCCCAACCCTGGGATTGTCAGGCGCTGCCTCATGAGGACATCCAACATTCTATGAGCGCGCGGCATGGAGCATCTAATACTACTGCGCGCGGGGGCTGCTGCTGTGCTGTTGTTGCTGCTGCTGCTGTGCTGCAGTGCTGCAGCGTGGGGTCAAACAGGCGTACCACTCTTGGCGTGAATGTAAGGACCATGGTGGTATTGGTATGAAAAACGAAACGGACCTTACATTTACGCCCTAAAACGGCACAAATCCAATCCCATTCATTCAATCAGAGCCAATCAGGTGACGCTTTTGGTTTTATTTGTGATCGTGATTGGATGGAATGTGACGAGCTTCTAGGTCCCAATACTGCGAAATTCCCAACAAACGAGTACACCCCCCCCCCCCGCCCCCCGCCCCCCACTCCAAGGCGCACCTTAGGGTACCACGGGAAACCCTCTCCCTTCTGGTCCTTGATGATCTCCGGCCTTCCGTTGGAGGTGATGAGCTGCTGGTTCTCGTCGAAGACGAGGAGGGTGGGCAGGGCAGAAACGCCGAGGAGCTGCGCCGCGGTCCCCCTGGTCTTGCCTTCGAAGGGCACCGACAGCCAAGGCATGTCTCCCATGTACCTGGGGTACGGGAAGGTAGGGTAGGGTACGGTGGGGTAGTGTAAAGTAGGGTAGGGTGGGGTAGTGTAGAGTAGAGTAGAGTAGGGTAGAGTAGGGTAGGGTAAGATAGGGCAGGGTAGGGTAGAGTACGGTAGGGTAGGGTAGGGTAGGGAAGGGTAGGGTAGGGTAGGGTAGGGTACGATAGGGTACAGCAGGGTAGGTTTGTTTCATTCGCACCCGGGTTGATTTGGGTTGCACTTACGTTGGTGTAGGTTGGGATAGGCCAGCTTAGGGCGGGTTATGTAAGGATGGAGTTTATAGGGTAGGTAAGGAAAGGGAAGGGCACACAGGGTAGGTGGGCAGAGTAGGGTAGCGCACAGCATTACCAATACTACAAGCAGATAGGCAGACAGGCATCCGATGCCAACATGAAACGAAGACGACAAAACAAAGACTCTTGATTAGCGCCGAAGGATCGCACGTAGGTAGGCAGGCAAGCAGGCAGAGAGGAATCCACGCCAACAAAACGCGAAGCCGACAAAACCAAAGGCTCTGTGAACTACGGCGGTTCTTACGTTGTGAATTCTTCGGCGCTCTTGTCGCTCGACACAAACACGATCTCGAACGGCTTCCCTGCGAACACACGAAGGCACAGGTGACCACGAGAGGGAGGGATGGGGCGAGTGGGGTACACCAACAAGAGGAGCGAGGAAAGCGAGCGCAAGGTAGACGTCAGGAGAGCTTCACCAACCCTTTTTCGAATCCAGGCGTATTGACCTGAAAAACGACACGTGTGGCCTTTTCTACCGTGTACTCTTAGCGTGAGGCATTTCAACTACCATCATGCTGGTTGCGCTCGCTTTGTACATCTCCCTGCTCTGCATTCTGGGCATGTACACACACCCTCCCCCACTAAGCTTCTTCGTGTGGCCGACGCAGAAAGCGATAAAAAATTCTAACCCATGTAAGTCACAAAAAGTAAGTCACAACAGCAACTCCCAAAGGGATTATGCACAGAAATCGGAACCGAAAACGGTGATGGGCATGCACCGCTTAAAAAAAGCGGAATAATACTAGAGCTATCGTACCTGCGGGAACCTCCCTCTCACAAAAAGCTAAACGGTCCCACTATCCCACCCAATAACATCGAAAAAAGAAAGAAGCTAGTCCATCCCTGGGGGGAAATCGCTGACAGATCAGCGGCGGCAGCAGCAGCACGCTTCTATGAGCACGGCAAGGCCCTCAACCATCGCCATGCATCCGCACATACCCAGCGCGCTGCCTGCGATTCGCCGGGTGGTTGCGCTGCACCGTACTACTTGCTTCAATGATACGGGAACGAGAAGAAGACTCCAGCGTCACCGCTTATACGTAGACCGTTGTCTGCGATTGACCGACTGGTTACACTACATCCCATCCCCACCTCCACCCCACCCAACTACGTCGCCTGACGGCACTCTTGCCCTTTGACGGGCAGGCGCCACGGATTTCTGCACACTAAGCCTAGTATATTTAGTCTAAACAGGCCTTGATGGGTCAACACTAGACCGTTAACCGACATCTTCGCTTGCCCCAGTCCCTGCCCCTAACCCCTGTGCCGTACTCACCCTCCTCTTTCAGCTTGTTGTAGACCTTCTTGAGGATCGGCGTGAACTGCTTGCAGGGGGCGCACCAGCTGGCGCTGAAGTACACGGCGAGCACCTTTCCGTCCAGAGCGTCCGCGCCCACCTCGGTGCCGTCAGACTGGTTCATTTGTCACCAATCGCCGAACACCACAGCCCCAAAAAATGAAATAAAAAAACGAAAAACAAAACGTGACACGATAAATATGTGGGAGATCGAACAGGGCTATTAGAGATCGAGAACAGGGACATCGGCGATCGCGGGACAAAGAAACATTTTTTTTTTACAAAAATAATTTAAAGAAGACAATGAAAAATCGCCACAAAAAACAAAAAGTGAAAAACGAATACTGACCAGAGAACCAACCTTACACTAAATAATCAGCGCGAGTGTATGGGACTGCTGCGCCCTGCGTCTTTCGTCGTGTACAAACTAAAGGTCCCTCTCCCTGCCTTCTCTTGCACGATAAAATAAAACAATACAAACTAAACACTACAACGGGAACCACCCCCTACTGAGCGGGAACCACCGCCTCTAGAACGGGAACCACACGCAAGAACGGGCCACCCCCAAGAACGGGAACCACCTCCCAGAACGGGGAGCCCCCAGTACGGGAACCCCTTTCTTCCCTTCTCCCCTACAGGGCAACTTCCTGCCCTAGGACTGCAAAACAAGTACCAAAAGGACCCCTTCCCCCCCCCCGGAGAACGCGAACCCCCCTCACCCCCTTGTCCTTCCTTAAGCAACTTGATTCCCTATTCGGACTGACCTTCAGGAATTTGGTTCCAAGCATTTCCTTGAGCGATTTGTTTTTCCACGGGAAGTCGTCGGGAAAGAACACCATGTTCGAGTAACCATCCCGCGAAACCACCTCACCCTATATTCCAGTAAGTAACCGTTGTTGGAGGCAGCGGCAAACAGGGGTGCCGGGGAAGGAGGGGGAGGGGGGTGTACTCAGTTCGTGCATGGCCTTAGTCGTATGACCATAGCTATTAGACCCTCGCATCCCTACTATGCCGGGACGGGGCACGTCGGGTTTTCACCGATCAGGCAGACGTCGCGTGCACCAAGCGCGAACGAAGCGCCGTGAGGTGTTCGGCGAGTCGCACGAAGGGTGAGCGACATCCTACAAAGAACCACTTATGAGGCCGACTTCCGCACCTTGTACGTACTTTCTAGCATGTCGGATGAAAGCTTCGAATCAATTTCTTTGTTTTTCCGGTGTGGACACTTCCAGAGACGGGGGGGGGGGGTCAAACACATTCAAGATACTGTAGCTCTCGCCATCATAGGAATTCTCACTGGTGAATACGTGTACCTGTCGTCAACTCAACCTTAACCCAACCCAAGCCAACCACAGGGTTATTCATGATCATATTTTTCTAGCGAGGGGGTCTCGTGTTATTTCACGCCACGGAGAAAATCAAGCGAGGGAATGCCAGAAGAAAACAAACAGCCGAATGTCGACAGTTTCTGGATGACATTCCGAGAAAGTCTTCATGTTGTCGAAAACACAATTTATGCCCAGCAACTCGGCGCCCTGCTGTCTGGTCGCGGGTGGTAATGCCGCAAGAGAACGATATGCGTTCTCCTGCTGGAAGATCTGTACCCTCCTGATGCGTGGTTGGCATGATACTGGTGTATGATACCGCTGTAAGATTGGTAAGCTTCTTGCCGTACGGTGGTATTGTTTGTTGATTACCTCGTCGTCGACCACAATGACGGCGGGAAGCACGCGGATCTCGGCCTTCCGGATGAGGTTGGCCACGGTGGCGTTGCTATGGACGATGCCCTTCCATGGCATGTCCTTCATCGCCTCGGTGTACGTCTGCTCGGAAGAAAGCAATGCACGCACAACACAAATCCCCAGCAGCGGCAAAGGCAACGCCGAGCAAACGACCCAATCAGGGGGAGGCGGGAAGGACCAATCACGTCACGATGAATAACATCACTATCAACATGACCATCACACATTACATCCCACCAAACCATTCTGCGCCCAGCGAACACAGCATTCAAGACTTCCTTTTCTTAGCTCTCCCCTTTCCACCAGGGCTCAACAAGGGACGCACGGAGAGAACGACCGCCTCCAAAAGGCAACGCACAGTCCAATGCCAACACCAACAACCCCAACGCGAACACCACCACCACCACCACCACCACCACCAACAACAACGGCAACAACGGCAACACCAATACCAACAACGCGCTTCAAAGAAAAAACAAAAAAAAGAGCGATTGCACGCAGAAAGAACAAGCAGCAAACTGTAACCACCAATATACTCGCCATGTACACCAACTACAACATAATAAGACAGGGTCGCTCTCGCTAGGAGCTCGTGGTGGCGGATACTAGAAAACTGCCGTCAACTTGTGTGCCCTGGCGAAAGGCACAGGGAAAAAAAAAAAAAAACTCGGACATGTCAGGGATTTGAGGTCGGGCGGCGCAGATCTCCGGCTTGACCACGGCTGCGGTAGGATTGTACTGTACTATAGACAGGTTTAGGGTCACATAAAAATCAGCATCTCAGGGCCACTATAGCGTGAGTGGCTGCCCTGTTTGTGTTGTGCTTTTTGTTTCGCAATACGCACCAGCATTGAATGGTAAGCCAACAAAACATGCTGAGAGTCTAATGTTGGAGTCGTCCCGCGGCAGCCGCCGCTCGCGCTATTACAATAGTTGCCTAAACCCAGAGCACATGGCTGTGAAAGTCAGGGTATAATACCGTAATATTACCATAGCCTCGGTCGCTTCACAAAACTCCAAAGAAAGGGCCGCATTGATTCTAGGCAGCCGTGCAAATATATCAAGACTTAGTAGTAGTAGTAGTAGTAGTAGTAGTAGTAGTAGTAGTAGTGGTAGTAGTAGTAGTAGGAGGAGTAGTAGTAGTAGCAGTAGCAGTAGCAGTAGCAGTAGTAGTAGCAGTAGCAGTAGCAGGAGGAGTAGGAGTAGGAGTAGTAGCAGTAGTAGCAGTAGTAGGAGTAGTAGTAGCAGCAGAAATAGTATATAGCTGTTCGCAACTGTCGTCAAGTTGTGTGCGTTGGCTTTCTGTTGGCGGATGCTTGAGGCAATTCTAACGGTGTCCCTCCCTGGTAGTTTTTAGGGCACCGTCAAAATTGGAAACTCGCATTCCCTTTTCACAAATTACCTGGTACCTCTTATTGTGCGAGTAAATGTTTCACATCTCAAGTAGAGTAATTTTCATCACCATCTCCCCTCCCCTGACTAATGTGGCTCCGCAACAGCTCGGAAGGCGGCCCTGGGACGCAGTTATGTTGTTCTTCTCTCACCTCCGCCGAGTCGGCTACGGGAATGTAGACCACCTCCAGCTCCTTCCCGGCAGCCAGCGCCTTGCTGTACGCCTACGATGCACATAGAACATGAAAACAAACAAAAAGAAACCCACCGAGCGCGAGGAGGACAAGCGCATCAGAGACGCATGGGCGGAGAAAAACGAAATAAAAAACACGCACACACATAGCGCGAGAAGGATGCATCAGAGGCGCACGCGGAAACAACCAAAAAAAAAAACGCATCGAGCGCGAGAATGCCCAACGCACCAGAGACGCATGAAGTCCAGATGTCGAGACGTCCAGACGAAAAACAAGAGTGGCCGAAGGTTACACATCGGACAACTCCGAAGTATCACTATCTACGGTAGGTCATCTAGAGCACATCCTGTATATTAGCCGCTATGACGTGTTGTGCAGGAGCCGCATCGGGCATACTACGATCTACTGTTGTGGTAATCTAGATCAATATTTAAAAAAAAAAGAAAAAATACACTTTAGATGTGAGATCGACCAAAAAGTTTTTTTTATCACAACTCAGCTTTGCAAGCTCAATATATCGTATTGATATGTGCAGGGGGAGTGCCATACGGATCCCACCAGGCAAATACGTGTGCAAGAGCCGTGTCACACCGATCCAACCCAACGAAGACGATTTAGATCGTGCAGACAAAACAAATCAGGGGTGTCTATCTTCCCCGACGATCCTACCAGGTAGATGGCAAACATTCCATATAAACTACCCGGTATGTGCAGGCACAGAACGGTGACTACCTGGCACTATACTATTTACGGGGGACCATAGTAAATAGGACCTACGGTACACACAAAAACCAATATATTTCCCTATTTTGACTAACAATATTTGGTCCTATTTACTATGGTCCCCCGTAATAGTAGTACGATAAGCTATCGTGTGTCGGTCGATAATTTGGCAGACGACAGAGGAAGGGAAGGGCGGGCAGGCTTCCAGAGAATCCGCGAGACAGAAGTCAACAACCGCTCACAACCACTCGTGTGAAGAACAAAACAACAATCTAAATATGTTACGCATCCAACTCAACAGAAATCCGGGCGCCTTACTACCCCCTCTCTCCCGCCCAGACCCCGGTCAGCAAGGTAAAATAACGTGTGGAAACCCTACCTCCTTGACGATGGGCGTTGGTCGCACTGTCTCTTGTCCCTCCGCCGCCTTCTCGAGCTGCTCCTCGACCGCCTGGCTTGAGAAGTAGTAAGCCACGTGCTTGCCCCCCAAGGCTTCCTTGGTGGAGATCTGATAACGTTCGTCCCATACGTACAACGACAGTCACGCCACATGAGGTGGAAGACATAGGGAGGCGGGGGGCGGGGGGGGGGGTCATTTATTCGACTCTAATACTCGTATGGAGTATTCCAGTAGCTGCCGCGTTCAAGATTCGATTGACGATCTCTAAGCGGAAAGCCTTGCCTTTTCCGGAACGTAGGCCACCTTAAAGTCCGCAGCCCACACCCACTTCTAGCGAACCAGATGATACAGCTCCTAACGCAGAGCGCCGCACTCGAATATAGCAGCGGGACTTCGAGGATTTTTTAGAGCTACTGTGCACTCGTTTCGTTCAGGGGGGCGCGGTTTTCGCGAGCTGTACCAGGAAGCAGGCGACAAGTTGTCCACCATTACGCAACGTGTGTTTTTGATTAACTCCAAAACTGCTTGTATATATGGATATGATATCACATTAACCAGCACGGAAAAAAAAACGCGACCTACCGCTCTGGACGTCAGTGTAAGGTCTATACTTGGTCAGTTATCTTACAACCTCCGATTTTCTTTACATTTCCGTCCGCAGTGGTATATATAGTACTTTCGGGGACACTTTTATCAAATATGCCATACCAGGTGTAGGAAACCGGTCATTTTGGGCGTGTCAAGGCTTCTTTTTCGGCTTTAATATGCTAGTTTTGATGTAGAAGAGCGGTCATTCAAGGGGGCAAAACCGCGGCCTTCTATGCACGACAGCATCTTCGCGGTCGCAAGACCGGTTCCAATAACCCCGGAGTGTGTGCGTGTTATCTGCATTAAACCGTTCTCATACCAATCGTCACTCAGCACAGCCAGCGTCCTTGCTGATTCTGCATCCGATGGGTGGAAGAATACCTCAGTATAAGGGTGTTATACGAACGGTGGAAGCACCTCCTGTGGGGTCGGTGTTACCACCTCTCCTCCTTTTGCAGTTTACAACTGATGCCCCTTCCAGCTTGCTCTGTGGTTCTGCTTATGCTACTTGCGACGGTCTTACCACCGTCCTTACCACCTCCCGGCTGTTCCTTGTTCCTCGTAACTCTGGGATGTCTACATTCGAGACATTCTGTTCCTGTATTGTCAAGTCGTGGTTCATCCCCGAACGTGTCCATGAACAAATTTGTTCACTCTACGAGAACTCGTTGATCCCCCCATAACGACTGCTGTGCCTCCGTGACTCCTGGAGCTATGGGGCACCTCGACGAGCATGGGAATATAGTGAAATCATACCACCTGAGCCATCTGCAGTGTGTGTTTCTTGACATTAAGATAATATTTCCACCCATCTACGTCCAGCACAACCAGTGCCCGTGCCCATGCGTCCCCACAGAGGGACGAGCTCTGTGGTCACGACCTATAAAGCAAAGATAAACGCTGCAAATTGAGCAAGGCGAGTTGGCCATGCAATGCCGAACGCGATGGATCCGAGGGCGGAGCACATGCAAGCTGGTACACCAGACTACTTTCAAGGAGGAAAGAAAAGAAGATTAAGAAAGAAGAAAAAACCAAAAGGAACACAAAGAAATAAACGGAAAGAAGCAAACGCAAAGAGAGAAAAAGGGACGCAGTGGGGCAGGGAAGAGGTGCCCATAAAGAACATTGAATGAAACAAGACGGCAAGACGAAAACAAAAACTAAAGCCAGAGATAGCCAACAACAATGCAGATGGCATCACCCATCCCGCGTCGGGGGCAGTAATCATCATACCGGGTTCCGAATGCACCTATTGCTGTAGTAGGAGCATCGCCGCATGATCGCTGCTAACTAGAGCCGTGAGTGGGCAAGATTTCACGACAAATAACTAATCGGTCGCTGCCGTTAGCCGACTAACTGACGTTAGTTGGTAAGCCGTCTGGTGAAGCCAACTGATGGTCAGCCGGCTGGCCGACTTCGTAAGTCGTACCGAACCACAGCTACTTACTGTTTCTAGAGACAGTGGTACCAATAACGTCATCATCGCCCCCGTACCCAGTACAAAAAACGAACCTAAACAACAATGTAAGCAAATAAACAGCAACAAAGCAGATGACACCACCCCGCCGGCGTCGGGGCAGCACCCAAACTGGGTTCCGAATGCAACTACTGGTAGGGCGATGAGCATTGCTGCCTCGCCTGTCCTCTGCTTACTGCATTTAACGACGTTGTTGCGCATGCCGACATCATCGCCTCCATACTCCCAAGGCTCAAGGGTACCCAAGAGCAAACAACAACGGCCAAGCAAAAGCAGTACAAGTACAGGTCACGTAATAATAATGAAAAACAGGAATGTTGGCTCAGGCTGGATTTCCGATTCAAGAAAAATGGAGGTCTGCACCAATACACCAACTTCAGTATAACGGCTCCTGGATTTATTGTTTTCCTGTAATTATCAGCCTTGCTTTCTTATTGGTCTACACTGCCGTAGCAATAATAGGTGGCCAGTGTTACGCATCCAAAATGTACAAATCCCACCCAAATTTCAAGTAGTTTGTGCGGGTGCAGGTCTAAGGGACACACGCGAAAGGATTAAGTAGTACCAGGTATTGATCAGTCGACACGTGACACGTGTTCGGCGACGACGTGATGATACACTGCTTTCATACGATATCCATCACAGAAAATAGAAACACTGCCTTTTGACGAAAAAGACTTGACGATTACAGCATCGACCGCGTGAAACGATCCGAGCTGCTGGTGTAGGAGATGTCTTCAAACTCCAACGTAAGATGCTGTGAGGCAAGCGTGAGGCATGACGCTACTCGGATTGCCTTTAGCTTTCCTAGACGCACAGACGCTTGGTTAGATCGGGCTCGTCGCTTTTTGATCTATCTGTAAGAATGCGTTCCACAACGGTTTTTCAAGTGCCACGGCTCGCCGTGTATATGATAGCTGATTACGCTATTATTAATAGTACGACTGGTACTGAAATAGACCAGACATAGACAACGCGCACAGACATCGACATCCAACTGGACGTTCAACATGACACCTCAAGGCCGTGTCTCCCACACAAACACGTCGTGGACCTACTCGTACATATGTACAGCAGTGGTACTCAAGTTGTGTTAAAAAAACAGCAGAGGCAGGTCTACAGATGAATGAGGTTCCTCATGCCCTGTGTGTGATGAGCTCGCAGGACAGCGAACGGTTCTTTGTGTTCGTGGTTCAGAGTTCATAACGTAGGGGTCAGAGGTTGTTCGATGTTCGGTGGTTCAGACAGACTACATACCGTTCGTACCTTGTATGATACTGTACCTGCACAAGTAAATGGAGGGTAAATGAGAGGGTGGCTGAAAGAGTTACACGTGTGCGAGAAGGACAGCCTCACAATTTCCGCATTTATTTTGATCATGATCGAAAGGAGCCAGCCGTAGATGCAACAGCGCCAGCGCCAGCAGCAGAAGCACCACCACCACCACCACCACCACCACCACCACCACCACCTCTGTCACCACCAACGAGCACTCCACCCATGACACAAGCAACCTTCTCAACACGAACACTCCACCAGGTCATGGACCTGCCACACTAACATGACTCCTGACATGGCCGTTTGTAGCTTACCTCCTTAGTCGTGCCCTTCTTAGCGTCGTCAACGACTAGAAGAGTCTCGCCCGCGATCTCGCTGAAGGAAGACATCGCTATTTGCACCTCCGACAACACACCGGGGGGGCTCTCTGCCTCGCCCGCACCAGCAGCAGACCCAGTCTCGTCCGCCCCGCCTCGGGTGGCGAGCGCCTTGCTTACCCACCGGTTAGAGCTTGCAGGAGCAGCAGCAGCAGTCGCCAGCGGTGCTGCGCAGGAGACCCGCGAAAGCATGCTGCTGGAAGCTGCCGCTGCCGACGATGAAATGGTGAGGGCGACTAGCGCCTTGAGGATACTGCTTCCATGGCTGTGCGCTACTCCCGGCATGGTGGTAGGGGTCTAGTGGGAGCACTAGCAGGTGGTGTCTGAAGCGCGTTGTCAGAGGTGCTTGATGCACTTTGAGGAATGCAAATGCACAGTTTTCTTGAAGATTACGAAGGCGTTTCTCAAACGGGCAAGAAGGGTCTCTGTTGGTGCGCCCACCTGTGGGCACCTGGACCTCAGCCCGCAAAGCATCAGCCCCATCGCTGCACCTCGCCCTGCCACGCCATGAGCTTCCCTATGATGGCAAGCTATGCCGCGCTCTTCGGGCTGTGGTCGCTGACCCAGTTCGTCCTGGTGAGTGCTTGGAGCGTTGCTTTGCTGTACAATGGCCAGTTTTCTGTTTGCTTCGTGCACCCTGATCGCAGCAAATGTCCCGAACCGCCATCCCATGATCCTTGACACTCCACGTACTACTACTACTCCTGTGCCCTCGAAAGAGTCTCGCAGAGTAACATTCGTTAGTCATAACAGCTGGAGATGGTCTTGGTGCCGGGGCGCGCACTTCTCGTCCGTCTGAACAGCGAGTCCCGTACTGTGGGTGTGATACTTCTGGTTGCAGTCGTGCGGTCCTGCGGCGTCGTTCCTCCGAGGATCACGTAGTACATACTAGTCAGTCGTATAGTCACAGCAGCCACAGCAGCAGTTCGCACGAAGTGAATGTAGTCGCATCAGGAGTACTGTCCATACTGCTGGTGTGTACTGCGAAGTGCGAATGCTGGTATCGAAAACTACTTGGTGTAGATTATCATTCCCCGCTGTCAACTCTTGTGCACTCGCAGTTTGGACGTACTAGAGGCAACCACGGCAGTCGTATGTACCAGAAACAGATAAGTCTGTCATGCTGTAGGACAGATGAGTGCGGCGTGGCTGCGGCCAACTCGTACCTGAACGGCTTGTAGACTGATAAGCAACTGCACCATGATAGGCATGCGAAGCCAGTTAAAATCTCTTGTTTCTGGCGGGCTGCAATTCTTGTGTAAGTCAGTCAGGGTGCGTCGTACACTATTTTCAGTACGAAAGAGGCCATGTTCTTAGGTTCGTCTAAAACTCGAGCCTGAAATTCTTAACTGCCAATTTCTTCAGTAGCCTTCGCAGGTGGTCCGCACATTTTTTATCAGTTTTTCCAAAACGCGCGGCGAAGCCGTGCTCGGGTCGGAGCCCTCGCCTGGGGTAGGGTTGGGGTTAGGGTTGGGGTTAGGTTTAGGGTGGGTTGACGCCCTCTCGCGATTTGACAAAAAAAATAGCACAAAAACACAAAAAACAGCACTATGAAGTGAAATATATTTGGTACTTTATCTGGTACAATTTGTGGGACAAAGCCGGTAGAGGCGCCTCAACTTCTTCGTGTTGCAAGTACAAGTGCTCACCCACATAGTATATTGCAAGTACCAACAACGCAGCTTGCAAAGGTGAGTATTGACCCGAAATTCGTCGATCTCACGGCTGACGTCCTTATAATATTTTTTTATAAAGTGCTGTCCCATACGTACCTGGTAATATATACAGGCTTGGCCGGCCAACAAACCGCCAATAATTCAGAAAGCTCTCCCGCCACCGCTTTTGCGAATTGGGACTTGAAAATTGGAAGCGCTACCTGACACCACAATGCGCATGCAAAAATAGCAAGGAAGGGTGGTCATGGGATTGAATGGGATGGGCATGTGGGACGTGGATGGGACGGGATGGGATGGGACGGCAATCCCACAGTGATATTTGTGCTGCCCATCCCATCCCATTCCCATCCCATCGCGAATTCCTACCCCACTTGCTCCCACATAACCGATAAATCTCCGCTCCCGTCCCACCTGCTTCCCATCCCAGCATTGGCACAGCTACTCCCGTCCCCACCCCGCTGTCAACGCAGCTACTCCCGTCCCATGGGAACTCTTGGCGCGAGACTTACCCATCCAAATAGAGCATATTCCTTCCACAAATACAACGTTCTGCAGCGTTTAGGACACACACAAGAGTCTTTGAAAGTACAATAGAATCTTCGGGGGATATCATATACGGAGTATTTTATAATATATACGTACTGTATATATATATTCGAATCTCCGATGTTCATCCGCACTGCGGACAGGCAGCAGGGAAACACACACAGCCCCATGGCGGACCCTGCCGGCGGCGGCGGCTCTGCTGCTCAGCCTGTGTCAGCACAGCCAGCTCAGCCTGTGTCGGCACAGCCAGATACGTTGCAGATAGGCGGTCTTACGGTACAACTGGTCGGTGCTGGGAAAGGGAGACACAGGCAGACCTCAGAGGTTTGGAAGCATGTCGTGGAGTTCACGCCACAAACGGCGGCCGGCGAGAACGTCAAATGCATGGTAAAAAGAACGCTTCCCGCGGTGGACACGCTTCCGGAACGCGAGGTAACCTGCGGCCACTTGATGAAGTACGTCAGAGCTGACCCCAGCAAGAGCATCTCCAGCGGAGAGACGAAAACCTTGTGGAACCACTTCAGAACCACTCGTTTTATTTTTTATTTTTTGTTACACTATGGGTTTGCGTTTTCAAAGCTTAGGTTCTTCAGTTGAAACTTGTCGTCTACTTGCTTGTGTTGGGTTTGGGGTTGGGTGGCTAGGTTTGGGGGCGTTGTGCATTCTGTTTGGTGCAGCCCTTCATCCTTGGAGAATACAGAATACGACAACAACCTGCAAATAGTTACCGTATATGGTTTGCTTCTCGTTCGGAGTTGGTTGTTGGGGACGTGTGGCCCCGTACTGGATCTCACGTACAATCCCACATTGCCAATGACACAGTCCCTGCGGCGTCCCCCCACCGTGTAACACATAAGTCTCATCCCATCCCATCCCATCTCGGTTTTTATGGATTCCCATGTGGTCCCCATTGATGAAAGGCGTCCCAGCTTCCCGTCCCATCCCCATCCCACATACAACATCACCCTGTTGACCCTGATAGCTACACTGTAGTTGCAAGGGGAGTCGCCGACCTATATCCTCAATGAGGACACACAACCCGTAATACGCGCGATCGGAGTATCACACACAGCTTGCAAATATGCGTTTCGACAAAATCTTCGATCTCATAGCTGGAGTGTATTTTTATTTTTATAATATACACAGCTTGCAAAGATGAGTTTCGACAACATCTTCGACCTCACAGCTGGAGTGTATTTTTATTTTTGAATATGCGTAATCGTATTATGCCGCCGACCAAAATTGAGGATCAGCCACAGCCAAAACCGAGGATAAGCCACAGCAAATCAAGGGCTGGCCACAGCCAGCAACCTATTTCGTCGAATAGCAGGTACAGTAGTACCTGGTCAGTGGTAACGTATGATACCCTTGGCGCAGACCGTAACGTACCACATTTTCGACAAAGCCCACTCAGGGCCCCTCGTATAGAAGAGCATGAAAAATCACAATTCGTTTTCTTTTAACTTAGTGTAAGTTGTATCTGATCGGGCGAAAAATCAATCACCGGGAAGGCATTTTCACAATTATGACGAAAAATAAAATTCAACAGAGAAATTAAGTTTTTTCGCCGAATTTGAGCGAAATTGAGTTCAATTTGGGGAGTTTGTATGTACACCTAGACGTTGCATGTTACATGTAACCGAAGCCGGCCATGCGAAATGGTGCCGTGTCGTCGGCAGATCCAGAGGCGAGAAGCCACCATTGCGAGAGGTAGGACGACCGGAGCAGCCGCAACGCGACCTCCGAAGGCCCGTATAGCCAAGACCGCCTGCGACGCCTCGAAAAATTCGAGGTCGCCTCAAACCCAGTTTTTGGTCGCCTTGCACGTCTAAAGTTATTCAACCACCACCACATCACGACATCGCTCAGAAATTCGACCGCCATGTCCTCGTCGCTGCTGCCCACGTGGGGGTATGGGGCTGAGCCAGCCCACCCAAGAGACCCCTAGAGCCATATCCTCCTAACCGTTGCCGGAAAAGAAATACTGCCGCTAGCTACGGCGCTTCGTAGAGGACGCGACCCTTCGCTCGGCTTGGTCGTTGCCCACGGGTGTTCGTTGACCTTATTTTGTTTTCGATTTCTGAACCACAAACGGATATTTTTCACGATCATCAAGATTTTTTCGTGGTGTCTTTGGCATTTTCATCTACTGCTGTAAAGCACTTGCTTCACCGTGATGCCACCGCTGCCGGGGGCGGGGGTGCCGCTTATTCCCCAGCACTAACGTTTCGAGCTGTTTCATTCGTCCAACACACAATACACGCGCATAAGTTACGTTCAAAACGAACCTGTTTGTGTGTAATTTAGGCCCTGCTTCTACTTGGCACCCACAGCCCGCCCAAAGCTGATTCCACCCGCACCTGACCCCTCCAAACTGACCCTGGGTATATTCTTCTGAAGTATACTACAGGACACCTAATAAGAAACAGAAGCACTGATCCAAACTAGATTTCCTTTTTGGGACGGGTTGCGTTCAACACTTTATATTTTTACGTTATTTTTATGTTGCTCATGCCATCTATTATATCTTCGCACATTTTCTTTCTCCTTCTCCCTCGCTAGATGTACCTCAGATCCGGGGTCTCTTAGCAGTCTCTTCCCCCCCCTCCCCACTACGGTACGCGTCTTCGTATTTATCGCGGGAATACTTCAGCCCCCTCTTCCCTCGTCGACTCGCATCGAATTGTGCCTACCCACGCTGCTAGGCGCTCGCAGCAGTTGATCCCTGTTTTGTTTTGTTTTGCAAATATCTCAAAAGTCCAACCCACACTGACTTCGGTATAACGGCTCTAGACTTTCTTAATTTCATGTAAACGGTAGCCTGCGTTTATCATTACCTTGTTTCTTATTAGGTGTCCAGTACTTTAGTCAGTCAGTCACCAAGCGCGCTAATCCCGCGCCGACCGAAAGCGAGGCTCGGCCACAGCCTACGAACAATCTTGTAGAAAAAAAGTGGTAATGAACCCTCCTCATTCGTTTATTAATCACGCCTGACGCAAACGTGCGGCCAAAACAGTTTATCACCTTGGTGCACGCGATGCCTGCCTGGTTGGTGAAAACCTGGTGTGCTCCCTCCCAGCATTGTAGGGATGCGAGGGTCTACGGCTATGCATGGAGTGCACCCCCCGCCCCTCGATTTTAACCAAGGCAACGAGCGGACCCTCTGAATTTGTTGGTCGTTCTTTCCGCTGCCCCCACCGCCCCCCACCCCTTTGTCCTTGCAGGTTCCTATCCCGGTGAATCTGATCGTTACCAGCACCCTTATACTGTACATCGGATGTCATCGATCGCTCCGCCTCAGGGACAAGACCAGCGTCGAGTCTTGTGAGGTATGATATATACCGTGCGAGTGATGTTTTCTCTGACGAGTACAATAAATAGTACGACTACAGCGGTACATGATGCTCATGATGCTCGACGCTTCGCGCGTTGTGTGCGAGGTACCTACTGCCGAGTACCTGTTCTTTGTTATGGCAGTGAAGGCACGTTCTGTGGTATGTGTCCGAGGCCCTAGGGTCTGCTTTGAACTGCTGAGGATAGACATGCCTGGCGTTCTACTCGGCAATGGTGGTGGTTTGTAGCCTTCGCTCTAGGACACCGCCAGACTCCAGAGTGCCGTTTGCGACGGACGAGCAGATACAGTGAACAATGAGATGGCTGCATAAAGCTTAACATGTTGTCCCCGGCGTTACCCTGTATTTGCACTATCGTCCTCTCTCCGTCCCATCAGTCGGAGACTCTCTCTAAGGAAGCGGCCATGAAGGCCCCATTCTTCGGCAGTGCAGTGCTCTTTGGCATCTACCTTCTCTTCAAGGTGAGACGCTCAACCTTTTCCCAGCTTGTGGAGTCATTCTCGTCTAATTCGAAGTGTTTCGTCCCTCGTAACGATAGTGTAGTGCTAAAAGGGTGAACCCTTTTTGGTTCTGGTCTCCATGCATAGCGACCAAAAAACTCAAGAGGTGCGGTTTTATCAGTCTTCTAGGAAGAGCTCGCAACAGCAGCACAAGTTTGTCATCCTGCGCGCGTGCCGTGTCATACGTTTCCTTAAGTTTTCGCTTCGGGCGCGTCCCCTACCCGTTAGCCTGAACTGCTTCGTGCGTCCAGTACTACAACCGCAAGTTGTGCCCGGAACATTTCCCGCCTGACTTCCCGAAGGGGATTAAACAGGGCCAACGAAGGCGGGCTGCGAATTGGTTCTCATGGTTACGAAATGGCAAAACGTGGCGACGACCTTCTAATTGGTTTTGCTGTTGGTGTGACGCGCTCAGGGTCCCGGTGGTGTTGTGTGCTGCTGCTGTTGTTGTTGTTGTTGTTGTTGTTGTTGTTGTTGTTGTTGTTGTTGTTGTCGTCGTCGTTCACCAGCGTCTAACTCTTGTGTTTGCACGCCACCCCGACCGCGTGTTGACAAGGCGTACTGTACAACAACAACAGCCGCCGTTGCCGCCTGCAATGCTCCGATTGTTTTCCTCTTGCGTGTGGTTCTGACTTTCCTCCCCTGGTTTTGCCTCTTGTGGTGCTGTCGTGTCTTGTGTCGCCTGATTTTGTCGCCGTGATGGGAATGCACAATGAACAGTTTGTCGACAAGTGGATAGTGAACCTCCTGCTTGCGGCGTATTTCGCTGTTATCGGGGCCTTTGCCCTGGCGGCGACGGTGGACCCCGTGCTTGTGCAGCTTTTCGGGATCACGGTGAGATGATATCCTGGACCCTGCATCGTAAAACTGAACCGATTTATACTGGCCCGTTTTATAATTGCTTGCCGAGCGGCTGTTTCGTCTGCGGTGCCTCCCGTAACGTGCTGGGCTTTTGCGCCACCGTATCCAAGAGAGCAGGCAGTTCAAACAATTCCGGCTGCTCGACCAGTTGTCATCAGCGCCTCTTGAGCGTTGGCAGAACCTACTCCTCGGTATACAAAAGGCTCACCCCCCCCCACCCGCCCCCCCAATACCACCGGCGCCCACGTTCGACCCATTGCCCCTTGCGTGTGATTCCTTGTAGGAGGCCAAGCGACGCGGAACTAAGTTCACCCTCCCCTTAGTCGGAGAGGTGGACCTGACTTTCACCATTTCTGAATTTGTTAGCTTCTCGGTTGGCGTTGCCTTCGCCGCCGTATACACCATGACGGGGCACTGGGCGCTCAACAACATATTCGGGATCACGTTCTGCGTGCAGGTGTGGTGCTGCCTCCCGCTTCCGCTCGCCTCGCCCCGCCTTGTTGATTATTTTAGGTTGGGTTAGGGTGGTTTGAGATAGAGTGGAGTGAGTTGGGCTGGGCAAAATTGGATTGGGTTGCGTTGCGTTGGACTGGGTTAGGTGGACTTTGTGTTGTGCTGTGGTGGGCTGTGCTATGCTGTGTACCAGGGTATCTGGTTTGGCACCTGTTTGTGGCATTCAGAGTGTGGCGATCACTGGCAGCTCTTGACCCGGACCCGCCAGTTCCGTCGCAATTTGTGGTAGTCTGCCCTCCCGAAACAGTCATTGGCATATGGTGCGACGTCACAGGACCGCATATAGATTTGGCTCGTCGAACCGGTTGGCGTTGTGCCACGGAAGCCGATGTTTTGGATTGAAACGCGGATGAACCGGCCCGGCCCGCCTGGGACGATAATATACGGTACTTGCGGGCTTCGTTTCATGACTTGCCTACGGCAGCCCCGCTGCCCTCCCCCCGGAGCCGTGTCGCTCGCCGCTCAGTGGAAGGCCTCGACGCTTTACAATGCCAAGGCTTTCGGCATCCCATTTTTGTACTGTAAATGCTAGGGCTGTACGTTATGTGGACTTGGATAAACGGTAAATTATTGCTTGATTATTCAAGAAGGTACATCTGCTCAATCTACCTAGCGCAACTAACTGAAATGCCTCGTAGGCGACTTACTATTTGCACTGGTATACTAGTAATAATAGTGTACTGATTGTATGGTCAGCCAACGCACGGCCGTTAGCGGCTCTCTATTATGCGACATACCCCCTGCACCTCGACCCACCCGTCTTGCTTGCTATCGTCATTTGCAGGCGATGGAGCGAGTTTCCCTGGGGTCCGTAAAGGTTGCCGGCATTCTTCTAGTGGGGCTGTTCATTTATGACGTCACCTGGGTGTACGGGTGAGGGAGCGGCGGAATTTTGTTTATTGATAGCGTGAATGGGTTTCGTATCGTAGAGAGCCTACTTTCACGCTCATACTGAAAGCGGTGACTTTGTTTTTGTATCACAAGAATGCGTACTTGCGCTTTTATACTGAAGGCGGTGTATACGTTTGGTATCGCAAGAGTGTCTGTTTGCACTGTTGTGTGTGCACGCTGAAGGGGGGGGGGGAAGGATTGCACCCGGTGTGCAGACGGCTGAGTCCCTGGGGAGCCCAGCGGAGCTAGTTTTATACCAGCTAGTTTATTAGGAGATTAATACGACCCCCCCCCCGCTCCCTCACCTGTGCACAGGATAATGGTGGCCACACATGCCGCAATCGTTTTTTGTCGTTTTTTTGTGGTCTTTTTTTTCATCGGCTTTTTCTTACGTCTTCGCTGTGGTGGGCTGCTGTGCGTGCTCCAAGCACACCCAACCCTGACAGCACTTACGAGTATCTGCCGTGCCACGCGGGTCCGCAGCCAACATACTCCCTACTGCAGTGGTGTCACGCGTGATAATCATGCTTTTTGTTATGTTGTACTCTTCTGTTGCTCGTTCTTGTTTTATTTCGGCGTTGTGTATTAGTAGTGTGTTGTATCAGTGTTGTATTTCGTATTGCATTATGTATTGTGCTTGGTTTTGGTTTGTACCGTATGTAGTTTTTGTACTTGGTTTACATCTATTTGCAAGCAGGCATACACGAGCATTATATATACGACGGTTACTTTCTTGTGTCGCAGGGGGCCCGTGATGGAATCAGTGGCCAAGTCCGTTCAGGGTCCAATCAAGATTCTCTTCGTCAGCGCGTGGGCCGACCCCACGACCGACCCGCCTACGAAGCTGAAGACTAGCCTCCTCGGCCTCGGGGACATCGTCGTGCCAGGTACGAACCTCTCAGTGTTATATAGCCGACCAGCTATCTGTCATGTTTTTGTCTTTTCTTGCTGTTGCTGTTGCTGCTGTTGTGCTGTTGTCGTCTTGTTGTGGTGGTTGTTCTTTGTTTCTGGTGTTGCTATTGCGGTTGCTCTTGCTGTGGTTGCTGTTGCTATTGCGTTTGCTGTTGCTCTTGCGCTTGCTGTGGTCGTTGTTGGTGTTTTCTCGTGGTCGTTGGTTTTGCTGCTTGTCTCCGTGAATCGGGAAAGGAGGGGGTGAGGATGGGAAGTTGACCAGGCCAAACGGAAACGAACACCCTGCCTTAAGAGCCTTGCGATCAAAAAGTAGACGGGGAGACAGCGGAGACCGTCGTGCACGTAGCAAGGTCCCCCGTTCAAGGTAACAGCCGGCATGGATGCCGCTTGTTTTTTCATTGCACCGTGTTGACAACAGCATTGAGGCCGTTTTTTCGTGGATTTTCCGCATCGGGACAGTATGCACATAGACTGGGCACGGTGGTGTATTTCTTTGCGGTTGGGCTTGACGAACGGCAAGTCCTTAGTTGGACCGCAGAATGCCTCCCGGGTTTCCCGAGGTGCTCCCGTCAGATCTGGCGCAGTGGGGGCGCATTCCGACACTCGCCACACGCGACGCGAAAGACGACAACGCGGACCCGAAAGACGCAACGCGCTCGAACACTACACGGTGACATTGCAACTAGCTAGGTGTTCCGACACAATCAGCCAACACGACACCATGACAACGCAAGTAGGTAACTCTGCCGGCGCAACCAGCTAACTACAGTAAACCTTCGGCGTGTTGTGCTGTACACCTCGTTTGTCGGTTACAGGGTTGTTTGCAGCTCTCCTTCTACGCTTCGACGCCTCAAGAGCTCAGGCGGATCCGTCCCAAGGAGAGCACGGACGCTTTGCCAAGGTACAGTACAGTGGAACCACATTTCTGCCTTCCTCCTTTTATCCCCCCGGCCTCACACTGCTGTGCTGGATGCGTGGAAATGTTTTAAGCAGCTATCGAAGTTATTGTACTTCATCGACCATCTTTTATTTGGTAAAATTATTTTACGGTGCATTCCCGCGACTAGATTAGGCGAGGTGTCTGGGGTATCTGGATTATTGGTACCTGGTGTAGGATAACCGCGTCACCCGATATTTGACGCTTGTCCGGTGTCGCCTGAAAAGCGAACCGGTCTGTCACTACCCGTACAGACAAGGTCACGGTCGCGCTCCTCCGCCTCGGGTTCTGGGTGTTCTTTCACGCGTCTCATATTCTGCAATTCGGCCGATTCTGATTCCAAGTAGTTTACCCCCGAATACCATGGGGAGAAGTTGCGCTATTTTTTCCACGCCCTGCGCTCTCCTACTCGATCACGACATCATATTTTGTCGGGTCTGACATACCGCGATATCGGCCTTCACACACTTGCCCGCCCTCGTCTCAAGCTCACTCTCCTCGCACCCCTCGTCTCTTTTTGTCCCGCCCTGTCTCTCTGTCTCCTGCTTTGCGCGGAAACTTCCTTTCGTCTGGGTTTGTTTATCTGGAAACCCGTGCGGTTGTGACTGCGGCGGGGGCGGGGACTGGGCGGGAAAAACAGCCCTTTTTTCACGCATGCCTTGTGGCGTACGTCGCGGGCTTGGGTGCGACGGTGGCGGTAATGTTCTACTTCAAGGCGGCGCAGCCAGCCCTCTTCTACCTCGTGCCTGCTTGCTTGGGAGCGGCTAGTGTAACTGCCATTTGGCGCAAAGGTACGGTTAGAATTTAACGCTGCTTATTTTGTAGCTTTTTTTTCGTTCGCTGAAGAAAGCTCGCTGGGAGCGCCCTCTCCCCCGCCCCGCCCACTTCACCCCATCCGTATTGTGCACACGGGAAAATGCGTCAAACTCTTGACTCCTGACTAAAAGCTGCATCCACCTTTCGGTGGAGAGTATTTTCAATTAGGAGGGTACCTTTGAAAGTAATGTGATGGGTGTTTGGTGCAGGGAGGAAGTACGTCAAGTGCCGTTCGCTAGCCTTCCTTGGTTGAGGACGCATAGAGCAACTTGTTGTAAACACAACGACACTGTGTTTTTTCTTCGCCCTGTGGTATGTGCGGAGGGGAGGTGGGAGGGGGGGGTACACGTACAAGACACGACGTCCACGGCGGTAAACTCCTCTGTGTGTCTGCGTCCTTCGATACCAAGCAATGGTGACGTCCCGACGCACATGCGCTAAGCCTGGAAGAACTACGGCGTGCCCTTGGCCGCGCCTCGTGGCTCCTCCTCCATGTCATATTCCGTTGCCGTTATTGTCTTGCAGTCGTTGACATTGGCGTTTTCACTGCTGTTGTTGTTGGTGGTGGTGGTGGTGGTGGTGGTGATGGTGGTAGTGTTGGTGTTGTTGTTGTTGCTGTTGCTGTTGCTGTTGCTGTTGCTGTTGTTGTTGTTGTCATTGTTGTCATTGTTGTTGCTGTTGTTGCTGTTGTTGCCGTTGACGATGACATGAAGATTGAAGCTGTCGTTGATATAATCCGTGTCGTTGTCTTGGTTTTATTTTTATTTTTTCCGGTCTGTTTTTCGTTTGCAGAGATTAAGGCGCTCGTGGCCTACGACGAGGAAACGGAGGAGGCAAACGAGGACCAAGACCACGCGGCGGCGGCGGTGACAGCCAAGAAGGACGAATAAGTCGGACAACCGTTATTGGTTCATCGCTTTTGATTGAGCTTAAACAATCGGCTTCGTGCATCGCTTTTGATCGCGCGTAAACGGTCGGCTTCGTCCATCGATTGTGATCGTGCTTATATGATCGTGCTGAAACGATCGGTTTCAGTGAACAGCGATGAAGTCGCTTTTTGTTTGGCTTGGGAATGGGTTTCTCTTGTCGGCCACTGGGAATGATTTATCTCCTTCTGTTAGCTGTTACCCCGCTTGTTCGTCTTTCGTTTTAGTTTTGCTTACGACTAATCGGTAGAGCCACGGCAGTAGGCGTTGAGGTGCTGGCTAGTGATGTTCGAGGGGAAGGCATACGGCTGATCGGTGAAGGGCATCTGGCGTGTCGCGAAATTAATGGGACTAAACTAAACGATAGTGACTAGAGCTGAGATAAGCACCGGCAAGCACGTGGTCGCACGCGGCAATGTTCGAACGCAGCTCTACCCTATCAGCTCATTCGCTGGATGTTTTCTGGCTAGTTTTTTTATGACATCTAGTGTCGTGAAACCGTCGGTTCGTTTACCGGCATCATACCACCGTGGTATCATGGCTTTTCGGCAGCAAGCTTTTCCCCCGCCCCGTGGATCCGCGCGCTGCCAGGGCTTGAGCACAAACCGCCGTCGGCAGATTTAACGGTAGAGAGATTTTCGCCGAGCATGGGAACAGTAATTACCTTAGTGAGACCAGTGATGACGGACGCGATTAGCGAGTAGCTGATAAATCGAAAGCGACAACCACGGGCAACAACGCCTGTTCTCTTGGCAACATGTGAATGGCTCCAGGCTCCAAGTACGCCTTCAACTGCCCTTAAACTGCTTCAGGATGCTCCTAGTCGTAAGCTGCGCGGCCCAAACCCGGAGAAAGGAAAGCGAGCATTCGGCACTCCCAACCATCGCATTCACATCAAAGAACTGCTGCCGCCTGGTCATTACGCACTGTTTCCTTCTCCACATCCCCGTGTCTCGCTCAAGAGCGCCGCGGTATGGTATCTGCCCCTGTCTACAATTGAACCCCCGAACATCCATTGACTACTTGGAATTAATGTGGGGTATTTTCAAAGTTCTATTAATAGAAGGGATAACAACAATCAACAATCTACCCTGCGATTGCCGTCTGCCAGAGTGTGCTACGCGAACGACACTGCCGCGTCTAGCATTTGCAAACAGGTGCCCCTCTTGCAATGAACAAAGCATGACGCTGTAAGTCATGCTCTTTCTCTCGCCGACCCCCTACCCCGCATTCCATGTATCTTGTTTTTTCGACCCTCGACCAGTTTGCAATCGGCGATATGCCTCTCGTATGAAGTGCATCCGTTTGAAAGCTATTTAAAGGAGACGCCAAGCACGCCCACAGAAGCGAATCGCGAGGAGCAACATTACCTCCCTTGTATGCGGCGCACCCACTGGCAGTGAACCTGTGCTTCGCAAGACACCTAGGTGTGACGCCTCTCGCACCAATCACAGGCAGCAGAAAAAACGACTACAAGAAAGACGTCACAGACCCCCCCCCCGTCTTAGGAGTAGGAAGGGTACCCAGTCTCGAAAGGAGTGCGTGGTCAATGTTCAAATGACTAAAGCAATCAACAAATGTGCGCCCCCGATCCCCCGCTCGCCCCACCTCGAATGCATCAACGTAACCCCTCCTACTCCCCACAGCTTTTCTCAGGTACCAACAATGCCTCCGTCCCCGATGTGCGTTACCCGCGCAAACAGCCGACGCGGCGGCGTTTAGCAACTGCAGCGGTACTCGGTAGCGACGACCAGCACATCCCTCACCCCTTGTCAACACACACCCCTACTACGAATATAACGCCCATCACACAAATCCGCCCACAATTAATGGAACGAGATGTATTAGTTATAGCATCAACCAGGGTATTTGGTGTCGGTACAAGCAGCCCTTGAGGTGGCGCAGGCTGGCGGCCATGGTTGCGCCGCGATCGGACGACGGACCCGCACAACGCGTTCCGTGATGACAACATCGGCAACGCGTCGATCAAACCATCTACAACCGCGGTTATCATCGCGCTAAAAGCGACAGAAAGACTACGGTATTATCATGGTCATCATCGCGTTAAGAAGCCTCACTCTGCAGGAGAAAAACGCCGACCGCTTCCTCGTCAAAACACGGTACAATTAATACGATATACTATACTGTATAGTCTAGTCTACTGTAGTATAACCTGTCCTATTTGAGAAGTTATTACTGCACTGTGTCGTAGCTTGGCCTGTGTCATGTCATCTGACAAAAACTCGACGCGCAGACGCCTCGAGTGCGACCTCCTTTCCTCTCTTCAGTGCCGCTCGGGTCTGTTCGAGCAACTCTCCCGTCCTGGCTACCTGCATTTTTTTATTGTCAGGCCAGTGCGGGAGGTGGGAGTTGAAGTGTCTAAGCCGCTCATGATTTGTTGGGTGTGGAGGATTCTGGTTGTTATCGCATCCGACGTCGAGAAAACCTGTCTACTGCGCTTCGCTGAGGTACGGTTTGTTGAAACCAGCTGTAGAAGGGCCCCATTTCCGAGTCCCTTGCGCTCCTACACGAAAACGTGCCAATCCACGTATAGAATAATCACGCTGGGACGTGTAGACTTTATATTTTTCTTGCGCTTCCATTTCCCAATGAGCGCCGCGGGGGGAATTAAACGAATGATGTGCCTCTCGATTCCTTTTGTTAGTTCCACTCACCTCATTCGCCAGTGCTTGCCTCAGGTCGTCTTGTGCCTGCTCCAAAATGCCGGTCGTGGTTGTTGAATAGTGATTGAGCGTGTCCGTTACGGTTGCAGCCCATTCGGCTGCTATCGCTCGGTCGTGGTCGTGCTTGGCGACCGCCTGGGTCGTTCAACGATGGGAGTGCGGCGAAAGGGGGTTATTATAGCGAACTGGCCCTGGTTCAAGTATCGAACCGTCGGTTATGGTTTGTTCGCGGGAGAAGGAGAGTTTTTTTTTTTATGTGACCGGCGCGTGGGCCACTTCATCACGTACTATCTGATAAAACTCGTGTGGTGAAAACATAAGCCAAGCGGAACGAAATCCGTATTTCTTCTTGGCGAGCCCACTACGCATACTCCTTGCTTCCCTATCCTTTTCCGCGTGCCCGTCCTCTTCCCTAGCTCACCTTATTTGCCTGCATCGCCGACAGGAACGCTCTCCAACGGAATGCATCCTCGCGGATAGCCTTCCGCGCGACCCTCAGCCTACATGCGGTGCTTCGCATGGCTGCGAGCACCGGTGCACGGGTTTGTGCGACTGCCTGAGTGACCACTGCCGCCCGCAGCACGCCCTCTCTTCTCGCCTGGCGCCGGGAGTCCTTGGCCGCGCGCGACAGGGTAGCCCTAAAGCAGGTTCGCGATGCGCGGTTGTCGTCACGGTTGGTCGGCCTCGCTGCCAAGGCAGCCTCCCTTCCCTCCCGCAAGATGGCCCGCTTGCGAAACGCTCGACGTGTCTCTGCCCTCGATTCGGCCCCTGCTCCTATGGTCGATTTTGACTCTATGCTTGGCGCTGCCACCGCATCCCGCGTTGTGGATATGCTCTCCGCCTTTTCAGTTGTGGCAGAAAGTGACAGCTTCATCGTCTCTGCTATTGTCTCGTTACTCTCCGCCAATTTCTTCGCAACCGGCTTCGCCATCTCAACCTTCTTCAACACCACCGCCGGTGCCGATACGCCGGAAGTTGCCGCTGCTGTAGCCACCGTGGCCGTCCCAGCAGTGGGTGCACGTGCCGGTGCTGGTGTTGGTATGGCTGAAGCTGCATCTGCACAGAACGCCCGTGCGGTCTTTGATCTCATGCTACTCCACTCCAAACGTTCTTCAGAAACCGAGCTTATGGAGCATGCCGCGGCCGGACGAGCGGGAAGCGCGGGGTGATGGGAAGTCGACGCGTTCCCGCCGGTCACCCCTGCAATCGTCGGCCACGGCGAAGTGTTAGGAGGTGCCAAAAGAGAGGCGGCCGCAGAATCGGTAAGCACCGGCAAGCCTGAGGTGACACCCTCGTCGTATTCTTTAAAGATCGACAAATGCGGGAGTCGAGCAGCTTCGGCCAGACGACGGGAAGTCGACATGTTGCCGGCCGTTGCCTCATCCTTCGTCGGTGGCGTAGAGGTGGTAGATAGTACCTGTGGAGCTCGGCTCGTTAATGTCGAAGTCTCCGGCATGAGAGAAGCACCACTCGCGTGGTTGACGGTGGCGGTCGGAAATTTGACCGGGTTAGGAGCAATACTGGGCGGCGCTTGATCCGAGGTACGGGGGCTAGCTGCCGTCGTTGGTGTTGCTGCCGTCGCTGGTGCTGGTGCTGCCCCCGCTGTCACTGCGTCTTCTCCCGCCCCCTTTCCACCGCCTCCCGCCCCACTTGTCGACACAGAAACAGCGGGCGAAAGGGTCTCCCGCGGAACACATGGCTTCTTCGACCCTTTCCCTTTCTGTTGCTTTTTCAGCTCCTTCTTTTCGGCGGCCTTCTTCTTCTGTTCTTGTCGATACTCCTCCTGAAATAGTTTATACTCAAGGTCACACTGCATGGCGTTCGGTGTCGATTGACAATAGGCGGAGGAAGAGGGGGACGTGCGACAGGCAGGTTGACTATTATATAGGTAGGCCAATCTAGCACAATTTGAGAGAAAGGCGGACAGTACGGCAGGCTCAGAATGGGCAACGTGGGAGGAGCGTGTTCTGTGGAGGTTTAAGAGCCTGTCACAGCCGTGATTCAGCAGCCCAGGCGAAGGCGTTGACTTGTTGGTACAGCACTTCCTCGCTTGCCCGGGTCATTCGACATTGCTTAGATTTACTACCACCGCGTAGCGCTAGCTACAGTACATTGTCTCCACACCAGGTAGTGTTTTGCAGCAAGTGATTTTGTGGCTTTTGGGATATCGACGCTGTTCGAACTTCAAGCCGTCAAACCGGTTTTGTGTTCGAACTATATGGAGAGGGTGCCTCCTTTTGTACATCGTATACGTCTGTGCAAGAAGCAGCACACCATGTTGTGTGCTCACTGTATCGTAGCAAAATAGTTTCCTATTTCAGCTGAACTGTGATTGGTGCACTATCACGTGCTAGGCAATCCCCATGGCGGGTGTTTCCCCAGATGGCAGAGTTTCATCAGGATGAGTTTTCCTTCGAGTATCGCACACACACAAAGCTTCATCGGCGCGTGGGATGCACCGTCGTGTAACTCCGTCGTAGCGTTGACAAAGAGTTCGTATTAATAGTGTTGACAAAATGTAGCGTCCACGCGATTGGCCGAATTTCTTACCGCGCTCGAGTTTTGGGGCGCGGGTGACGAACAAAGGGTTTCCTGGTGCACTAAAGGTTAAATAGTGGGGATCAACGGCCACCAGCAGCACTGCATCATTCGGCATTACATTGTTGCGCTGTCTAATAAAGGCGCTGGTTGTCATTTTATTGCCGGGTACCTGGATTAAAGCAGGCGCACTACGATCAAAATATTTGCGACTTGTCCTCCGTAAGTGACATGGAATCCCCAGATCACTCCTGAGCGTCAACAGCAAGCATATCGCCTGAGGCCTGCATATTGCCTGGCAAGTGTGTGAGCAAGTATGATTCTGATGAGGCAGTCGAATTTTTTTTTTAATGCTACCAGGTAGGTACTAAACTGCAATAAAAATATACCAGGACGGTACAGGGCGCCTAATAGCAGGCGTCTATGCGAAGTGAGGAGAGGACCCCCAATTCGACTCGACGACTACTACTGTGCTTGCGGTCTTAAATATTGGCCTTAAAAGCGCGAAGCACGGTCCAAGATACGAGAAGACAAAGGTGTGGGACACGAGGGCTCTCTTGCCGCGCGTTCCAACATCTTCGAAGTCATCAGCAAATGCGCGATTCCTTGTCCTTGTAACAACTTGTACGGCTGAAACAAATGGGGTACACCAATAAGTTGGTGCAAAGTTCCTGTGCACTCAGCGTGGGTGTGGCTGTGGTGGAGGTCGGCGTTGGATCAGGGTGCTAAGTGGGCCCTGCCGGCGGCTACTGATCAACCCAGGGTCAGTATGGAGGGCTTTCCAGTTCGAATCAGGCCGGCATTTTTCGGCTCGCCCGCAGCACTGAGCAGGCGGCGGGCGATGTCAATATGTTAGAGGGTACTAGCCCGTTTGACTGCTACCCACACTAACCCTTATAACACTCTCCCCCGTTGGACCGGCGGGCAAGCAGGTCGGCCGGATATACGGGCGGACTTATCAATATCCACGCAGTTCCATTTCCTGAGGATACCGGGGCGACCACTTTTCAGTTACAAACAGTAGAAAAGGGGAAAGTCGTAAAGTTTACGTGTGGTTGACGGTGGGATTCAAAATCACGAGGGATTCGAACCCACGACTCCAAGAATTCATACTCCTGCCGTCGACGCCGTTTGTTAATGTCTTAGAGGCTAGTACGGTAGTCCGGTTGACTATTACTGGTAAAATGTTAGCCAATCGCCAGCCCAAATGACGCCTTGTAACAGAGGCAGAACGAAACAAAGAAAACAATGCGTGTGGATACGAATCAGCAAATGCGAAAACGCTGAGAGGTTAAACACGATGTGTAAGTGAAACACTTGGCATAAAAAGCTGATGCGGTCGCAAAAACTATAGCACACTACAAGAAAACTATGGACTTCGCTCGTAACCCTGCAGAGACAATGTCGAAACTGTGTCTTGAGCATGGAATGTCACATGACAAACCGAACACCAAACCCAGAGCAACGGAAAAACAATCGAGTGCAGCGGTGGCGTGAACGTCAGCTACCTGTTATTTCATCCACGCCTGTCTATCTGCGCGTATCGTAGCCGATCACCGTCATCAATCCCAGCCTTACGGTGAAGCTATAGTACACGTACACATTTTGCGAATGCTTTTATTGGCCTGCATATTTTTGCTGGTATTGTGGTGGCAGCAATGTAGTATGATACCTCGTACCTGGTACCCTATTTACGAGAAAATATGATATGCTACATCATGCAAACCTTGTTCGTGCTTCGGGGACTTCAAAATCGGAAATCATGGAAACACTGCAGGTGTTATAAGGCTTAGTTTGGGTAAGCTATTGGTTAACCTTTTGCAAGTGGTCAAACAGACTACTACTGTAGTGGTACTCCGAGAGGGGGATTACCCCACTAATACCTTAACAAATGGCGTTGTCGGCAGGACACGAACCTGCGCGTGAAATCACAATAATAACGGGTTTCCGATCGTGGTCAAACGGACTAATACCCCACTAATACCTTAACGCAGGGGTATTAGTCTGATGGGTCTGCGCACTGGTGAAAGGTTAACCAATTGCCTACCCACACATAACAAACACAAACAAAATAACTCACGGCTGACGCCCTTGATTTTTTTTTTTTTCAAGTAGGCGCGAAAAGGCTTACCATACGAGTAACAACTTACTCGACTCGACGTCCTCCCTTGGGATGATTGAAAGCACGTATTATACACCTCCTACAGACTAATACCACTATTAAAATAATAGTGCTTTTTGCTGTCATGCTCATCCTGGCAACACACACAGGAGTGTCATACTGTATGCATTCAAAGGATAATGCATCTGCATATACAAGCGGCCGGTGTATCACGCAGCTTGCAAAAACGAGTGTCGACCCTAAATAAAATAGTCAAACTCACAGCTGACGTATTTAGGATACGTTCTAAAAAAAGTTGAGTTTCAACTAGACTATTAATACAAGTATGTATTCCATCGGTTGTACCCACACACAGCTGACGTTTTTCTTTTTTTTTATAAAAAGAAAACGACGGCGGTTTCAACGATGCTCGTCCACGTTCTCCTGAGATACGAACGACACCCACGAAGAGACAGAACGGCAAGGAAACAACAGGCAGACCGCCCAAGCAGCGGGAACGTTTATTTGCTCCACCAGCCACGCACAACTAAGCCTTAAAACACAAACAAAATGCGAAACAAACACAAGGCCCGAAAACGCACACAAACCACGACGGCTGTTTCAGCGATGATCGTCCATGTTCTCCTGCAATTCGAAACACGAGGAGACAGAAAGGCAGGGAAATAGACAGACCGTCCACGCAGCGAGAACGTTTACCCCACGCACACATGCAGCGAGAACGTTTACCCCACGCACACATGCAGCGAGAGAGCTGCCTGAGTCGCTACGGTGGGTAGGAAGGCCAAAAGCGGCGATGTGTAGGCCGCACGTCCACGAGCCTCCACACGAGCAACAACCGGGTCGCCGTGTGCGTCGGAGAAAAAGTAGAATTGAGCGCGAACATCTGTCTCACGAAAGTTGCGACTTCATGATAACCGATATCACCCGTCCCGCTTGGATTGCAACACGAACGAGAGGTACACGCGGCCACGGCGCCTTGCTGGTGCAACTCCAATTGTGCGATACAAGAGACCCCTCTTCTCGGTTCTCGACTTGGCAAGCATTCACCTCCTCAGATGCTACTTTATGAACTGTCAGTATCAATTCCCCCAAGCGTGGGGCACGCGCATCGATCACACGCCAGAGGCCTAGTAGATGAGTTTCGCCTCCCGAGCGGCGATTCCGGTCGACCGCCCGGTGATTGAAGCTCACCTGCTCTTTGCTGAATTCCGCCATTTTGTGAATGCCGTTCACCAATGTGCACCTGTTCCCTACGTAATGCGAGGATCGAACAGCCAGTGCGCGGTACCTGGTATGTGCTCTTGGCCGTGCTCTTCGCTTTTCGGTTTTCGGTTTGGATATGTGAAGCGGTTTCCACACGTATCGGGAGGCTTTATCGGGAGGCTTCAAGATTTTCGGCTGCTGTCACCTGTCACCTGGCCTCGCTGTTCGCTGTCACCAAGTCACAAGCAGTGTTGATCCGCTTCTAGCTCTACGTGCAACCCGTAGTCATCACCGCAGTGGAACGCGATCGAAGCGCGTTGCGACTCAGACCTTTTTCGTGGAGTTTTGTTTTTGCTTTTGCTGTTGCTGTTGTTGATGAAAATTGATGCTTGGTTTTGAAACTTTGGTTTGTTCTTGCAAACTGCTGCATACCCCTGGTATCATGAGACCATCATGCATAGCTGACAGCCCATGCAGCAGGCACAAATACTTCCAGGAGACGGAAGAAAGATCAAGCCGTCAAGCCATTGGAGGCGGCTGGATGAGGCTTCTGCATACACGAGTGGCGAGATAACTTGGCTTCCGGAAGGTGAGAACGAGTTACAATATGGGGTTCTCTATCTGCGGCAGGAAAAATGCTCGAAAGTATGAAAAAAATCAAAATTCGCATGTAAACAAGGGCTCCGCTTCGCGGGCGGCTGACGCCGCCCGCTTTGCTCGCGCAAGCAAGAATGTAACTAAATCATGTAAAAGGGGCAGAAGGAAACGGCCCATGATTTAGTGCGACTATTAATAGCGAATTGATAATGCTAAGAGCTGCTTGCGCAGAGATATTGATAGTTGGCCCTGTGCTGTGCACTGTGCTGTGTGCTTGTTGGCGATGTCACGTTCTGATCGGCAGTACGGGTGTAATTTGCGGGAGGGAAAAAAACATGAGGACCGAGAGAGGACAATCAACTGAATGAACAAAGCTAAAAGACGAGTACACAGCACGCCATAGCGGTAACTGGTGCCTGGTATTTCGCAACGCATCATATACCCGGTACTGCTGTATGTTCGAAAGAAAGCACAGCGCAGCACGAAACAGCACCGCACCGCAGGGCAAGGCACGGCACCGCACGGTGCTGCGCTGCTGAGCTACATACAGCTGTCGGCTGAGCTTTTATTGTGATTCAACGAAGTGTAGACTAGACTAGTATCTACAAACCTGGTGTTGTTGTACAATAGTAATACAGGTACAAGTACGTGGTATGATGCTTCGAATGATACTGGCATGGACAAAATAGTAGGTTTTGACTCATGAAAACGTACCGAAAACGGATGACCGGTGTATTACGCAGTTTTGATAAGGAATTAGTACTGGTAGGGTATTACGTAGTCCGTTTGACCACTTGCAAAAGGTTAACCAATTGCTTACCCAAACGAAGCCTTATAACACTCTCCCCCCCTGAAACGGCGGAATAGTAGCAGGTCGGCCAGATATACGGGCGGACGTGTCAATATCCAAGATGTTTCATTTCCTGGGTATATCGGAGAGGAGTATTTTTCAAGCTCGACATGGAAAGTCGTAAAAGTTTAGACTATTATTATAAAAATAAAAGTACACTCCAGCTGTGAGATCGAAGATTTTGTCGAAACTCATCTTTGCAAGCTGTGTGTGATACTCCGATCGCGCTTATTACTGGGTGTGTTGTGGATGGTGGGATTCGAACCCATGACCCAAAAACCCATGGTCTGTTGACGACGCCATTTGTTAAGGAATGAGTGGGGTATTAGTCCGTTAAACCACTTGCAAAATGTTAACCAATTGCTTACCCCAACTAAGCCTTATAACAGTACGCAATGAGTGTCGACCCTAAATTTGTTGAACTCACAGCTGACGTTATTAGAATAAGTTCATAAAAGAGTACCGAGCCTAAATTTGTCGAACTCACAGCTGACGTTACTATAATAAGTTTATAAAAGAATACGTATACAGCAAAGCACGCAGCACGGCAAAGCACAGCACAGCACCGCACAGTATTGCACCGCACGGCAGCGCACGGCACGGCACCTCATGGCACCGCACGGCGCTGCTGAGCTGAGCTGACACCGCACGGCGCTGCTGAGCTGAGCTGAGCTGAGCTGATGTGCCAAGCTGAAGTCAGCTGGGACCTGGTATGATCATACTTCGTGCAACTAAAAGAAAAAGGTGAACGGAATTCACAGAAAAAAGCTGGACCTACGAAGAATGATGCATGCAAGTACAGCAAAGCAGCACGGCACAGTACCCTACAGTGCCGCACCGCACGGCAGGGCACGGCACCGCACGGCGCCACGTTCTGCTGAGCTAGCGCTGCGGTGCGTGCTGAGCTGAGCTGAGCTGAGCTGATGAGCCAAACTGAACCCAGAGACGGGACGATGATACTACATGCACGAAATAGTAAGTACAGCAAAGCACTCAGCACGCACAGCATCGCGCACAGTACCGCATCGCACGGCAGGGCACGGCACTGCACGGCACTGCGCTGCTGAGCTAGCGCTGCGGTGCGCTGTTGGGCGGAGCTGAGGTGATGATGTGATGAGCCAAGCTGAGATAATCCAGCTGGGACCTGGTATGATGAAGTTTCGTGCAACTACAAAAAAAACGAGAAGAAATAAAGAAAAGCTGGACCGTTCCGCAAGTAACGAAAGGAGGCGGTGTCCAGGTAGTATGTGTGGTATTCCCAAAAAACAGGATTTTTAAACTTAAGGGAAGCAAAAATGTTCCGGAAGACATCCAACTTCCCCATAAAAGGGACTTTTAAAGTTAAGTATTGATAAAAAAGATCAAAACCTGAGAAGCGATGAGAAGCGCTGTTTCAGGCATTCGAGCCCGCTCAGCCGTCCGGAGAGGAGAATATATTAAATTTAGTGTGGGAAGCGAAAAAATGGAGGCCGCTGAGGAAATCGAAATTGGTAAGTAGTTCTATGTTTGGGCTACGACTTGTAGCTGTTTCGATGTTCGTATTCAAACAAATGAAAAAACTACACTTCAGCTCAAGGATACATAGGCGAAAACAAATGCCAGACCCCCACTCCATTTTTATCATTTTGGGCCGACCGAGGAGGGGAAGAAGGGTCGATTATATAATATTTAGAAAGGATACCGTAAAACGTATAGTATTTATTATATAGGATATAGTATGTCCATACTAAACCCTATATACCCGTGTATTGTATGGATTTTAGACCATACATACTCAAGTTACAGTATATGCAATTGATAACACGTAGTTCTGCCGCACCAGCACCACCCCACAACGGTCACACGGAAGCGAATCCCAGCAGTAGCTACCAAGCAGGAAAACGGGACCCTCCTCAAGACCCCCGGGAGGGGGGGGGGGGCGTACTCATTTGTTGCTTGCGTTAGTCATTTAACCATTGACCACGCATCCCTTTCGAGACGGAGCACCGTTCCTGCTCCTAATAGAGACACCTCCAACATTTGGGCGCTCATTACGCTCTTTCCACATATTACATAAAACTGTTTGCTTATGTTATCCCCTTCCTGCTTCGGCGTCTGTGGCCACCATCAATCTCCTGAGATAGCGATCGTTTTCAAGCTACTTTCTAGTCTACCAAACTCTTCCATGTCACATTCGTCTAATTTCCTCATCTCGTCGTCTAACACATCCCGTTCCTCCTTGTATATTTCTCCTACTATGCGAATCCTACTCTTTATTGTTGTGCCGCACGGGCACATATGTGCATCCACGTCCTCCTCCTCCCTACTACTGGTAGATAGTTTTCTTCTTTCTGGCAGGTCCGGCGACCCGAGAAAACCGCTACTCCGGCAGTCCTGATGATGATGGTGATGTACGCTGTGAATCCAGCAAACGTTGTCCCAGGTCGTCCCAATAGTTTTCGATGATGCGGTGGCCACGGGCCTGAAAGATGCCTCTCCAGCGACCGCATCTTGTCTTCTGGTGTGACGACTCGGCAGTCTCGACAGTCTCAGCTAACAGTGCTGTGACGGTTCCAGAAGACACATTTCTGACAATCTCAATCGCTTTTTACAGGATCCACGAACCGTCGTCCAAGCTACCCCGTGTTGATATGACACTCCAGCGATCAATGGCAATCTTGCTCATAGACCCCAGGTGATGCTTCGGGGGCGAAGCTCCATGATCTAAAACTGAAACCCAAAATCAAAATCGTCAACGAAGTTGGTAGTAAGCTTCTCGTCGGTTTTGACGCTTAGGACAGCCGCCGTGTGCGTGTTGCTCGTCTCCGGGCGTTAAGCCCCATGCACATAGCACTCGGTGTCACTGCTTGCGACGCCGTTTTGTGCGCTGAGCACCATTTTTGGCCAGCTCCACCCCATGATGATCCAGCCTTGTTGCCTGCGGGCGTCTTGCCCGTCCGGTAAACTTTTCCCGGCACAGCGCAACCGCTCTTGTAGTGGTCACCTTTGCCGCAGTTGTGGCAACGACTGGATCGGATTATGCTGTTGCTGCTGTCATGATGGTGCGGTGCGGAGCGATCGTCTTCTTGCGCGACAGCCCATCCAGGTATAAATGCCTCATGGTGGCCTGGATGTTTGTCAGGTTGAAGTCGAGGTCCTTATACATGATGAACTTGATGTGGCGGTAGTTCTCGGGCAACCCTTGCACGATGATGTCCTTGAAGTGTTGATCGGTCACGGGTTCCTTCACCGTGGCCAGCTTGATACCTAGGCGGTCAGCCTTCATGAAAGACGTATCAGGATCCTCGTCCGGTTCCACGCTTGTCGCATCGGTTCCGCCTGGAGCGCTCATACGGTATCGTTGGTCACGCGCAGGTAATTGTCGTCCAGCTATTTCGTAGCCTTCTGCTCGTTATCACGGGTGTCGCGCTCGTCGTAAGCCTGGGTAGCCACAAGGAGAGCCGCTGCCTTATCGATGACCAAGTACAGGATTTCGTAGAGGTTTATGTTGGCTCTATCAAACGCGGCTTAGCGTTGCGATAGGGTACCTCCAGAGGTGTACAGCAGGTCGGGAGTCAGCAATGGTGCTGTGCTGCAGTGTTTTCTTTGTCTTCGCCGCCTTCCTCCTTGGCGTAGCTTCACCTTCCATTACAGCGAATATGTCGGGGCGTTGCGTGCTGGAGATGAAGCCAGACTTCCTATGTCAATCATCAATGCTTTCGGGGTTATCTCCAGTGTACAGTAGGAGTTGATCCCTCGTACCGGGTTGGTGAGTTTGCTGTTGGTGGTATTGAATGCTCGTGGTGCCCTCCGTATTTCCCGCAGGCGGTCTGCCGACAGCAATGTGCTCGTACGATGTTGTTGTTGTAGGCGTTCCAAGCAGCAGCTCGAGACGATGACCCTGGCAGCTCTGTCCAGCGACTTAGCTCACACCAATTACAGCAGCGAGTCCCGGAGGCGTGAGAGATTCCCCGTGGCTCGCAGCTGTCTCTGCAGCAGTGATTTGAGGCTCGCAACGTAATGCGGATATGACGATCCGTGTTACATGTGGCAGGGTAAGCACTCTTCAATCGCAATTAATCGCCTACTAATAGTACTAGCTGCAAGCTCCTCGGAGCTGATGGGCGAGATGGTCCCAATTGCTGTGTTTATTATTTGGGGTCTCGAAGAGGAGACGGAGAAGAAAGAAGTGAGAGAGTGTGCGCGGTGCACCATCATCGACCACGACTCAAAATTATAACCAAAACAAAAGACAAGATACCCCGTACCCTGTATGCTCTGTACCCGGTGCCCCAAGCGGAAATATGTAGAAACTCGGGCGTACTATATAGTCTAGTCTAGATGTAGTAGAACCGGTTTACTGGGATCTTTCTTCCAAACCGTTACGAAAACTTACAAACTGATCTCATATATGTATATGTATTTGAGCCAACTGATCCGACATTACTGGTACTCGTACTTATCGCAGCTAGCTACCACTGCTGTGCTCTATGATACGAACTACTTCAATCAAATGGCTATGGCCGGGTACAGTGCACGGATATGCTACTTTGTGCCTAATGTTATTTATAGCAACAGACTGTGACTGTGCTGCTGTTGCGTAACATTGTAGCAATATTTTTATATCATTTGTCTCGTTTCATTGCACTTTCGTGTGACCGATGCTCCAATCGCCATTTGTTTTCAATGTTTTTTTCCGTCTGAAGACTCACAAGAGTTCATCATACCTGTTTTGTTATCTGCACTGTTTTGTCTGCAGCTCTGCTGGCAACGAATGGGGGCGGGGGTGCACGCACGCCTCTCTACCGCGTGTGTTTTTCGGCCGCGCCTACGTTTTGTCTTATCCACGGCTTTTCACGGCTCATGACCCGGCCCGCGGGGGCGGGTCACAAGGTTTTCGAAAAGTCGCGGGTCGAGTCGCGTCGGGTCAGGAGGGTTTCAAATATCATGGGTCGGGCCGCGTCACCCTGGCCCGACCCGACCCGCGAGAAGTGATGCGACCCGTGAAAAGCCGTGGTTTTATGCTCCGATGGCTCGATTCAGCTCGCGAGAAGTGATCCGACCCTCGTTTTGTTTTCACCCTCTGACGGATGGGCACTCATGAAGCTTAAGGTCGCCAAACTCCCCACGTATGTACCGTGTGTCGATTTAACTCGGTTGCCGAAACAACGGCGCTAAAGTGGAAACAGTACAGTAGCGCAAGCTGCCGCGTCCTCCGGCTGTCGGTGGCAACCTCAAGGCAAGATGTCGCGACCTACGGCTGCCGTGGCCACGGTAGCGCAAGCCGTAGCGGTACCGGCTCACCCAAATAAAAGATGTCTCTAATTTCCTATTCCCTTAGATACCGCCCAACCACTGGAAACCGCACCGAGTTATATCGTAAACTACTCTGGAAAATATTACCACCCGGGGTGTTTCTTACGTCTAACACCGTACACCCATTAATTTCTCCCCGACGTTTTTCCCCCTCCGTGGGTACTTGCTTCTTTTGTCGTCATGGGGGCCGTCAGGGTGGAGATCGGACGTGTCCGAGAAAGTCTGCAGCGTTCAAGCTAGTGACGTCTTCCGCGGCGCTGGGGTGTATGCCAAAGGGAGTCTGCAGCGTGCTTCTAGTGATGTCTTCCGGCTCCTTAGGGTTGCCGTGAATCTGTTCCGCAACATCGACATTTCCGCCATCGAGGCGGTAGAGCTTGAGAGTTAGAGCATATCTGTGCGACCCATTTGAATATCTACGTCACCTAACCGTGTAACGCGCACAGTATAACACTCAACCTGGGGCGAATTTTAGACGCGGCTGTATCGAATCAAGGATGGACGATTTTCAGAGGCGTTTCTTGTCGCTAAGGGGGACGCACGCCATGAAAATATTGGATTAGGAAATTTCTTATCGAATGCTTCCCTTAGACGCATCGCTGGCATTTTTGCACTATCTCCGTTGGTCGAGAAAAGCCTCCTCGAAACCACCCCTGAGGGGTGATAGGGTGTGTTATATTGCGTGTTGTACACGGTACCGATACCGATCTTATACGTATTGGATCTTTTTTTTGGGGGTTATTCTGTTTTTGTGCGGAGGGCGTGCCGTGACGATGATTTGACCATGCTGTGTAACCAGTGGTTCATGTTGCTTTTGGGTGCTCTGAGTACTTGTGGGGTGGGTCGATGACTGGCCCTGCTGGGGACGCGCTAGATCGTACCTGGTATCAAACTGTGATGTTAAGTGCTCAAAATACGTTATACGTATCGCGATACGTGTCAGTGAAAGTATGCTGTGTGCTGCTTCTCCTCGCCCCTGCTTGTGCGTCGCCTTGTCATGTACCAGTCCCTGGTGAATTGATCTTTTTATACTATTCTACGGTCTGAGATATAGAGCAGACTGTTTTTTTGGTGATGTTTAGGTTGGTTTGCCTTAGAATTTGTTATCAATGAGAGTTGGCGTTGGACGAGGCAAATGTTGCATGTATGAAATGTATGTGTTGAAAAGCTCATTGATATGCCCGAACTTTCGATGATTTTATTGGTGTAGCGCACTAGTGACAGTTGTCCGGACGGCCGCCGAAGGTATTTTTTCCCACGGTCTGAGCTAGAAAGCAAAGTTGAGGGGGGGGGGGAGGGGGGTACTCAGTTTGGGCATGGCCGTAGTCGTATGACCATAGACCCTCGCATCCCCACTATGCCGGCACGGGGCACGTCGGGTTTTCACCAACCAGGCAGACATTGCTTGCACTAACTCCAAAATTGAGGGGGGGGGGGGGAGGTGATCTGGGACGGTCGTGGTTCCGAGACAGGCCTTTCCGGTAGCATGTTTGGACGAGGGGACACGAGCCGAGGCGGGAGGGGAGGGGGGTGTACGCGTTTTTGGCGGGGGATCAGGGGGGGGGTTCGATGTACAACCCTAACAGGCGACGGAATCACCGGTTTGGGACACGAGTTGAGACGAACGAGGCTTAGAATGGTTGAGCCTCATATAGAGCCCGATTGCCCTGTTGTTGGTGGGGGCGGCTTGCAGATTGCCCCTGGCCATGCCCGTGTCTCTCAGACCCGTGCTTAATATGTGCGTATTAATTGCTTGGTGCTAATAGTTGCCATACATAGTCTTGCCCCTTTCACTTTGTGAAGAGCGGGCTTGAGAAGCTTTCCATTAATGTAACTCCAGAGAGAGAAGGAAAAACGATTGTTCGAGCGGGAAGCATCTTAAGAGAGATCATGTGTCCGAAATTGGAAATGCCATTACGCTACGTAACCCATGGTGAAGGGCCGCACATTATGCGCATGTTTTTCCTGTGAACGGAATTTCTGCGGGGTATGCAAGGGCCGTTGTTTTCGAAAAAGTCTGTCCTAAATGTCCTCTTTTTCCGTTTTTCTTATTTTATTTTTCTGGCGTGCGTTTCAAATTTTCATGAAGCTGGAAAACCTTAAGCTTTCCTATCCTATAATACCTTTCCCTCTATTAGAATTCCTGACACATGTATTTTTCCTGTATTTCCTGGTTTTCTTGAAAAAAAAAGAGAGGAAACCGGGAGAAAACTCTTCGATGAGACTTATCTTAACCCTTTGCAACTCCTAAAACATCGAAGATTTTTCATTATTTCCAAGCGTCTGTGTCCCCCTAACGGGAGCGCAGTACTAAAAAAAGTAGTCGAAGGAGGATTTGGGGAATGGATCGAAGGTGCGGTGCTTTTCAATCCACTCCCACACCTACAAAAAATCGTCAGGCTACAAGCCGGTTAGGGCCTACTACTCAATGGGCAACTTACGGTACATCGGCGCCTATCCACTCAGGTTGTTGTTCACGGGCGTACAGCGATCTCTTGGGCCACTGAACGCTGCCGATGTAAGGTTCATTCTGTGTGTCTGTGGTTTGTGGTTGCCTTACGCTGCTGCTGTTTCTTGCTACTGTGCAAAACATCCTGAATTATGTTCTTGCTTACGTTTTCATTTCGTCCCAGCCCTTGCGCTTTTCCAGTGACAGCATTGGGCCCGCGAACGACGGGTTCCCACTCGCTGCCACGGTGTTGACAGCACCGCTGCCCCTGAGCTCGAGGGACAGTCCCGTCCCAAAGACGGAAGACTCGCGATCGCGGTTGACCAGAACATGCCCTGAGCACCCTGCCCCGTCATCCTCGCCAACCTCGCGCATTGCGTGGACTTAGGCCATAGGATCGGCATGCCCTAGCGAGTACGGCCCTGCTCTCCAAACGCCAGAAGACAGGACACCCCAAAGTATCCCCGCCCAGCGTACGCGCCACCGCGTGGACCCTCCCGGTATTTCGTATTTGCCGAACTATTCCCCTGCGAACCCGAGCGTTCAAGTTAGCGCCGCCCGGTCGGACCCGACTTTACCCCCGACAACGCCAATCGGTGATACCACCAACATCCGCCACCCCCCACTCCCCCCACCCCCACCAAACGACTCGCCCTCGCCAGCATACGACACCGCGGACCCCCCGAAATGTTGTCATTTCTTCCGGAACTCCTCGTCCGTCTTCTCGCAGTGGTACCTGTGCGATATCGAGTACGAGGGCGTCACGTATAACTGCGCCGAGCAGATGATTATGGCGCAGAAGCCGGCGCTTTTCGGCGACACCGCGACCGAGCTCTGTAGCCGAACCACCCCTGACCCCGTCGAACAAGAAGCTCTTGGAAGAATCGTGTCTAGCTTTGACCAGGAGCGTTGGGAGCGACACCGTCACGACATCGTCCTCGACACCAACTTCTGCAAGTTCAGCCAGAACCTGGACTTACAACGAGCGCAAGCTGCAACAAGCGAGAAGCACATCGCCGAGGCCAGCCCGTACAGCCTCCTCTGGGGCATCGGCTACAAGGCCGACCACCCATTCGCCTGCGACAAGACACGTTGGTGTGAACGGAACCTGCTAGGCCGGATATTTATGGACGTTCGCGAAGGCCTTGGTTCTAACCTCCCGAGACTGCTCTACCCCCGGTAACCATTGTCTACCAGTCTCTGCTCCCCTGAGCCAACACCCACCCCCACCGAATCCAGCCGGGTCTTTCCCACCGCCGACGGCATCCACGAGACAAGCCGCCCCCCCCCTCCGCAACCGCCGGATACCCGATTTGGGCCTCTTCTGCCACTTTCCACCCAGACACCTTGCCTAGCAGCCACTTCGCTCAGGTCTCCGCCGTCAGCACCGCAGCCCAACAATGCCCCCTCCCTCCGCGTCGCCAATGCCAGAACATGGACCATGCCTTACAAGCGACGTCCTAACTGTCAACGAGGCGTCGTTCACGGCGGAGGTACTAGTGCACAGTAGCTCTACCGCCACAAAACGCTGCAAACTCGTGGCACTGCTCGATACAGGCTCCCCTCAGTCGTTCATTACCGCAACCGCCGTGGAACAACTGAAGGCCTCCCGGCTAGCAACGCATGCGTGCGAGCGGAACAATTGCCCCCGTTCATGAGGAGGTTTCGGAATTTCGACCCCGCTCTCCACATCCGTTCCCATCCGATTAAGCATCCAATTTAAACATCTCCAAACCACCACCGCCGCCCTAGCAGTGTGGGCTTGCGTTATTCCTGCAGGAACTATGCAGCACCTCATTATCTTCGGGCGAGATAGCTGGATGCGCTTCGAGCGACGCTGGCATATCACGCTCCCGCGACAGCCCCCGCCGCCTCACTAGTCCCTCCAGCCAAACCGTGACTTCACCTGCACCACCACGACCCCAACGGAGCCTCCGCCTTCATTCCCGATGACCGCTACACGGACGACGTCTACCACCTTCGGTTTGCCGGCACCATAGTTATAATCTTTCCTCCGTGCCGAAACTCGTCAAGGTTGACCTGGTGCGCCATTCAGGCGCTCTTGCGTTTGTCGGGAATTACATCTGGTCAACATGCTCCCCCGCGAGAACCTCCTTCCCGTCACGGAAATTTTCGTCTCCCACGGGCACCAGACTCTTCCATCGTCGGGCTCTACCAACCTCAAACCGGGCGACCTCCTCAGAACCTCCCTCTCTCCGCTGGTGTAAGTACCAATAGCCACCCTTGGGCACCCTACCTTGGACCCCTCAGACCCCCACCCACGCCGGTCGTACATGCCCTCCACGACAACATCCCTGTGGCCAGCCAGAACCCCTCACCAGCCGACCCCCACACCCCACCAAAAGCCCCCAGCCCACAACTCCTCGCACGCCTCAGCGCCGCCCAACGAATTGGCTTTCTCAACCTCTGGGACCATCTACCGCTGCACCTGCGCAACGTCATCTTCGGCTTTTACGGTTCTGGAGGTCCACATCGGTGATCGACAACCTGGGCGACGTCCTCTGCGAATCTCAGGACGTCTTCTCCACCTCCAAGACCGACTTTGGCTCGTGCTCACTGATGCCGTTCAAGATCACCGTACCCCCTGACAGCGCACCGGTTACTTCCCGCCCGTACAGGATCAACCCCTCAACCCCATCCGTGCCAAGAAGGCCGACACCGTCCTCGACCAATACCTGGCCGCCGGCCTGATCCAACATTCCACCTCACTATACTCAAGCCTCATGGTTGCTATCCCGAAAAAAGACAGCGGTGTCCGCATGACAATCAACTACAAGAACCTGAACACCATCAGCTCCCTCGGGCAAATCTCCATCTCCCGCGTCGACGAGGTCCTCGATTCCTTGGGGAAAGGGCGCATTTTTTCTCTCTTCTACTTGGTCTCTTCGTTTTACCGAATCATCATCGGGGAGGACACCATCCCTTTGGCGGTGTTCTGCACACCAAACCGGCTGTTCGAGTGACTTGTGATACCGCAAGGCAGCAATGCCTCCCCCGGTTGGTTTGTTAAGGCCATTAACGAAGTCATCAGAGGCTTGGAACGCGTCACCTCGTACCTCGACGGCATCATCGTCTTCGACTCCGATCCCACCGACCACGTCACCAACACCCGAGCCCTTTTCGGTCGCCTCCGAAAGCACCATCTCAAATTTTCCCCTGCCAAGGCCAAAATTGGTGCCACTGCCGCCGATTTCCTGGGGCACACCATCTCCGCTGGCGGCTACAGCCCAACCCCGACAAGGTCGCCGCCCTCACCAGAATGCCCATGCCCACAGACAAGAAGCGAGTGCGTCCGCTCCTGGGAGACATCAACTACTACGGCAACTTCCTGCCAAACCTTTCCAGACGTTTTCGCCCCATCAACGTTTTACTAGAGCAGGGCGCGCTGCCATTGACTTCGCCCCCGCCATGGAAACCATCGTCCGTGCCATCTTCCACGAACTTGTCGAACCACCGATTCTCGTCTACCCCGACCGGGACGCCGTCGCCGACAACTCCCGCCCCTTCAACGACGCACGCTACGATAGAGGTAGCTTTTTTGACTACTTTGTTTTCTGAATGACGGAACTCCTTGACCCAAAATCGCCGGAAATACGCCATTTTGTCGCACGATTCTCGTTATGTACCTAGGCCGTGGGCTTTTTCATGCGGTGTAGCAGTCTTTGAGTTTCGTCCGAACAGTTTTTTGGGAGAGGTCTTGAGCTTCCAAATTGAGGAGCAGTATTAGAAAAAAGTGGTGCACCCCTATCGTAGCAAGCGTCCAACCTCTACTGCGACGCCAGCCTCGACGGCTTCGGAGCGACACTCGAGCAAGGACAACCTGACGGCTCAGTCTGCCCCATCCTCTACATCAACCGGGCCACCCTGTACTCCGAACGTTCATTGACACCCCTCGACCTCGAGGCTGGCAGTCTGGGCGATCAAACGACTCCGCAGGAATCTATGGTCCACCCGATTCCAGATATATTCGGACCAGAAGGCACTCGAGAACACCACCAAGGTTGGCGAGCACAACGCTCGCGTCCGGCGCTGGCTCGAGTTTCTTTCGGGCCTACACCTACACACACTGGAGTACCGCAAAGGTACGGCCAAAGGCAACGCCGACTTTCTTTCCCGACTCCCTCAGCCAGCCACCGACGCCGACCGCGCCGGACGCGACCGCCTCACTGGCCCCGACACTGTTGGCATCTACCTCATCTGCCCCTGCAGCTTTGCGCTGAACGAGCTGCCTACGTCGGGTATCGACTTGGGTGGGCTCGTATCCCCCCGATCAAGACCCATTCCAACCATCTAGCCCCTTTCCCTCACCGTCGACGACTTCGGCGACTTTCGCCTACTGGGATCACGCATAGAGCACCCCGGCGCTACCAACAACTTCGTCTGGCCTCTTTCGGTCCGCGATTCCACCACTAGGCCGCTCATCGACCCCGAGAATGCCGCCGTGAACACCGGCGCTCCTCCTGGCTCGGCTTCCAGGCCACCCATCGTCTCCCCGCCGTCCACCATTGGCGCTACGGAACCACCCCATTCGGGTCTGATCTCTAGTCGGACCCGCCATCGCGCCGCCGCCGCCGCCGCGGGAACCCCTCGACCCACCGTCGACTATGGTTTCGGACGCCGACCACAACCAGCCGTATTCAGAAGATCTACACGTACCCGTCGCCCGCCCACACCCCCCGTCGGGGCCCAGCTGAGACTTCCTCAAATGACAAAGCTTTCAGCTACCGCCCCCACGCCGCCCGCGCCACCCACGCCAACCTCACCATGGCCGACCCCTCCTTCGGCGTTTTCTCCGCCGACCCCATCAACACCGACGCTTCCGCTCCCGGAGCCCGTTGTAGATCTCGACGACGACCTCCTCCTCCTCGCCTGCATCGTGCGCTGCACCTACAAAGACTGGGCGAGCTAACAGCGCGCCGAGCCCGTGTGCTGCGCCGCCATCCGCTTCCTCGTTGGACTCCCTTTCTCCACCTCCGACTGACCTCTTGAATGTCATACCTCGCCCCAGCACCCACAGCTCTCCGACGTCCTTGCTCTTGCCGCCCAAAAAAGCAGACTCCACCGCACTGACGACGAAACCGCCCTTCTCGTCCAACTACCGCCCACATCCCAACCCGGGAACAGCCTCCCACCGCCCGCCCCTCATTCCCCGCGCGTCTACGTTCCAATGCTGTTGCGCCCCTGGGTGCTGAACACATGGCACGCCAACACCTCCAAAACCTCCCTACCCCTGGGAGTTACCCGGACGGTTCGCAAGCTGGCACGCGTTTTCTGGTGGATCGGCATGGACGCTTCCGTCCGCTGGTGAATCCACCGCTGTCTTCACTACCAGGCGTGCAAGACCTCCCGACACACCATTCGTGGGCCCACCCTCTCCCTCCTTTTACCCAACGGCCCTGGCATCACCGTCAGTGTCGACTATTTTGGGCCCCTACCTCTCACACCGCGCGGGAACGGGTACATTCTACTTTTTGCCGACCGTTTCGGTCGCCGCCGAGCCGATGTGTTCGCTGTCTCGGCAGAGAATTTTACAGCCGCCGGAACGGCCAACATCTTGCTCAACGACTACACCTCTCTCTGGGGATGCCCGGTGACACTCTTCTCCGACAATGGAGGGGTGGTGATACGATAGAGGTAGAAAAAAGTCTGACTGACGGGGCTCCTTTATACCAAATCGCCCGAATTTCGGGCTTGCTTTGCGATACAAACGTTTTTGTCCTACCTAGGCCATGGGATTCCTTCGTCGTGCTTCGCGCTTATTAATCTCGACGTCGGCTTTGTGTGAGATACATAACTCCTCTAGTGGTTATGTGCCTCAGGAACAAACTGGTGTACCTCTACCGTAGCATGTCTCAATGGTCAACACTTCACCTCCAAGCTGGCGACCATCATTTACGACCGCGTTGACATTCGCAAGGTCAACACCAGCGCCTACCACCCTGCACCAACGGCGGCGTCAAGCGTGTCAATCATGTACTGGCCCAGATGCTCTCCATGGTTGGCAACGAAAAGAAAATACCGACTGGGACGTGCTTCTGCCACACGCATCGGCGGCCTGCAAAAACTCCGTCGACGCCGCCACAGGACTTGCACCCGACGACATCCACATCGCCCGCCTTCCCCGCCTCCCGCTCTCGGTTTTCGAACCCGACAACATCGGCAGTCACCAGAGCCTGAACCGCGGCCACCTGGTTTACATCAACCTTGCCACCGACCGACAACAACGCGCCTACTTCCTCGTCCGTGAGCTCCACCGATTCACCGTGTCGCGTATACAACGCCGCAACCCGCCCATCACGGCCTCCCTCCGTGCCTCCCCTCTTTTCGCCGTTGGTGGCTGGGCCTGGGTCTACAACTCCACTTTCACTATCCGCCAAGGCGTCAGGAAGGGCACCGACGCAACCGCTCTGAAGACGGAGCTCTCGTTGCACTAGAACGGACCCTTCCAGGTCCTCGCCGTAGGCCCGACGCCCGCCTCCAACACCCCCGACAACCGTCCCCTGCAAAACAATCTGCTCTTCCTCGACCGTCCTTCAGACCTTCCGGGACGGGACTCCAGACCACGCGTCTCCGTCAAACGATGCAAGCCTTAACACAACCCCGACAACATCAGCGAGAACCCCAAGCACCTGCCCGCTCCAACACTTCAGGCACCACATCCTACTCTACTGGTCCGGAAAGCCGTCAGAGCACCGTCAGACCAACTGCCTCCACCGGCAGATGTGCATCGGCACCGCACACCGCGAGCTCTCCCGATCTCAGGGTCAACTTTTCCCGGCCCCCGGCTGCGCCCTGGTCCCCCGCGACCTTTGATTTCGCAATTTTAGCACCACCACCCTCCCTCCCGGGTCACATGTCTGGTACAAGGCGCGTGAGGGCCTCTGGTTGTCAGGCAAGATCGCTCACCGCGCGCCACTGGACGCCTCTTCGGGAAACTCCCCGGACCCTTCCCCGGGTGGTTCCTACATCATCCGGTTCCTGGACGACCCCGTCCCGATCAAGATCGACCTCCAGCCCGCCCGCTACACTACCACCCAGAACGCCATCTCGTGGTGCCTTGAACGCCATGGGCATGGGAGCCTATCCCGTCGGGTGCTGCAGAACTCCGATGCTCCCCGCAGTGCCCCCACCGTTTCCACTTAGTTTCGAGTGTTTGTTTTGGTCGTTCTAAAGTAGCTTTAAGATTAGTTCTTCATGGTCAGCCTTTAATCTACAGTAAGTTTGGGAATAGTGCTTCACGCTTGGCCCTTTCATCAACAGTAGCTTTAGGGTTAGTTCTTTCCAGGTTGACCTTTAATTTACAGTCGCTTTTGGAAATGATTCTTCATGGTCAGCGTTCAACCTGCAGCAACTTTTGTAGTAACTTCTCATGGTCAGCCTTCCGACCTAAATGCAGTGGTTTTTAGACGTGTTTCTTCGTGTAGCCCCCAATCGTCTTAATCAGGTTTGGATTTTGGTTCTACATGGAGGTGGTCCCCATACTGCCACAAAAATTAGCTTCTGTGGAAAGTCAAGTTCGTTTCTCGGATTGGACACAATGTCCCACACTTTAGCTTTGCACGCATCATTCATAAGGTGGAGGGGTCCCTCTCGCCTCGTTCATTCTGCACGCGGCTCGGTTGTGATACTCACTAGGAGTTTTCCGGTTCTTCCTCAAAGCTATCTTCAATTATGCTCAAACATGTCAACATCATCACGTCCCAAAGTTAACCGAGTTCACGTATAGACCATCAAGACCATGCCAAGACTACCACCTGGGAGAGCGTCCTTAACGGCCCGGCTGTCGTAGCCCTGATTCTCGCGTCCCATCGCTAGCTCTTGATACAGCGCTGGCACGCGAGAAGACCCAAGCATACAGAAGAGTGGGGATGCCCAGACGAGCACAAGTTGCCCCTAGCAACAGGAAGGCATGTTTCTCTGGAGTCCACCCTATCTTGCCCCCATTTCCCTGCTTGTCAAACCCCGACTGGAAACCCCTTCTTAGACCCATAAAACCACCGTCACAGTACTACTGTACCTCCGCTTTCGTCTTTGTTTTTCATGCCAGCGCTTGTTTTTTTCCACGCCACCGTCGATTCCATCTGCTCCACTCTGTGGACGCTGACAACTCGTGGTGGTCCAACGATATAGTTTTCTTGGGTGCGTTCACTCACCGCCATCGGTTCCACTTGCCAACCCCCTGACGGTAACTGAACCGCGGTCGCATCGTGTATTGGGTATGCAGTGGTTCGAGTACGTCCATGTTAACGCCACCGGTTCCATTTGTGTATAATAAGATTAAGGGGCTGTTACAGACACAGGCCACCCATGCATGCAGGTTTCTCTACTAGATACTTCTTACTCTAAACATTATTGTCTATGATGCATAAGATTTATGTCAAATACTAATATATACTTCGAAGTGTTTTATTATTTAAAAGTTAAGTGCTGTTTATTCCAATTTTGCAGGCAGGTTTCACGTTGGTCACTCACTTGTACTAGATAAGCTCTTGTATTAGTTCTACACACGCCACGGACGAAGTGAATAGCGTTCAATTCCGCGAGGCAAAAGCTTCATCCCCTTGTCCCTGTACGCACATGCCTTCAAAGGCATGTAAAACCGTTTTATATCCAGCCGTATCCCATATCTTACGCCTTGTTAGGCTCCCTTTGGAATATCATAACACTAGCCCACCCTGATGAGCCGTATATACAGAAATATGGAAGGTTCGGGGAAGCACCGGTTCCACGGTCTAAAACATGACTCGAAGATGCGGTTCTTCACAACCTACTCCCACACCTCTACCCTGCGAGGCTACGAAACCTCAGGAAAAATGCTACAGTAGAAAACCTCAAACAAAGAACGGCAGACGGAAAAAAGGTACAGAACACTCCAGCGAATGGCGGGATCGACAGGCGCGAGAGCTATCACTTCCGCAGATTAGCGAGGGAAACGGGGGCAGAGAAAAGGGAAAACGGGAACTATGCAGAAAAATAGAACCAAAACGAAATGCAAAATCGTTGGGTTCGAAGTCAGAAGAGTCAAAAGCCTCGCGAGCAAAACCCCAAGCGGTCGCCAAAACGTACAAAAACGCGCTACGTACAAAACCCAACTCGCGCGGGTGGAATGAACATCGTGCCCCACCCTGCGGGGGCGACGTCCAAACCGGGCGGAGAATAACCAGGAAACTCCCCCCAGGAAAACTAAGTCAAAATCACAGAAAAAAAGAATGTCCCCCGAAGAAGCAAAATTCAAAACCGAGAAAACCGGGTCAAAATACTCGAGGGCAGTGGTGGCCTGAACGTCAATTAGCCACGTCCGCGCCTCGAGATTCATCTACGTTACTTTGAATTCCGCGTGCAACTGATCTACCCCGACGGAGTTGAAGGCACCAGGAACCTTGAACGCCTCATGTTGAAGTCGTGTAGTGAACCGGAGAGACCCGGAGCTTGATCGGTCCCGGGTCGTCTAGAAAACGTACCAAATATTCCCCGTCGATGGATGTGCGAGCGCTGATTATCCCAAGCCACCACAAGTCCGTCATCGGCTTTGCACCAAAATGGGCCCCATTGGGGAGCACCGTGGTGCTGTAGTGCTGTAGTGGCGTAACCAGCCAGCGCGCGACACGCAGCCGTAGCCAGGTGCCAAAAATCGCTCACCGCTAGCACGGGGAAGCTCCCGTTGTGCAGCTCCAATGCGCATCTGACGATACCGGCGGTTGGTTTGGCGGTGTTGGTTCGGAGTGCCAGCCCAGTAGAGCAAAATCTGCTGGCGTGAGAGCTGGAGGTCCATCTTCCGTTCCCACGACGGACAGGAGAGCCCAGTCCAATGCGTCTCGTACATCACCGCGATGACCCCAACCCTACCACTGCTCGAGTGGTGGCCGGTCATCGTTTCCACCTTTAGCCACTGGAGGGGCGCCGACACGTCGTCTTGAGTCACGTGATAGGGAGGGAGGGGGGTTCGTAAGATTGTTGAGCACGTACTTCGTCAACCCATTCCGAAGGTACTTAGGCATGTCGCCGCGGTCGTGGGGGTTGGTCCAGGGCTTGCAGCGCTCGACGGAGACGCGGCCGTGCGCATTCGCACCGGGCATGTCTGTGGGGAGGTCAACATACAGGAGCTTATCCCCGAGAGGGGAACCATCCGGTGTGTCGCTAAAGGGGCAGGGGCCGACGGCAAAGATCTTGTAGGGGCCCGTCCAATTTAGCGCGAATTTGTTCTTGAGCACCTTTGCATCCGCGCCGGCTTTCGCGCCTTGGCGAATAGTGGAGGCCGTAATATACAGCAAAACCCAATCACCCACAACGACGTTGGGAACCTGGCGCAAAGCGTCCGAGAGGGATGAGTTTCGCCGTTCCACACGGGAAACTGTTAAGGCATGCATCTCGCGAAAAATATCGTTGGGGCGCTGTTGGTGTTCTGACGCCAGGTCGTAGTATTCGAGGTGATCACGGGCCAGGCTCTGATGGCCGTCGACTCCGGAGCGGTCGAAAATAGTGAGCGGGAGGCGCGGGAGCCTGCCCATGTGAACCTCGTCGGGGGTCAGACCAATAGCGGCACTGACCGAATTGTTGTTGGCGAACTCGACGTGCGGCTACTGCACATCCCGATCGTCTTGGTGTTCGTTGACGAGCATAGCCAGCATTTGGGCCATTGTGTGGTTAACGCGCTCCACACCACTGTTATCGCTTGGATGGTAGGAGCTGGTGGCGATTTTTCGAACACTAAGAAGCTCATATGCGACGTGGGAAATCTTGAAGCAGAACTGAAGGCCGTTGTCCGAGAGGATGCTATGTGGACACTCCCAAAGGGGGACGTACCGGTTGATAAGGATGTTGGCGGTGCCTTCAGATTTGAATTCAGCGGCGGTAACGGCGAAGATATCCGCACGATGGCTAAAGCGGTCGGTGAAAAGCAAAATATAGGTGTTACCCCGGGGCGTGACCGGCGATGGCCCGAAATAGTCCACGCTTACCGCAATGCCCGGCCCCGAAACAAGGGGAATTGAAATGACGGGCCATCGAACCGTCAGTCGCGGTGTCTTTCGCGCTTGGCACTTGAAGCAATGGCGCAACCACCAGTGGGTGCATATGGTCATTCCTATCCACCAATAGAAACGTTAGAGCATGCGAAGTGTGCGTGCCGTGCCTAGATGGCAGGAAGCAGTCGAATGGCAGGCTTGCATGATTCAAGGGCGCATGAGTATGGGCACGTAAATACGGGTTAGTTCGTCCCCCAAAAGGCAAGCCGTGCGCCCCGCAGGCCGTAAGGAGTAGTGGGCCGGGGCTGAATAACGGACGAGGAGGACAATGTCCTCGTTGGTAGTATGGAGGCGGCCTTTGCCAGCGAGCTCCCGGAACTCCGAGAATGGGGGGGGCTGGTATGAGGGGAAACGCGCTAAGAATTCGATGGGCAAGGCCAACGGCCGGCCGAGAAGAATGTATTGTATGGCGGTGTAGCACGTAGGCTCTGCACGCTGCTCTGTCTCCCAGTCGGCGTGCGAATAACCCGCAGCGGAATCACCAAATTGTAGTTCGGCAGCAGCACCGAGGGCGTCCAAAACGCCCGTACGGGTGGAGTGGGACTCCGAAGGGGTCGAGAGCCCTAAAAGCGGGACACCCAAAGGCTCCGCTCGGTCGCGGTCAGACGGGATGGGTACCGTCGGGACAGGCGTTGGGGCTCGAGATGCGCTCGGGGCGGCAGCCAAAGGCAGTCGAGGGCGCGGAACGCGCGACGGAGGGTCGACCCGAGAGGAAGACGTCCGGGGAACCCTGCCGGGTCTGAATTTATAGTTAACGGCAGGCTACGCGGCACCGGCCGCAGCGGCTGTTCTTCGGCGCGTCCGAGTGGAGATGCGGCCGGTAGGCGGCATTGCCACTGAAGCCTCCGACGGGGGCGTAGGGGCCCGCGGGGGTGATTCTGGCGGAGTAACCCCGAGGGCACCGCGAGAACCGAAGTGAAAGTGGCGTCGGCGGCAGGCCAAAATAGCGCGCGGCCGAGGCGGTCATCACCGGTACCGACGAAAGCAGAAACATGGGTGACGAATCTCCAGGTGGGAGCAGAAAGGTCGTCAATTCTCATACGTGGCCCGTGTGCACGAAAATAGCAAAAATCAGTGGAGGTAAGAGGGAGCCCACCCAAGACGGCGCTATCGGGTTGGGGCACCAGCCCACCCAAGCCAATGCCGGGGATCGATGTAGAGAGGGTGAGCAGGCCGTAAGCCCTGACGAGGTATATGGCCTTGTCGTCGACAGGGGTGAGGCGGCTAGAACCGCTGCGGTCGTGCTCAGTCGCCGGCTGTGGCAACCGCGAGAGGAAGTCAGCATTACCATTTTCGCTGCCCTTTCGGTACTCGAGTGTGTAGTCAAACGTGGTGAGGTACCCGAGCCACCTTTGGACTCGCGCGCTGTGGTCTCCAACTTTTCCGATATTTTCCAGAGCATTGTGGTCCGAGAAAATGTTAAACTTGGCACCCCATAGGTAAGCCTCGAAGGCGCCTGATCCCCCAAACGATGCTGCCTGCTTCCAAATCGAGCGGCGTCCAATGTCTTTCCGAGTCGAGGGTACCGCGGCTAACATAGACAATGGGCCTCAAGAAGCCGTCGGGCTGTTTTTGCTCTAGCGTAGCGCCAAAGCCGTCAATGCTGGCGTCGCAGTACACTCGAAAAGGGCGGGAGCCATCCTCCACGCCGTCCCAATCGGGGAAGACCACGACCGGTGGAGCGGCGAGCTCTGCATGAGCACTGTGAGCGCCAAACGCGCGCGTATCACTACAGTCCTGCCGACGACGCCATGTATAATAAGATTAAGGGGCTGTTACAGACACAGGCCACCCTTTGCAGGTTTCTCTACCAGGCAGGTTTCACGTTGGTCACTCACTTGCACTAGATAAGCTCTTGTAATAGTTCCACACACCCCACGGACGAACTGAGCAGCGTTCAATTCCGCGAGGCAAAAGCATCATCCCCTTTTTCACTATACGCACATACATGCCTTCAAAGGCATGTGAAACCGTTCTATAGCCAGCCGTATCCCATATCTTACGCCTTGTTAGGCTCTCAGTGGAATACCATAACATGGACACATGTGTTTGTACTTCATACCTCTTCCGCCGATTCTCGGTGATATTGCGTCTAAGGGCGTAATCACGCTTGATCTTGTATTGCATTCTGACCGCGGCCGGTGCCGCTTAGCCCTACTGGTATTGCCGAGTTAAATATATATATATATATATGTAAATGTACCTGCAGTACGTCGTAATGACGACAGACGACTTACCGGTCTGTCGTTTTTTTCACAGATCACGACCTATGTCATCTACAGATAGATGTGCATACCAGTATGTCGACATGATATGCTATGCAGGATCTGCGTAGTACAGATCAAACCCAAGAAGCACGTGTTAGATAGACCATGCAGATCACTACGACTACGTCTCCACACACGGTGACATGGTATATACAACCCATGCAGATAATTTACAGACTGGTTCGCGCTAAAACCCCCATTTCTTTTCCCCGGCGAATGTCCACGCGTTTTTTTTATTCAGACCGTGAAATTTGCACACGTCTTCTATGTGCCCTTGCGAAGACCTGTAATGGCGTGCCCTCCGTAGAAGGATAGTTTATAGATTTGACGTGAAACAATGTCGTGGTTGAGATGAAACCACACGTGATATTAGATGTCACATTCACGTCAAGGCCGTCATAGATGGGCGATAATGTGGTTGACGATGCGAAGCTCCGGTGAAGACGGGGCCCTGATCGCAAAGCTCAGGTGACGACGAAGCTCTGGCGAAGATGGAGCTCTGGTGGCGAAGCGCAGGTGACGGCAAAGCTCTGGTGAAGATGGAGCTCCATCATAGGGTTTATATATCTTGCAATGAAGCATTTTAGGCTCATTATATCGAGGTGTGGGGGAATGTACAGCCTCGTTTTCGTTTGTTTCGAACAGCCGCGTCTTCGATCTCCTTTCCAATTCTGGATGTTTTGCTGGCATCCTTTGATTGCCAGGTGATCTGCATCTACAACCATTCAGGGTGGCCTAATGTTATGGAGTGCCCTCCGTAGAAGGATAGTTTGAATATTCGACGTGAAACCATGTCATGGTTGAGGTGAAACCACGTGAGATAGTTTATGTCACATTCACGTCAAGGTCATCATAGATGGGGGATAAAGAAGGTGACGATGATGGGACAAGCAGGAGGCCACTCATCGCATTACCGCCTGTGCGCTACCCCTGCGTTTTTGCCCTGCGCTACCCTGCGCTACCCTTCCCTACCCTGAGGCTTCGCCCTGTTATGTCTGTCTTCTAGTATTATATGGAGGTAAATAATGCATGAGCTTTGAGCCTATCCAGCGAGCCATGAGGAGAGACCGACCAAAGACACCGGAACCCATGAGGGGCACGCTTCCCAACACTGACCAACCACGCATTATCCACTCGGAATACCTGTCACAGACCTCACCCGATGTTTTTTTTTTTTTCTTGATTTTTCGTCAGTTAAGATTTTCGGAAAATGTGGACTGCCTGAGCCCAAACATTTTCGACGAAAAAAAAGAAGAAAAAACGGAGGTCAGACCTTGGGATGGACGTGTAGAACACGTGTGCAAAATTTCAGGGTCTACATCTCTCAAAAACGGCGTGGACATTTCCATTTGGACTTTAGTGCGTAAAAAATGAGTAAGATACGTTATTTCCTTTAAATGACCTGGTTTTAGTGCAGGATCCAGTTTTTTCGCCAGATTCTGCTTCATGTTATTTTTTGCGCGAAAAATTCTACAGACATGACTTGGAGAAGAATGTCCAACCGGATCGTGCAAAATGCGGCGCCACGTTTTTTTTTCGGCCCCGCTTGGAAAAAACCCGAAAAATATTGCTGAAAAATTAAAGGCCTACTTGTCATTGGTCGATACGAGTTCCGCTCCTGGAAACAGCCCGACGCCGTGAAAAAAAATCTGGCCACGTCACCCTCTTCCAATCAATGGTCATGGGGGGTCAGTATGGTAACAAATATTCGCTCCTTGACTTAGATATTGCGACCGGCTTTCGTGGGGGAGATAATTTGAGTGGTGTTACTTCAACCAGCCATTATACATGTAGGTCCATATATATAAATCTGCCCTGAAAGACGCGAATCATCTGTAGATCAATGGGGATCTGATTTGTTCGAAGACTGTGTGCGTCTTTACAGCTGGAAACCCGTTTTGGGGTACAAATCACTTGGAATTAGTACAGCAGGGAGGGGTTTGGGGCCTCTGAAGGGAGTTGGACCTCGAGCTGCCGAAACAAGGAGCTTTGATGCTCAGCGGGTGTCCACTATAATACCGTCAACTGGCGCAAAACCCCCTCAGCGTACCGTTTCATGTCTGATCACGAGTAAGACGCGTTTGGAATTCCCCTTGCAAAGGACCCCAATGAACTGGGGAATAACACTATTAATAGTAACAGCAGCAGCAGTAGTGGTAGTTGTAGCCATGGCGGTGATAGTAGAATATAGTGACACAAGAAGGGCGGTGGTGACAGCTTTTGTTTTTCTAGTGTCAAAAGATTCAAAGCAGAACTTTCAGATCCGTGGGGCTAGGTTCCTCCCCAATCCTCTTTCAGGAGGGAGGAGCGGGGCTCACACCATTTAGTTATTTCTTGTTTCGCCGTAATACAAACTGCAGCTCCCTCACCACTCGCACAACAAATTGGCAACCTACAAATATGAGATTTCAAAGAAGAAATCCTGTTGTTTCTCCTACTATTCATTTTGTCTTTGGTGTGGCATGAATCTCAGAAATCATATTGCTCGGCACATTCAGCGTTCAGCCAAAATTAATCGAAAATGAAAAATAAAGAAAGCGAAAGCTCGCGCGAACGCAACAAAACCATTTTTGATGATAAAAAAATGTGGTAACACAAAAAAGACAGGTAGTAATTCCCTCGTTCAAGCAACAATCATCGAAAAAACGATTGCAGTAGTCCATAGCATAAGTACTACTTTCTTCACTCCCCAAATGAAAAAACAGCAAACCAACGCCCCTCTGTCGTAGATTCTTCTTACCACCCCAACCCGTCCACCCGAGAGCGAGAGATAAAAACGCCTTGTCTTATTCCAACCCAAGATGGAAACCTAGCAGCGGTTTCGCGGCTCAAGAACCACAAAGAAAAAAACACGTACACGTCTGCGCACGCACGTACGCAACACGTACGACGAAAAAAAAAAAGATAACACGTAAGAGCTATGTTCCCTGTGCGCTCCTTCTTCCCTCCTTCTCCTTCTCTTTCGCCTCCCGCCCCCTCTCACCCCTTTTCTGTCTCCAACTTCACCGCCTACTACCCAAAACATCCTAGCAACACCCACAACACTCACATAACAGTGGCGCCGTCGAAACAAAACAAAAGACGCAACAACGCAAACCGAGCTTCGTTTTGCTTGCTCTTCCTTCTCCACCCCCCAACCTTCACGCGCGCAGTCCATGCATTCTTGGACGGACCCCCCACCCCCCGCCCCCTCCCCTGTTCCCATCGGGGAAACGCCTATTCCAAGTCAACCACGAGGGAAAATAAGGAACAAGCTTTCACAAAAACACGGCCAAAAATAAAAAATAAAAATAAACACGCTTTGCATCGGGGGCCGGTTTTCACGCACTGACAACGACTACAAAAAAAAAAATGAGGACGGCGCAATTAATTGTCGACACCAACCTTTCAACACGGAGTCACCCGTGGTATCCTTGGTGCCGCGACTGAGCGCGTTTCCCGCACTTCCATTTCCCTTGAGATTTCCCAACCCCACAACAACCCCCCCTCCCAAGAGACGAAAGTGTTTCCTGCCTCGCTCCTCTCTCGCCAACGCTGTGCGCCCCAACCGCCACCATCACCCAACAACGCGAAAAAAAGCAACAACGTGTCCCTCATTTTTTCTGTCTCAAATTATTTTTTACGCAATTTTTTCTAGTTTCACCCCCGTCATCTTTCTTCCACGTGATTTTTAGCAGCCCAGCCGCCCTCCCCCAAGATCAATCTATCCCAGCTAGCGAATACCCCATCTCTCCTTCGTGCAAACCGCACTCTTTTGAGCATGCCAGCCCGAACGTCACGGCACAAGACGCTTTCCGGACCCCCCTCCCCCCCCCCCCGTCCCCCGATACCCCCTACTCCCGACCATCCCTCCCGCCTACCGGCTAGCCCGGTATCAGCCTACTCCATCGACTATTGCCCCCGCCCCTACCCCATTCCCCTCCCTCCCCCCCAGGCAATCGCGCACACCGGCACCCCCCAAAAAACAAGACGTGTTTCACCACGCGAAAAAGAAAAAAAAACGAAACAAAAAAAACAGCATTTAGCACTTGTCGGCGCCACGTGAGGCACCTTCGACATGTCCATGTCCACGCTTCTCTTTTCCCGGACATATACATAAACGCCAGACAGCGTCTAGCATCTTCCACAGCTTCCCCCCATCTCATCCGTCTCCAAGCGCCACTCGCTCGGAATCCACCATATCACGAAAAACTGCACACCACCAATTTTTTCAGGCTTGGCCGTATAGCGCGCATTCCTCGCCCTGGAACCCCCCCCCCCCCCCCCCTTCCCCCCCCCCGCCCCATCTTTTTCCTTTCTTCCAATTTTTTCCTCACACGGTCCCCCCACCCCCGACCCGGCCATCCGCCGGCCCGTCCCTCGCCTTCCTTCTCCATATAAAACCCTTCGCGTAATACTTCTACTACTAAGCACTTTAGAACTACAACGAGTTCAGACAACTAGAGACGCCCCCCCCCCGTTTTTCAACACTGCCCGAAACAAACCACATTATTATATTGCCGTTGGGCAGAGAAAGCGGGCGGAGCCGTCCGCAGCCGTTCCGTCCTGTCCGTCAGTCGGTCGCTGTTTTTTTTTATAACGGTTGCGCTAGTAGCTCTCGCGCTTGCGGTCGGCAGCCCTGTTGTTGTCTCCCCTGTTGTCGCCCCGGGGACGCCTGCCTCCGAAGCGCCGGCCGCGGCCTCCGCCGTACTCGCTCCTGAGCCCCGAAAAAACAAAGACGGACGAGAAACAAGAGCACGATCAACAACACGCATAACCATCGAGCACAAAATTAACGTGGTGTTATGGACCAAGCATAACAGCAGCAGCAGCAGCAACAACAATCACAAGAATATGCATCCAAGCACAATACAAACAAAAACTAACGCGGCAACAAGGTAAACAAGCATAAAAACGACACCAAACACAAGCGCATTGAAAAAGGAACAGCACCAACAGGAAGAAGTAACAAGAAGAAATCAACAGACTCGACCAAAACGAAGAAATGAACAAAACGAGACGAACAAAAACTGCATCAACTAGAAGAGCAGACACAGGACACGAGGTTGAGCAACAAGACGAGACAAGGATATACTCAGGCCCCTCCCCTCGTCCACTTGGCTATAAAAAAGCTCTCCAACCCAAGAGTAGCCTCCGCCTCTAACCCCCCCCCCGCCCCGTCTACCCCCGACCTGATTGTTACGCTTGTTCGCACGCACAGCCGCAACTTCTCACCAAAATTAGAAGAAAGAAGAGAAGCAAAAAAAAACAATCGAGGACAACAGAACTGCCTTGGTTTTAATATCGGGTAAATAATAGTGCAACACGATCCTGTCTTTCACAAGCACACAAGAAAACGACAAGAAAAACGCGGAAAAAAACCTGTTCGTGGTACTACGGTTTCAGATACTGGTCTGCAGATATTTGGGTTTTATAGTGCATGCGGAAACATTATCTAAATGTGTCTTGAGCCTTCTTGAGGTGGACGGCTTACCTCACGCGAGGCAGTCGGTGACGGTAATGATACTGCCCGTATATATGACCGAGGGGAGTCTGTGACAAGAAAGGTACGGTCCACTCGTGTATGTGTGTGCGAGGGTCTGTGACAAAACGGTACCACCCGCGTGGTATATATGTGGGCCTTTGACAATCAGGTACTGGCTCGTGTGTGTTTTGTGGTAGTGCAATATATTCTACAGCTAGCTGCTCTCTTCCACAATCATTTGGTATAACCGCGCTTGTACGTAGTGCAAGAGTTCAACAGCGATTACAATACGACTATGTTTCCGAACAAAACCAACTACCACAATACTCAGTACTATCATGACAGAACAAAACAAACGATTAGTAGGAAAAATGAACATATATATGTATATACTCTTTCCGCGCACAGATTGATTAACATCACCCTGTTGACCCTCTGGGTACAATCTAGTTGTAACGAGAGTCGCCGACCTATATCCTCAACGAGGACACACAACCCGTCAAACGCGCGATCGGAGTACCACACACAGCTTGCAAATATGAGTTTCGACAAAATCTTCCATCTCACATCTGGAGTGTATCTTTTTTTGGCAACAAATGTGTATAGTAGATACAAACTCGTGTGCGGTGGCCGATACGACCAGCCCAAGCGGGATCGCTTTTACAGACTTTTCGGCCCGACTAGCCCAAGAAGGCGTGCTTCTGGATCAAGCAGGCTGCTTGGGTGCAAGAAAACATCGTTGTTACCTCGGGGTGGGCGTGCTCTTCCTAGCCTCAACGGTGCAGGGCACTCCTCCGAGTTCCAGGCTCTCGCTGCCGGCGATGGCGGGGTCCACCATCGCCGTAGAGCCGTATTCCACGAAGGCCCAGGTGCGGATGTCCTCACCGATATGTTTCACGCGGAGAATCACCGACACGATGTCGCCGTACTGAGAGAACTGCAAGACAAAAGACAGGAATATGTGCAACAAACGACGTTTTCGTACCGTGTATCGTGCGTACAATAGAACCAAGGCAACGACAACGACAAGCAAAGAAGCGGGAGAAACAAAGAGCGAAAACGAGAAAAACGAAAAACAAGAGCGGATTAACGTCAAGAAAAATCCGTCACTTAAGATACATGGCCATACCTTGGTACAGCGCGTATCAAGCGTAGAAGAGCTTCAAGAGAAAATCAACAGTAAAAACAACGGAGACCACGAAGATGACGGTGGTTCGTAATCGGGGTCCGACCGCACCAGCGGGAAATCCTACTGATACGACAAAGCCGGGCGCCAAGCAGTCCAAGCCAACGAAAAACGTACCAGGTGCGCATGATAAACGAAAACACGCAAAAGCATCATTAGCGGCGGTTTGTTGAGAAACGCTGTCGTCTTCGATCATGCTTCGATAAAACAGACAGACAGCCAAATCGGCGTCGCTGATTGCGCGGGAAGGCTTAGGCAAAGTGGCGATGCGGTTCGACAAAGGCCGCCCATGAATGAATGGTATGGACGGACGGATTTCCATGCATGAATGACACCCGGCGTGTGATCAAACCCTTGATTGTTCTCCAGACAAGAGGCGAAGACGAAACTTCCGAAGGCGTCGCAAAACTACGGAAGAAAAAAAAAAAAAAAAGAAATACCAACCAAGCAACCTATCCACCCAAGGCAGGCAGCCTACACAAGCCGAGTAACAGCAACTTACTACCTTGAGATGGAAATACGTTTAGTAGCTTCCACTATTGTTGATAACTTTTGGTAGTAGTCATATGCGTTCAAAGGATATTACATCAGTAAAAACGAGCAGCCGGGTGTATCACGCACCTTGCGAAGATGACTATCGACCCTAAATTTGTCGAACTCACACCTGCCGTACTTCGAACAATTTATATAAACATTTCCACATATCGGACACTTTAGATCACATGATCATCAATAACACATTTCAGGGCAGGTAATTCCCTGCTCCACATGATCTAGATTGTTACATGATCTAGATCATGTTACCTGGTGGGAGCCACACGATCTATACAGCACACGTCTTTTTTTTCCGGAGATGGATCTGTACGATATGTACGATACAGATCCTGCTCAGCATCTCGCAACGGCAGAAACTAGATCTACTGGACATGATCTAGATTATCTAACTAATCTGTCTGATAGAGATCAACATCTATCTGTCCCGAGGTGGGATTGTTCCGATATTCTTCTCCCTAGGCCTCGCCTCTGACCACATCCAAACCAACCGCGCATCTGCCCTGGCTCATCTCGGCCCGACAAAAGGAAAAAACGACCGGGCAAACAGAGTGAAACGAATACAGGCAGTACGGCCATAGGCCTCAACGGTGAACCGCACTAGACCTAAAGTTCCGTACCTCACAGCATGTGCTGCGTCTCCAATCTCCACCCATTTCCCCACCATCAACAACCACAAAGCCAACCAACTAACCAAAAGCGCATTCTACGGTAACAAAGTTGGGCCGTATTTTTTCCAGCGGGCATGCCCATCTCCGACGCGAGTGGTACATGTTGTTTAACGTTGCCAGTCTCACATTAGCCAATCGTCATAACCTAAGTCCGTGGTGAAAAAAATGCATGGTATCATCACCAGACACTGCCAATCTCACATTAGACAATTGCCCTAACCTAGCGGGGAGCGACGAAAATATACGTATCACGACCAGACATTTTCTGCGGTTATATTTCAAGAACGTGAAAGTCTTCCCCTGTTAATTAACCCTTTTGGAACTCGAACATCACTCGCACATTGCAGGGACAGGAAATAAGGCACGTTTGTTCCTATGCATTCGTCTGGAACGAGCGCGCAACAGCGCACGCAGTACAGCTCCCTTCGCCGGAGGTCGGACACGTCTGTTTACGCCAGCAGGCAGGACTACTTCGGGGTGGCCGACGCTGTAACAAAAACTCAGTAACAACACAGTTAAAAACTTGATAAAAGCTCAGCAAAAACGTAGTAAAGCATAGTGAAAACGTAGTAAAAACGTAGTTAGCACGTAATAAAAACTTATTCAAAACTTGAAATCAAAACTAGACTCAAACTTATCCGTCACTTTGTATCAGCACCATTTTTCACTGTCAACTTCTAAAAGGGTACTCACTTGTTGCCAGCTAGCATTCATAGACCATTCATAGTTTATACTTCCCTCTAAAAGGGCAATTTCTTACGCCACAACTGCTTCGGTTGACCCAACAACTGCAATCGTCACCGTTAATCGACACTGTCCCCCCTCTTAAATATCATAAGGCTTCAATTTTTACGCCCTACCTGGTGTGCTGGATGTCAGTGGGTAGAAAGAACAGCTGAACGACAACACATACACATACACATACACAAACAGGTATGCTTAGTTGAATCACCTCAGCGCGGATGTCATCCTCCGAGGTAGTCTCAGGGAAGCCCTTGATGTACACAGAGTGCTCCGCCACAGGGGGCACGCGGCGTCCCCGCCCTTCGCCCCCCTCGCCCCCGTTCTCTCCCCCGTCGCCACCGTACTCCCCGTCGCCGCCGCCCCCGCCTCCGCGGCGACCCCTGTTGCGCCCGCGCCCACCGCCGCCGCCACCACCGCCGTTAGCCTCGCCACCGTCCTCGTTGCGTTCGCGGTGGGGGCGAACCCGGGCAACCGACGTCCGCTCCTCGAGCTCCAGCTGAGGGTACGCGATCCAGGCGATGCATTAAAAGGACGAGGTGAAGAAGGAAGAGGTGAAGAAGGAAGAGGTGAAGAAGGAAGAGGTGGAGAAGGAGTAAGGGGAGGAAGGGTGTAAGGACGACACGCAGGTCATGCAAGCGACGCAGGCGATGCATGGGTGTGCGGATGGAGAATGAAGAGGGCGACTAGTAAGAGGAGGACGCGCATAGGTATATGACGATGAGGACGAGGACATAAGACAAGAGGCAAGCAATACATGTGTGGGCGGAAGGACAAGGAACAAGAGGAGATCAAGCAAGAACAGCATGACCATGAGGAGAGGAAGGGTCATAGCCAGAGGCCATGAGGAGAGGAAGGGTCATTAACCAGAGGCCATGAGCAGAGGAAGGGTCATAACCAGAGGCGCGCAAAACGTTAGGGCACAGCAGGAAACGGTTCGACAGTTCTGCTTGAAGGAGCATGTGCCGAGCGTGCTTCCTACAACTACAACACCAAAGTAATCACAACATCACCATGTTTCAGTAAACATCATATCAAAAGCATGGCGCTCCAACACAGTGCTACCACGAGCGAGCGCCATTAATAGCTTCCAACCCGCACCGCGCAACAGAATCGGGGATCTTTCCTGACATCGTTCATACCACCACCCAACGCGGACCGTAGTTCTACTTTCCACCAACGCACACACAACTTGACAACAATAAACATCCCGACTCGCGACGTCCTAGCGATACTACTTGATATATTTGCGGATACAACTGGGGGGTGGACGAACGGGTCTCCGGCGTGACAAGCTGCCAGTCTTCGCGAGAGCTCGGGAGAGCATTTTAACCGCCACGGCGCCTTTACCGTATATTACGCCAAAAAATGACAGCGCGACACGCCATCGAACGATACTCAAAAGGTGATTTTGAGTCCTCCCACGGTGAAGGTTGACCTCTTGGGGCGTTTTTTTTTCTTTTTTCTGGCCGGCTTAAGGGGGAACAATTGCAATAGCGCATACAAACGTTGATGGGGTTGCGCGGAATCTAATATCTGCCATCTCATGCTTCTCATGACACATTGAGCTCCGCGCGTTATGAGCTCAGAAAAACTATGCTGCGACGCATCCATAGATACAAACATCTCCACGAGATTCTTCCCAAAGCCGCCATACTTTTTGTCGTGTGTGTAAGCTCGCCTGGATTTCGAGAAAATAGGGTCTGAAATCAGTCCCAGGGGACATGTTAAAATAGCGTGTTATTGCGGCAATTTAGGCTCCAAAATTTGTCCCAGCGTGCGCGATGACTTGCGTGTTTTGGCACGTGTTAAAATAGCGCGGGAATGACATATCTGCACAAACGAGCCGCCGGTGTATGACGCAGCTGCAAATATGACTATCGACCCTTCAACTTACCAAAACTCACAGCTGGCGAACAGTATGTATGTAAAACACGTTTACACAATAGCGTGGTTTCGAACATTTAGGCTCCGAAACGAATCCCGGGGGATGGGTTATCTTGCGTGGTGCCAGGTGCCCTATTGGAGCTCAAAGAATAGAGCGATCAAAACCCTGAAAAACCGCGGCCGTACAAGCCGTCAACAGTGGTGCGGGCGGGCGCACGGCAGCACGAGCAAGTAGTATCGTGCGAGGCGCGCGTCTCATAAAAGTCTTCCTTGCATTGCTGCCATTCGGACACAAGAAGCTAAAGCTTATTACCCCCCCCCCAACACAAGCCCGGACCGATGCTGTAATCGTCATTGTTCGTTACTTCTTCCCTCTCAAGTTTTACAAGGGTTACAACCCAGACACAGCGACGAAAACAAGTTAGTGTGGTCCGCTGTGGCGTGAACGCGCTGTACAAGCAGTTATCCATCATGCAGCGCGCGAGCCGTGCGACTCCTCGAATTCAAGGTCGGGTACTCGCTCCATCTATTGACACCCTTCCTCGACAGCCCCGGTTGCTTGGTGCGGCCCGAACATGTGATCGGAAAGTAGTCCACGCTTTCCCCCCCTCAAGTCTTTAAAAAGGTTTTGAGCGATTCCAAAAAGGCCTGCCGGTCGAAACTTCGCAATCCGACAGGCAAATGAAACAAACCAATGCGCGCTTCGGATATCACACATAGCCGCGACGCAAACGCAAGGCTGCAGCGGTCACGACAACGTTACAAAACGACAACAAAAGAGAGAGCAGCGCGCGGTGACAACCTGCAGTCTTCTGGGGCAACCAAATAACGGATCAACCACCCACTCACTCATCCACCCGCCCCCGCGCGTATTCACTGCAAGACGCACAAGAAATGTACAAAAAAATCCCATGCATGCGACGTAGTTTGTCCACAAAAACTTGAGGCGCATTTCTGAAGGCTAAAGGGGTTGGCCTTCGCTAACCCCTCAAGAACCGCAACCCGGTGTTGGGCGACAAAACCGTCATAACTTGTATTACACTTTGAATTACACTCAGAACGTTTTTCCAGCGCGGTCAAATTAGGTAAGGACCCACAGAGTGAAACAGCGGACAACGAATTTACTTCCTGTCTCGCTGTCGAAATCGCACCTCCCCGTCGGAGAAGGGCCACATTCCCAACGAACACCAAAAAATGTCACGCATCCGTATACAACGGCAGCTTGCGCTGCCGGGCTAGAAACGGGGACCGCCGGTAGGGACAGCTAGCACTGTCGCTATAGTGGGAACCAAAGGACACGCCAGCTAGCGCTGGATTGCAAATACAGTTGAGATAAATCGACACACGATGTGTATGAAAATACGTGGAAGTGTGGTGAGCTTGAGCTTTATTTTCCCCCATCCGCCGGAGGATGAAAAGAAAAAAAGATTAGAAGACAGGGACGTGACAAAAAAGAAACAAGACACAAATCGTTACACTTGTCAGGAATTCTGATTTAGAATAAGTCGCAGTTTTGAAAACATCCGTAACAAAATTGTGTCACGATGGACTCCTGACCAAAAAAAAATGATTTTTGCTCAACAGAAAAAAAGTGCAAAACGTTAGCTGTGAGTACGACCGATGGGTGGTTAACGCTCACCTTCGCAAGCTGCATGGTATACTACGTCTTTTGGAAACATGACACATGCATTTCAGAATTTTGAAATGTCGGGAGTCGTGATTTTGTGCGTTCGTTACAAACGACCCTGCAACTGAAATCACTACTGCAACCGCGACCCAAGAAAATTCCAATCAGCGCAGCTCTGACGGCGTTCTAGCCCGTGCATTAAACCTTTTGAGATCCCGGTATGGCGACACAAGAAACCAAAACTCTAGCTCTGACGGGGTTTTTATTTTTCACCCATGTGTTAATCCCTATGGCATCAGGTTATGGCGACACAAAAAATTAAAACTGTAGATCTGACGGGGTGTTAACTAGTGTTAACACATGTGTTGACCCTTTTGAGATCCGGGTACGTCTGGCGACACAAAAATTGGAACTGCGGTCTAGTCAACCATGTTGGAAAAAACGTGCAGGACAACAAGGAGTGTCATGCTGCGCGTGTCGTACCTCTTCCCTACGTTGAACTTCGGAGCACGAAAAAAAAAAAAACGCACCCCAGGAGAGCACACACGAAAAAAAAAAAAGTTCCGCACCAAATTTCCAACTGAGCCAGACAAGGATTGGGGGCTAGGTAAAAATCAAGTACGAAAAAGTTGCACGTCAAAAAGTCATGTTCTTGATTGCGGCCCTCGCGAAGTTGCACGTACGTGCCAGGCTATTGGGATTTGCACGTAAAGTCATTAGCGATTAATACATGGCAGCTCCCTATGCGCAGGTCCGCACAAAACGACGTTTTCGTTGCCCAGACCAACCCAACCCCAGATCTGACCTTTTTTTTTTTCTTTTTAATCCTCCGGCGGATGGGGAAAAATAAAGCTTTAGCTCACCACACTTCCACGTATTTTCGCGTCGTGTGTCGATTTAACTCAGTTGCTTTCGCAGCCCAACGCTAGCTGGCGCACCCTTCGGATTCCATCGTAGGTATAGCGTAAGCTGTAACCTTTAACCCCAACCCAACCCTTTGAAGGGCTCGGGGTCTGCTCTCGAGGTCGGCAGGGGCAGTCCTGCCGCCATTGAACTCACGTGCAAATCTGAAAACGCTTGGACGTACACTTGCAATAAAACGCCTAGTGCACGTTCTTGGTTCGCACAGAAACTACAACGCTCCTATTTATTTTTGTTTTTCCGCCTTTCTAGGAAACTGGCTTGCGTCTTCTTTTTTGGGGCACCCCCCCGCTCTACTGCCCAAACAATGATTGGTTGGCTGCTTCGCGTCGCCGATGCTGTAGTTGTCACGTCTTCTTTTTGGATGTTTTTTCTCTCCGAAATCCCAACGGGGTTGACAAAAACAACCTCTACAAGGGTACTATTAATAGGTATCCATCTTTGGGTATACCCGGGTAAGTACTCACGCACTACGAAAATAAGGTTTGTGGTTCCCGAGTTTTTCTTTATATATTCTCTCTTTTCTTATTTTTTCCTTGCAAGTTGTCTGGTGTACAAACCTTGCTTACGCCCCGCTTTCCACCATAAAAACCAACGGCAAACCAAACAAGTAACAAAGCGGGTCATATCTTTGGGCGCGGAATGGCAACACTCCCATGACAGCATGTTAAGCCTGAAAAAAAACACTGCCTGGCAAAACACCTGACACTACAAAGTACAGACCCTCGTGGCATACACGGCGTAAAAAACGCAAGAACAAAACATGTCTACGCTCAGTTTCGGCTTTAGACCCCTTCCCTCCCACCCCGAGCGTCCGGCTGATACATGCTACTAGTAGTATGGTACACGTAGATCCTTTTCGTTCTGCGGCTCTTCACAAGAGGGAGCTCAATACCCAACCCAACAAACTGATTTTGAGAAAACGGCATGCAAAAAAAAACATATTCCACGCAGAGAATGACGAAATTCCGACGATTTTGAATCAAAAACAAACTGATTTTGAGAAAACGGCATGCAAAAAAAGCATACTGCACGAAAAGAAGGACGAAATTCCGACGATTTTGGGCCAAGGAGCCCGACCCGTCATTCACAAAATACTATACAAGTAGCCAAAATGGATCTTGTACAGCCATCGTCGCACGCACGCGTCGGCTATGAGAAAAATAAATCAACAATGTTCATTACGTACTGTAAAACCACAACAACAAAACAGAGTGGAGGGGGGACGACGGACCACAACGTTCTAACAAGAAAAAAAAAGGTGACGGGATACCCTACTGAATAAAAGGAAGGAAATAATGATGTGCACAAGTATACTTGTACTAATAGCAGAGCTTTCGAGCCATTAAAAGGCAAGAGTCGAGATATACCTACGTATGATATAGTCCGGATACATACGATATTCGAGTCGAAGCGCATGTTCGTAGAGGCGCGATCCACATTTTTCATTCACTACACCCGCCGCCGCGCTTTCAAAACAAAAATCGACGCACGACCCTGACCGAGGATGGTGGTCGACGCGCAGTAAGAAAGCTCAACCAAAACCGGAAAATCAACAACAGCCTTCCCGATGGCGTTTTTTTTCTTGCTTATCCCATTTATGTTCTTCGTAGTGTTTCTTTCTCCTTCTCCCTCCATAGACACAACTTAGATCCGGGGTCACTAAGCAGGCTCTTCTCCCCCCTACAAACCACGGCGGTACGTGCCTTCTCATTTTTATCGCGAGAAAGGCTCAGCCTTTCCTTCGTCGACTCGCATCGAATGAACCAATTAATCGAAGAACCAATGAGACCGTTGTTTTTAACTGGGCGATTCCATCGACAATCGAAGAACTCATTGGATCACTTTTCAATCAACGAACAACGAACTAGTGGAAGGTTTGAATCGATGAAGACATGAGCCAATCGGTCAATTGTATGATACCACTGGAACAAATAAAGATCACTACGCGCGTCAATCGACGGTAAGCGAACCAATGGAACCAAATGATCAATCCCCTATGAACCAATGTAATCATTGAATCCATCAAGACATACCGCTCGATGTGCCATTGAGACCATGGGAATCATCGAAACGACCGAATGAACCATATCCACGGTGACCGAACCAATGGAACCGAATCAATCCATCAACTCGACGAGTCATCATGAAACTATTGAAATCCACCAGGACTTGAACCAATCAATCAAGTATAATATTTTAAATAGTGAGCATTGAAGTCAAGGGAACCACAGAATGCCTCAATCGACGATCGACGACTCAACCAAAAACATACACACGTCGCACACATCACCCCTCCCCCGTTTATCTACATCTTTCAGGCAAGCTCTGCGTGATCTAGCTTACGCTACCGGGTGGGAGCCGTACGATCTGCACTATATCTACAACGCGTTTCCTGAGCTACACGTGTCTTTTATATATACAGATCCTCCACAACATCCAAGAACGACAGATACAGGATCTACCGTAGATGATCTATACGATCTGTCTGATCTAGATCGTCGCCTGTCCAAGGTGCGAAAGACTATCATAGAATCAATCACCCAATAGGACGGCCATGATGTTCCATTCGCAGCAGCTGGGAAAGCACGTCGCTACCACTATCCAGTGGACGGCCACCTCATTTACGACTACAACTTTAGGATGCAATACGAGTGGCATTAAATCCTACAGGAGCGCACCACCACTAGGACAACAAAACTACTTGGAATTACACTACTAAAGTGAGACATTCGTTCATGTAACAGTGCAGCAGTGCAGGGATTGCTCAACAAACAACCGATGGGGCGAACCAAACCAGAGCACGAGCGCATATCACCACCCGCCCTCACCACTACGCCGCTGCTTACCATCGCGGGTGAACGGTAGTCTACCCCAAGGGGGGGAGGGGGGGGAGGAGAGAGAGAGACCAAAACTTCATTTGGTTTGTTCCACAACCGCAAGAATGAAGGAGCAGTGTTTCTTTTCAAGTTTCGCGGACGAAAAGCATAGGCAAACATGCAAAAACGAAAAAAAAACTTAAAAACAAACATGAGTTTTGACTTACCGTCTGGTCGTCTAGGGTGAAGGGTCCCGAGGACATGATCTCCTGCACGTGCTGACAGTCCCCGAACTCGACGAAGGCGTACCGGCTGCCATCTTGCCGCTGGCGCAGGTCCACCCTAATAGTCCCAACACCACAACATCACATCAGCACGGTCAAACGAACATCACGTCAGACTTGGGACACCAAGAGGAACAAAAAGGGTAGCCAAAAGTGACCATTACAGAGTCCGCTGCACTAAGTTAGCGCAAGGCAGCCCCAACGACAACAGCTCGGCCAAACGAACATCGTGTCAGACCGGGCGCACGTCCATCAAATTAACCCACGGACTTCATAGGGGGGGGAGGGGAAGCGTCAGAAAAGGGGTGAGCGATTGAGCGGCGGCAGCACTAAGCTACGCGGGGGCGCAAGTGCTACGGGGGCGCAAGTCCACCCTACCTACGAAAACAGTACGGAGTCATCCCACGATAGAGGTGCAGCACAACTTTCCGAGCTAAGCATCTCACCCGAAAAATTCCTTCCCAAGACATTCGTTTGTGCAAACCCGACGAACCTTTTCTATGCGCTAGTCCCAAAAACAAATACTTCGTATACTCGTAAAATAATCAAACTAACCGATAGTGCCCCACCCGAGGAGTTTATCCAATCACAAGGCCAGAATTAAAAAAAAACGTGTTTGGCCTGAAAACAAACACCGAAGACCAATGATAGGGACAGCTTACGCTATACCTACAATGGGACCCGAAGGGTGCGCCAGCTAGCGTTGGGCTGCGAAAGCAACTGAGTTAAATCGACACACGACACGTTTGAAAATACGTGGAAGTGCGGTGAGCTAAAGCTTTATTTTTCCCCATCCGCCGGAGGATGAAAAAAAAAAAAAAAACATTCCGCGGGATGACTCCACGGTCGAAACAACATTACCTCACATCGCAGCGAAAATCAAAACTCACCCACCCCGTTTGCGACTTCAGTGGGGAAAAGCGGCCGAGACAAAAATCACGATTACAGCGTCGGTTAACCCAATCTGGCGCACGCCAACCCTACAGCAGTAACTACCACAACACCACGGCCGCACGAACACCGTGCCTTGTCGCACGTCAAAACAAATGAACCCTCACCTATTTCACTACTAATATTAACAAAGCCCCTTTGGGACTCGGAGGGGAAACGTGTCCAAACAAAAGGACGGTTAAAGCGGCATCGACCACACCAAGTGAAGCCCGGGTTTTGCAGGGGTATATCGAAAATATGTCCGAAGCAAAGTTTTTTAGTTTTTTTTTTTTCAGTTTCGTGCGTTGTTCGTTTTTCGAAACGACTCGTGAGTTCAAATGCTGGAAGCTACACACCACAACACCAGGCACCACTGCTTCTAGAACGCTTTACCGCGCGCAAAACCGGTTATGTCCAATTATCCACTCAACAAAAACAGAAAAGCACGATTGAGGCGTGACATGAGCATGCATACTGCACGCGCACACTCGGTGCACGCAACGCAACACGCTGTCCCGCATCGTAAAACTACCCCAACCGCGTGCACGCCTACGCAGAATGAAACCCTGCCGTCATTTGTCACGCGCAGACAGCAGTTTCAACCGTTGGCACTTGCACCCGCTTGAAACGAAAACAAACACACGCACGCACAGCTCAAGTCAGCCCTCTACAGTAGTTTGTAAGGTTGGCCCTGCCCAGCGTCCGTATGCTACCTCGCTCTCTTTATCAACGCTTTGCTCTTATGATACCTTTAACGCGGGCACATGAATCTGGTACACCATATCGCCAGCTATTGCAAGCTGCGTGATATAAGGCGGGGTCGATCGCGCGTGTTCACACCTCATTTACACCTTAAAAATCCCCCCACCCTTTTCTCCAAACCTAATCTGGGATAAGCGACTCACCGCTGTGCCTCGATGAGGCCGACGAACAGATTGCGGACGGCTTCTTTGTCCGCCGAGTCGGGCAGGGAGGGGATGTAGATGCTGCACGACAAAAAAACACGGCAATTACATCGATTATGGCGATCACGACACCGAGCACAGGGTAGGCAGGCGGCGCAAGGAGCAACGAAAACCAGGCAACGGCACGGGGGCGGCAAGAGAAAGACGGGAAAGGACAGGGCAACACAGGGAGCGGCAGCGGAAGAAGGAGTTCAAATAAAAAAGGGGCCATCGATCACCGTGTTGTTTGTTAGCAGCACCAGATAAAGTACCACACTACCTTCCAGCCGCAGCAGCAGCGGCAACTGCAGCACCTTGAACAGCTAAAGAAATAAACCTACACTACTTTAGACCGGTGTTGCAATCGTCACATTTTACTTTCTCAAAACTCCAGAAGAGGTTGGTAACAAATGCAACAGTTCCACGGCTCAAGTTCGCGTACACCGCGCGGTGGACCTCCTCACCAAGAGCAGCGCCAGCTGTGCTAACGCGTTTAAAACTGAAAACCCGTTCTTTCGACAAATTACTTGAAATTAAATAGGGAGGGATTGTGGGGCTCTTAAGGGGTTAAGCCGACCAGACAGGCAAGGCGCCAGGCATGTTCCAAAACATACGTGTCCCCAATCGCCGTGCAGCGTCTCCGCGGGACCGAGCCCTATCAACAAGGTTCAATCTACAGCACCTTTACTAGGCTGTTGCCCGTTATCCATGTGCCAGTCACGGGTGCGCTCGGCCGCTCTACTCTCGCCACTTTAACCTCCCTCCCTCTTTTCTTCCATACGACAGCTGTCGCTTATCACTATTACGAGGTATCACCCGAGATCGACCAATTAATCATCTAATCAATCCACTGTTCGCATCGGCTGCGCTCAATCAACACCGTGATCGAGAGAGAGATATATCGAGAGAGGTCGAGTTCAAGGTAGACATCGAGATTAAGATGGAGATCCGAGAAAGAAAAAAAGAGCCAAGCAACACCACGTCACAACATGTCAAAGAGCTGCGACACCACAAACGAAGGGAGTGAACACGTGTGCAAAAACGCGCGTGACTCGTGGAGATAGTGATTAATCCATCTCGAGGTGCTCCTGCGCGCTCAAACGTACTGCTGCTACAACTACAGGTATAACGTCGAATCCCCTTAAGGATACACTAATAACTGCTATGGCGCGGGGCCCTGCTCTCAACAAGAACAAGGATAAGGAAGATGAGATGAGGGCAACGAGAGCTTGGGGTAGGAAGAGGACGACGGGGCAGTTTACGTCGTTCCATGCAGTAATCTGCGGAGTGCTACGCTACGTCCATGCATCTGTCTGTTATATATGTGGCCCGCAATGCGTTTTACATCGAGACACTAAAAATCGGTTGGGTGGTTTACTTCGCTCTTCAACTATAAACACCAAAAACTACAAATCGCTATCAACAAAACTATAAATCGTACAAGCCGTCGAGTTTACAGCCGACTCAGCTCGAATAATCGTTTATTCACAGTACAGATAGTGGTGTACCCGATTTAAGAGCGCCCAAAACAAAATAAAACGACCACGAGTACTAATAAACCCTTCGAGAGTCGTGCCCACGACTTTGGGGTTCCTTCTAATGCCTTCAATGAACGGTTTTAATGAATGGCTTCAAAGCAGTGTGAGGTATGTGTTGCAGTTCAAAAAGGGTCTTAAAAGAGTGGTAAAATCGGCCTTTCACGCCTTGGGACGCTTTACACCAAAACCTTTATACTGTTGGTTTCGTAGCGCTACCCACTGAACTACTCAAGTCACGTGACTAGCGGAATACACTATCACACGATCATAGCAAATCCATAATATCGCAAGCGCGCATGCTCGAAAAAAACAAATATTGTACCTCTTCTCGGGCCGAGAAAAAAATCAGATAAATGTAGCATTAACAACCGTCTAGCGTGTGCGCGCAGCGCGCAGCAAAAATAGTATCACCGTGCCACACCCGCGGGTCGCACAGTTCCTTGCAAGGCAGTTCGGATTTCCTACCCCAGCACGCCCCGGGCTGCGCGGTGTGGTCGATGCCGAAATCGTCAGTTTTTTGGGATAATTTTTCCTTCTAAAGCGCCCAAGGAGCCGAATTGATTCTATTCGAACCCACGACGCACGCACGTCAGCTATTATATAGCACTATCCACTAGACCATACGAGGTATAAGCAACACAGCCAGTCGAAGATAAGAGCGGCACGGAGATGAGAGCGTTGAACATTAGGTCTGTTCCGAGCGGCTCTTGAACCGAGCACCCCGATTCACGTCACTAACACCACAGAGGAACCAGCGGCACAAGCCACGTCAACAGTCTAGGGGGGGCGGTCGGTCAGCGGAAGCATGAACATCACCATCATGAGCATCAACGCACCATCAATTCAACAGCTACGGTGGGTCTCTCCACCGAGCCGTTCATCGTCAAGCGCGGCACTGCAAAACACCCAACAAAATACCAAACCAGGTACAAGCTAATCAAAACCTATACACCAGCTGCAATGTCCCGATGCACCATGAAAATGAGGACACACAACCCGTAATACGCGCGATTGGAGTATCACACAGCTTGCAAAGACGAGCTTCGACCATATATTCGATCTGACATCTGGAGCATATTTTTATTTTTATAAAAAAAACAAAAAACGCCTCTTCTACCACTGACTACACGACAAAACAAGGCCGATAACATACCGCACAACATCTAGTTCCGAGATCCAGACAGGAGGGAACAATTACACCAAGCAACAAAACATACATCTCAGAATATCCTAACCCATTACAATACGATGATTAAAAATTAAAGCAATATTGTAGTGTTTGCCCTTCATTCCGACAAGGCGGCAACAATGGTTCCGTTAACTGTCGTTATCGTATGCCCCTGCCGCCGCTGTAGCTACTTTGCTGACCTTTGGTACTCATACCATACACTATACCAGGTATCAGGTAGGTGAAAATATAAGCCAGGTGTACGATATTATACAAGTCTACTCCAGAACGCCAATACCATATATAAAACATTCGCAAGAGTAATAAAAGCGTTAAAAAGTGTTCCTATATCATGCTGTTCAGACAGACGGACGAACACAAGACACACACGTCACGCCCCCCTCGAACCCTTCCTTCTTTCTTCCGGCAGGGTAGGCTCATTGCGATCTCAACGACAACAAACACCACCGTACCACCGTACCCCCCCCCGCGCTCCCCCCTCCACCACATCCTCGGAGCAACGGCGGACAACCACGGAGCGACGAAGGGGGCCGAAAATCAGCGCTTATGATAATCGGCAACCGGCACTACATGTTTTTCTAGCCGGATACAACTGATACCAGTACAGTAGATATGAAGTGCGAGCATGAACAATACTAACATATAGTACTCCCGCCTATTAATCCCTCTGGAACTGCACTCATATTTGTGGGTGCAAACTACTTGGAAAAAAAATAGTACCTGGTATGTAAGCATTGTTGCAGGATAAGACTAAAAGGGTTTTCGTACAGGTACTGCAAAATGTTGTGACTGTTCGGCGGTGAATTGTCCATTTGTAGTATCAGTTGTCAATGGTGCCGATCAGCCGATGACGTTGTGACTGTGGCGAAGAGCGGCAAGACAGAAGCCCTGGAGGGGCGAACGGCTTCAGTGATATTACATGTGCACCACCACCACTGAGCTCGGTGGGAACCTACGTAGTAGACGTATGAACAGCAATGCTCCGTTCGTTGCAGCAGTGGATTGCTGCTGTGGACTGATTGTTGTACGATACACTTGAAGTACGAGTACCGGTTCACAGAACCTTCCAGCGCTAACTACAATCAAGTTATTTGTACCGCTGGCCGCTGTATACTACAAAAACCGGTAGAGGTAGCGCGCGTTTCTTCTCCGGTTGATATACTTGGCAGCTACAAGCATACAGACAACTGCTGCACACTATATTGAAAACAGTATGGTGCCAGTGTTATTATTATTATTCATAATAATGTAAAGCAATGCGCCAAGCCAACGATTGACCGGTATGTCATAAAAGGATCTGTTACTATATATACCAGGTATAATACAATCTGGTGTACAATTACTAGTGTGCTGTGCGAAAGTGGGGTCAGGCGTAAAATCTCGCAGGCACGACTAGGGTACGCACTTCACGGGCAACAGAGGACAGAGGACGCAGGGCAGCCCGCGAGCTCCTCGACACAGAAGATAAAAAAAACACTTCGTGGGACCATTTGTTCTCGACGGTGAAATAGATATGCAACATAATCTGGCAACACTGCTCCACTCGTATAGATAAAATCTGCTTATATATGACGAACAATGGAAAGTGTTGTAACCCTACCGACCCGTTCGGAGAGCAGGGCACATGAACGGCCAGCAAGGATCACAAATCAACAAAATATAATGCCATCTACAATCTATATCCACCAGAGGATATAACATTGTCACAACTGCAATAACTGCAGAAAGGATGGCGGCGAAATACCATGATTTATGACTTGGTGAAGGGGCGATAGGACATGCGGTCGACTTCGGGCGCGGCGCTACTGCTTGTTGCTGCTGCTGCTGGAGTGCCACGCGCAAAACATAACGACGTGCCGAGACAAGCGTTGAAAAAAGTACCGCTGGTGTTTTGGTTCGAGGGCTATTGCTACGTAAAAAAACACTTGGTGAATCAACATGCATCTGAAGATATATACTACAGCTCGCGCTACCGTAACCAAGGCATCAGAAACATACCGGTATCATGCCGGTATCTTACTCATGGATAATGTACTAAAAAAATAAAATACACCATCATGGAGCTGTGAGATCGAAGATTCCGTCGAAACTCATCTTTGCAAGCCGTGTGATACTCCGATCGCGCGTAATATACACAATAGTACATGGTATATTACATGGTATAATATTGTTTGCCTGTTTTGCCTGGTGACAAGCTATACATGGTATCTTACTGTACTGTATAATCAGGGTAAAAATAATTGAGTGAGTGCTGCAGCACGTGGCGTAGCGCACCACGAGCCGGAGGCGAGTTGCGCCCCCGGAGGACGCCCGGAAGGCCCCTGGAGAGGGCCCCTGGATAATTTAGAGTATATGTGCGTAAATTTACTCAAAGCGCGCCTCTCATTCGCTCGTCTTGCACATAGCACAGAAACAAGCACAGAGAGAACCTGCTGCACATAACTGCATGGATGTCAGCGCGGAGGCAAACCCTGAGTCATCTTCGAGATGTTGAAATCAATTCATTCCACCCACCATCACGGCAAGTTTCGTACCAGGTATTAATATTGATAGCAGCCTGCAGCAGCTCGCCTTCGCTATCTCACATACAGAGTACCATACAACAGCTGCTATACAACTGCTATACCTGGTACAACGCTATCGTCGCAGCCAAAAACGGAATCTCTCGTTCCAGTGTTACTTGCGCCTTGCACGGGCATCGTCGAAAATAACGGCCGCCTCACGAAGGATATCAAGCCGCTGTGTCAGATCAACGCCTTGTTTCCTGTACGACAAGAACAGCCGCATCCGGAGCTCAAGGCGTGCCACCGAAAGCTTGCTGCGGGCAGCAGTCTTGATCCTGTTTTGAGCCGAGAACCCGCGCTCGCACTCGATAGTCTGCTACATTCTACCGCGATAGCACGGCCGAGAACCATTCGAATCACTGAAACCACCTATTCCTCTGTAATTGCGAGCCTTTGAAGCCTTGTTTCATTCTCGGACAAAGAAAACTGTCATGAGTTTGAACTTAGTTTCCTCAAAAACGAAAGTGACAAAGAAATTCAGCATGAAGTTGTCAAAAAAAGACTAAATCATGAAAAAAGGTCCCTGGTTGTTTTTCGAAGAGACCCAATTTCTTAGCAGCCCATATATTTCCTGTCGTGATGCGCTAACCGATTTCTCAGGGAAATGGTGCAACTGCGCAACATTTCACCATCAAATTATAACCGTACTACGACGTTTTTTCCCGTTTCCTTTCCTTGCTTCCTCTTGCTGTCTCGTCTTTTCTTGTCTTCTCTTCTCTTGTCTTTTCTTTTATTTGCTTATTTTTTTCCATTTGACTTGAGTCTGACGTGCGTATGCGTAGTGATACCTGGTAGGTAGGTAGGTACTATGTGTAATATATACGTGGTAGTCTTTCCTGGGTGGGAAGCGGTATAGTCGTTTTCTTCAGGCGCGAGTAGTGAAACGTATGGGCCAGTACCGACCTGGCACATCGTAGGCTGACTCCCGATTTCACTTTTATATGTTTCTGGCGGAGGCATGAATTGCGTCAGCTGTGATATATGCGTGCATCATACGACTACCTTTGGTTTGTGCGTGTATTTTTTGTTCTCTGGGGTATTCCTCAGCACCAGAGTGACTGGAGCCTGTCCTGTGACCACGGACTTGATTAGGCGAGTTAATGTGAGAACAAAAACAACCCTGCTGTGCACCGTACACATCTCCAAGTGAGAGTGAGAATCACAATAAAAACCACCCCAGAAAGCAAACATATTTGTAGACAGTCCACCCGGTACAACAACACGACTAAATGATTGTCTTGGCCTGCGCAATTCTCACACAGTTTTGCGTTTGCAAATTGATTTTCTCCTACACCAAAACACAAGATTACTCCAAGTAACCTGTAACGGACCTAGAAAACTAACGCAACGACAGGCGCATCCTTACCAAAGAGTTGCAGCCTTATCACCGGCCTGTTAAATGTGAGCGAAGCAGTGCGAGTAGCACAATGCTACGCGCGTGTCGCAGGACTCCTCGATTATAGACGCTTCCCAACCCATCGACTGCAGCAGCACTCGACCCTTTATCAAGGGTACAAAAATTGCCACACACTAATTCCAAGTTGACTGTCCCCCAGAAACGTGGTTCTCGTTCTCAAAAGCTTGACCCTTTTAGCACTGCACTCCCGATACGGGGACAAAACTTAAAATTAGACTAGACTCAAACATGGGAACGGGCTAAGTAAGTGCAGTCCGCACAGTAGTATTACCAGCATTTCTAGTGTTGTAGAGGTAAGAGGGGTGCCCAGTAGACTACACCTACACGTTCGTTTTAGTCGGGCACTCCTTCTCCCACCTTTACTGCTGCAGAAACATAATGAGATACTCAGCCCTCCGCAGGAACTGCCGACGTTCGAAACGGGGAAGCTCGCACCACGATATATAGCGCGTGCAATGCACTGAGGGCATGGATTGGACACAATCGGGCCCGGGATTGTACTATTAATATTAGTGCCGTTCCTAACGAACAAGAAAAAAATTAGGAATCGTGGCAAAAAAAACGTGACCTTCTCCACAAAAGTGCGTGTCAGGAATTCGTGACAAGAAAAAAGTGATTTTGTTTTCGAAAACGTGACATTTGGTCAGGATTCGTGTTTTTTCGCGTTCGTTAGGAACGACCCCTACCATCACGAGCATAACAGGTATTCTGCAATTGTGCTCGTACCAAAAATAACATGGTGCGTCGTGTTAGTATGAACACTGCTGGAGTGCTGGATTCCTGTTCGCCAGGCGCACCGTGCCCATTCTGCTGCTGCTGCAAGAAAAAAAAAGGCAATACGAGTACAGCTTTCTTATCAACAACTTCACGAAAACAGCGCGATTCTGCAAATAAAAAAATCCGATGACTTTTCGCCAAGGGAAGGAAACGACCTGGGCTTGCTGGACTGGGGCGGGTAATCGAAAGGCTCCCTCCCCTTCGCATCTTCCCCACCCACTCATGACTTACTATTCACAACTAAATTTTCACTTCTTACGCGACGGCATCCCGCTGTTGCTAATGCCGCTGCTTCACCAGTGTGTACAGCGCGCCTGCACCTATACAACGTTTATAAACGCGAAACTGATTGTCACGTTCAATGTTTCAAAAAACAGCCTCCGTGCGTGAAATACAGCTATACTACATGTGATCCTGCCGTACACTGGTCAGACTAGGAAAAACTATGCTCGCGTTCGCATTTCGCATGTATCACATTTTCACATACTCGTGCGCGTTTTTCTTATTCGCATTCGCATTTCGCATGCATCACATCTTCACATATATTACCCCAGGATATACATGATAAACTGATGCATTATTTCCAAAACCGTCACATTTATCCCCTCAAAATAATGTATAGTTTCCACGCACATATTGAGCTGCCCCACATGCCCCCCCCCCGCCCAACCCCCCCCCCCCCCCCCCCCAATAATAAACTGGTGCCAAAACCGTCAGATTTATCCCCTCGAAAGGATTTATAGCTTACATGCACAAATTGCCCCCCCCCCCCCTCCAAACCCGCTCGCTTTTGATCAAAACTCCGCCTCCCCCCCCTCACCGGTTATTCGACTTACAAGATTCACTTGATAAAAGGATACATTTCCCTCCACAGCTGTCAGATTTTGTCCCCCTCAGAAACGGGTTTTATAGTTTCCGCGCACAGACTGACTGAAATCACCCTGTTGACCCTGATAGCTACACCGTAGTTGTAAGGGGAGTCGCCGACCTATATCCTTAATGAGGACACACAACTCGTACTGCGCGCGATCGAAGTATCACACACAGCTTGCAAAGATGAGTTTCGACGAAATCCTTCGATCTCACAGCTGGAGTGTATTTTCATTTTTTATACTATACTCGTGCGCGTTTTCTTACCGCAGGTAAAACTCAACCAAGCACAGTAGGGGCACCCGGTTTAAGAGACGCTCGGAATATGCCAAAGTTACGCCTCATATATTAGATTGGGTATAGTACAGGTATTAGCATAAGCGTACCGGAGTTAGCAAGCCGATTTGACCGCTTTTTTAGGAACGCAAAAACGATACACTAATTGCACTATACTTGTCCCCGAAAACGTTGGTAAAGTCAGTTCTACTGGGGTTTCCTCTTATTACGGACGCTTTTTTAATCTGCTAGTCCACTACTATACGACGCAAAAAATACCGAAATTATTGAACAGCAGCTCCACTATTAATAGGGTGTCAACGAGCGTGAGTACCACAAAAACAAAATGAAATAACCATAAAATAAAAGGACAGGAAAAGTAAAAACGGCCCACAAGGCCAACCGAACAACTCAGCCCGCATCATGGAACAGACAAGGGCGGAAATTAGGTGCAGTATGAAAAGCAGAATTCTTGGATAACCCCACACGCGCACAACATACCCGCTAGTATAATACTCGTATTACACGAAACTCGTCAGCTCATCCCTCCTGAGATACAACTCCCAAGACCGGACTGCTGTATGGCTGCTGTGTATTCGTAAACATGAGGGCGTGAAAACATATTTTCACTTTGACACTGCAAGCATTGAAGATTGAACGTGTACCAAGTATCATAGAATGTTAACGTTGCGTAGCTCCTGGCGGCAAAATAATAGTAACATACTGGTATCTATTGCGTAATGTTGCTGCTCTGGATTGTAGCCACTGCGCAGAGTGTACAACTATTAATAGCGTACAGCAGTGCGACTCGTAATGGAAGTACAAGTTCAATATTCAATGTAAGTGTATCATACACAGAAAGTGCGCAGAAAGATCGCCGCTATCAACGGTCAACAACGTACCGGTACTCTGTAGTCTAGACATGAATATATATATATCATATGCGAACAACAGATCAATGAGCCAACGAAAGAACGTTGAACGCAAAATGAATACAAATAAAGAGTAGTAAATGGACGAACGGGTAACGAGTTGATGGACGGAACATAAGGACAAAGGCAAACGCCAGCACTCAAGAGTTTTCAAAGTATGTGAACAGAGGGGGACGAGCGTCATGGAGTACCATACCTGGTACGTAGTATGTGCTCTGCGCAGCAGTGCGGTACATCTATACTGATATGGAATGAACTAGTAAAAGAAGGATAGAGGGAGGCGGGGACGGGGTAAACAAAAAAAAGTGTGTCGTCAACAGCGAACAGGAAAGAGTAAACTCGTGTTAATCAGGGCCATCCCTATCGAAGAAAGCTTTGCAGAAAAAATCTAAACTTCCCAAAAAAAAGCTTGATATTCAACATGATAAAGAAATTTAGAATGTAAACTGTGCATGTTTTTTTTCGAATTCAAATCCAATTTTATGACTGACTACCTCCGCAAATCAATACAACCTTCCAAAATATTTCCAAAATTTCGAATTTTCGGAAAAAGAAGACTTCGAAAATAATGGCCCTAATGTGTCTATATGTAACACTTGATTTTTTGGGGCATGGTGTTCTCCGGCGGCCGAGGTTATCTTTTCGCGCTTTCGACTGTGGGGCAAGCATGGGAGCCGTCGGTATATCACGAAGCATGTCTGGATCCTGGGCCAGCTCCGTGGCGGTGCTCTGAGAATTCAACGTCGCTGAACTGGCTCTTTTCGTCAAGGGGTTGCGTTCCGCCTCGCTGAGGAGAAAAGGTGCATGCAAAACGCCACAAATTTATGGATATTTTGGTTCACCCCGCCCCTCTCAAATGTTTGTTTTCGCTCCGCTCGCCCGCCCGCTGTACAACATCAGTCCACCTGTTTGTACTTTTTTTCTCCTGTCTGCTACAGAGCAGCAGCACTCTTTAGCGACAGACACGGACGGTGCTTCTGTGTGTATGTGTGTGTCGCTGTACGTGGAGTGTGTGCTGTCATATGCACGCAAGACAATCAAGAAGAGCGGTGTTTTATTTTGGCAAAAGCAGCCGCTCGGCCTCGCCGCCACGAAAAAAGTATACAGCAGTACAGCAGCGAGCAAAACAACGGCAGCCGTGCCTGAAGCTCTCGCCTTTATGCCCGTAGTCACGAAGTGTGTGGCTGGTGCACAGCAGCAGGGGATCGAACCACGGCAACATTACATCAGTAAAACGTCCGACGCAACAGTCAAGCACACATCGTCAGACTTCATACCAGGTATACGAAGCATAGAGCAGAAGCAAACGCATAACTGTGTACTCGGAGCTCATACCAGAACATATCATTGGAACGTGTTCCCTCCCAGTCGACCTAAGACAACCCCCGGATATCAAGTCAACCGCGTCCGAAAGGGGAACCTTGTACCCGGTATGTTCTATGGCATCATCTGATACATCCATTTATTTTGCTCAACCCATACATTATCTTCGCACTTTTTCGCTCTTGTTCTCCGTCCCTATTAATAGGCGTAATATAATCTAGATCCACGGTCACTCTTCTCCCCCCTTCCCACTACGACGGAACGTGCCTTCATTTGAATCGCGAGAAGACTTCAGCCCCGTCTTCCCTCGTCGACTCGCATCGATCTTCACCTACCCACGCGGCTAGGCGCTCTCCGCAGTTGATTCCTTCCATTTTTTTTTTTCGCGAATAAACTCCAAAGCCCGACCCACGTGGGATTCGAACCCTAGAACCAACTCTATTTACAGTAGTTTTCGAGGGCAACCACTAGACCACCGGGGCGACCGGCTCGATACGATATTACGCGCGATCGGAGTATCACACACAGCTTGCAAAGATGAGTTTCGACAAAATATTCGATCTCAGCTGGGGTGTATTCCAATTTTTATATCATACACGATGGTCCTGGATGGCTTATTATTAATATTATACCAGGTAGTAGACAAATAAGGACAAAACTACTACCAACAGAAACAAAACAAGGATACATGAGGCCACCGGTCGGAGCAACATAGTTATGCACTGCCGAGGCGTGTTTCATATTTCTCGGAAGTTCCTCCGATTTTAAGTTGATAATCCGGTCACGGGTTTCCACAACAAGTTGCTTTTCGCGACTGTCCCGAACACGCGCAGTACGAACAAAAGAAGACACGCAGTGTTTCTAGTTTGTAGACCAGGTAGATCCGCCGGGGGCGATATGCGTCTCGCCGTTCGCCGCACGTTTCGTCTTCAAGCCTCGCTCCCATTTTCGCCCCAGGCGAAAGACAGTACGTAGTAGTGCGGCGTCTATAGATACCCAAAAAAAAAATTGGGTCAGGTTCGCAGCAAATGTTATGTTCTAGGGGAGATGTTCTGTCTACGGATCAAGTTTTCTTTTTAACTTCCAGTACTTTCCAGCTTCTGGAAGAGCCATCCATAGTCACAGGTCTCGTCCCTTTCCCCCCCCCCCGGTTCTTGCCTTCATTTTTTGTCGCGCATAGGGTTCAGCTATCCCATTGCTCGTCGATTTTTCATCGAATGTTGCTATCTCACGCTCTCGCGCTTTCCGCAAGTCAACTTGTGTACAAGAAAAAAGTCCTAACGAATACGGTATACGAGTGTGCACTCGGGGGGACTCGAACTCACGAAGCTGACCTATACCAGGCTCGAGGATAACCTGATACGCTACCGGGGCGACCGTTGTATCAGATATCATGCCAGGTATATCATATAACAAAAATAAAAATACATTCCAGCTGTGAGATCGAAGCTTTCGTCGAAACTCATCTTTGCAACCTGTGTGTGATACTCAAATCGCGCGTATCACTGGGTGTGTGTCCTCATTAAGGATATATATCATATGTACCTTTTGCAACATTCTGGAACAAAGTACAAGTACTTTGCGAAATGAATTCCAAACATTTGCTTGTTTCCTTTTTATTTTTATTTTATTTTTGTTGTTGCAAAAAGTCTGGTGTGCTGGCTTTCGCATGGTTTTTGCCCTTGTCATCATTGCGGTTGGCATTGCATGGCCAAACCACCTTGCTGTACATATTTGTTATGTGTATCTATCTCTGTCTCGTAGTAGTACCTCGGCTCTCTATTTACAGACACAGGTTGTGCCGGATGTAGACGGGTGGCAATATCAGTTTAATGTCAACAACACACACTGCAAAACGAACTTCCAACAAATACCGTCTTCTTTGCTTCAGGACGAAACAAGCCTCATTCTTCGTAGCAGCATCTGTCCGTGATCGTCACATCGATGCATGCCTTTCCCTTCGAAACGACTACGAGTACATACCAGGAACGATACATCCTCGCGCTTGTTTCGTTCGCTTCGCATCACAATGTAGCAGAGTCTGACAAACGCCATAGTATTACAAGTAGACGGCAAAAAAAGCACCGTTCGAGTACTACGAGTATCTATTACACCATTCGTCATTTGACATCTACGAATACACATATGCTGAATTAGACGTCTATATCGGGCAAAGCCGGACACGGCCCCTGTAAGGTTAGTAGACTTTCACTTCATTCACGAAACTGCTGTTCGCCGGCTGTGAGCGACCCCCGATTTTAGTCCGCGTGGGATCCATACTAATAATCATATGCCGGCGACTATACCCAGGGTTAGCTTGGAGGGCTTCGGTCCAAGTGGAATCAGGTCGTGCACTGCTGTCCTCGATGTCGTACATAGATATCATATTTTTGTTCGTGCAAGTGTGCTGGAGCATGTAATCATAACCACATACCACAGGTATTCTGTTGTCTATCTCTACGTGGACTTCCTGCTGCTGCCGCCGCCTGCGCTTTCGCATCCGGTCAGGAACGAAAACGCAAACGAACGATATTGCTGTGTGCCACCAGTACCTCGTAGGCCCGCTGAGACAACGGTGCACATATCCGTCACAAGCTAGCCCAACGCCGTCCTGACTTCTTCGCCTTGTTACGTTCTCCCCCAGTGCCATTGATGCACCCGATACCCTTTATGAGCCCAATCCCGTCTTTAGTTAGTTCCTAGGGTCTGCTAGTGTGACGTTTTTTCCCGTTTCCTTTCTTTTCGTTTTCGTTTTCTTTTCCTTTCTTTCCTTTCCTTTCTCTTCCTTTCTTTCCTTTTCTTTGTTTCTTTTCTTTTCCGATTGACTTGAGTCTGACGTGCGTATGCGTAGTGATAGGTACAACGTGAAATATATACGTGGTAGTCTTCCCGGTGTAGCAAGCGGTAGAGTCGTTTCTTTGAGGCGCGAGTAGTGAGACGTATGCACAGTAGTATAGACCTGGCACATCGCAGGCTGACTCCCGATTTCACTCTTATGTTTCTGGCGGAGGCATGAATTGCGTCAGCTGTGATATATGCGTGTACCACCTTTGGTTTGTGTTTTTTCTTTGGAGTATTGCTCAGCTCCAGAGTGACTGGAGCCTGTCCTGCGACCACGGACTTGATTATGCGAGTTAATGTGAGAACAACAACAACAACAACGACAACAACAACAACGACAACAACAACAACAACAACAACAACAACAACAACAACAACAACAACAACAACAAGAACAACATATCCGACTATAGACTGAGACGTTGGTGAAGATATTTTACGATTTACAGCATTTCGTATAGATTCAAGACGTCCATGACAACAGAGTAGAATCAAGTACAACACAGTTTAGTAGCAGCATTAGTTATATAAGTACTTGCTTTTTTGGGGGGGGGGGTTGCACACTTCTACTTTCCAGCTTCTGGATAAGCCGATAAGCCTTGGTCACAGGTGTCGTCCCTTCTCCCCCACGGTTCTTGCCTTCAATTCTTATCGCGCATAGGGTTCAGCAATCCCAATCCTCGTCGATTCTTCATCGAGTGTTGCTAACTCACGCTCTCGCGCTCTCCGCGAGTCAATTTGTGCACAAGAAAAAGTCCCCACGAATTCATACGAGTATGCACTCGGGGGGGCTTGAACTCACGAAACTGACCTATACCAGGCGCGAGGATAACCTGATACGCCACCGGGGCAACCGGTATACACTACGTCGTATAGTGACTTTAAGTGCGGCGCAGTGGATGTGTAGGTCACATTAAACTGATGTTTCCACCAATCTACACCCAGCACAACCAGTGTCCCTCCGTGCCGATGCCTCCTATTCATCTACCTGGTATTAATACAGAGACGAGCTCTTCCGTCACAAACAAACGAGACCGAGACACATATTGCAAATACAGCAAGATGATTAGGCCATGCAAATATATACCACAGCAGTTACCAATAGTGGATATTGCTTTCGCAGCTTTGATCTCCGAGCGAAGAATAAAAATGGTCATCCCTAATCCCGATCATACTATCTGTACTACGAGTAGAACGGCCTTAGCGGTAATTTCTTCCGTTTCTTATCAGTATGGAAGACACACATATCGGTGTCGTATTTACGAAGTAATTTCAGTTTCGTGCGCCGTGATTGGCCAAGGGCCTCGCTAACCTCCAAACTGCTTTGTTTCATCATTTTTCCGGTTCAGTTTTTATGAAAAGCTGACCCGAGAGCAGACCCAGAAAGAATCACGACCCAGGGACCAACGAAAAAGGTTGTTCCAAGTGATTTGAGGACAACGTCCAATGGGACATCCATCGGACAACGGGCATCCGGCATCCGGGCAGTGAATGGAAAAACGACGAGGCGAGGGCCGAAAGGAAGAGAAGACGGACGGAAAAACGTGTGACACGCGTCGGCTCGAAAATCTCCCGCCGGCAGTCCACGTTGCACGCGTTCCGTTTCTTGTCGTTTCTTCGTGGTCCGTTCCCTTCACATTCTACACCGCTCTTTCACCATGAGGTACACTTTTGTTTTACCCACCGTCCCGTGTACCAAAAAATTCGTCGAACTCACAGCTGACGTCCTGGAAACATTTTTATAAAGTGTCAAGAGTGACAGCGTATCAATTTGGAACCGTGGGTTCGAGTCCCAGTCTGTTTTTTTGGAGGGGGAGTAGCCGACTCTTATTCTCGAATGCTGTATTAATATTAACATATTAGATAACTAGTAATACTCTGTATTCGTACTCCTCCCGATATGAAGCGGGAGAAAAATCAAAATAAACCACGAACCATACATATGATAGAGCAGTATAGTGGAAACTACAGCAGTAATAAAATTATGAAATAGATACCTGGCATAATGTATATCTAGCTCAAAATTCCCCACCTAAAGTAAAATAAACACTAACCATTACCAGGTGTAGTGGAGAAAAACAAAACACATATATATAGTCTACGCATATATATTTCGTAAAAAAAGGACCCCTCCCAATAAAAGACTCACCCATATGATATAGTACAAGTACCTACAACGCAGCTTGCAAAGATGAGTTTTGACTCGAAATTCGTCGAACTCACGGCTGACGTCCTTGAAACAATTTTCTATAAAAGACGTCAGGGGACCGCAGTTTACGTCTGAAACGGACGGCGATCTATACTTGACATGTGTTGCTACCTTTAGTGCGGGAGATCCTAAATGCATTCGTTCACTGGCGCCGCCGAAAACCGCCGTCTCCTGGCATATCTGGCGTGTACTGGTATCCGGCATACATAATAGAGCCCGGTATAAGAGTTTGTAAGCGTGCCCGGTGCGGTGCTGGAGCATCGAGAACGTGATTGCCTTGCGTGCCAGCTGCAAGACCAGGCGCCTTGAAAATATATTCGATAATTATGTGTGATTTGGGCACTGCAAATCGCAAATTGCGTAATTGCGATTTCAGCTACCTATCGGTGGTGTCCACAGCTGAGGTTTTGCACTTTTATTAGAGATGGCCTTAATTACAAGGAGGAAATTAGAAATCACCTACTAACCTAACCTATACCAGGTACATGCTCTATCAGTGCTGTACGAGTGCTGCTGCAGTTATTTAATACCCATCATACCGTAGTGCTTCGGGCAGTGCGTCGAGCAGTGAAAGCACGACGGCCGCAGATCGGTGCGACAAGCGACAGATGGACAGATGAGATCGTGAAGCATCAGCCGAGAACATACGGAGTCGACCGACAACCGAACAAGGAATAAATCCGGACTCGTCGTATACAACAGCATTACAAGAACAACGTCGTCGCACTGTTTTCGTACTGATGTACAAAAGCACACAAATAGATACGTGAGAGGTTCAGGCACATCCTTGGTTGGAATCAAGACACCTTCCGAAAATAGCAGATAACGCACACGGCACCCACACAAGAACACACGCAGAAACGCCTGCGACCAAATTTTATCGACGGAAAAAATGATTTCCGTTTATAACGACAAGCATCGTACTCGTTGTTCAATTTGATACATTTGTCAATTGTCACTGTCACCTGCCTGCCTGCCTGAACCCGCAGCATCGTACCTCGTGCTGGTGCCCTCTGGTACCGTAGCCCTCTCCCGGCGGCCGCGGCGAGGCTTCCTCATCTCCACCGTAGCGTGCGTGCCGCCCACCTCGAACCCTCCCGTCTCAGCTGCTGCCTAAGAGCACACAAAGCACACAGAACACAGCAGAACCAGGACCAGCACAGCACCAGCAGAGCAGGCCTTGGGTACATAACACCAAAAAATCTTCACATCTTGGACCGTTTGTTCTATATAAAACAGAGGCGGAAAACAAAACAAAATTAACGCTTCAAATTGCACATTATGCTCAAAACGTACGGGACTTGACAAAAGAAATGACCAATTTGCTCGAAAAAAGATTAAAAACAGACACAGAAAAGGAAAAAAACTCGGAAAATGGCGGAGAGAGAGCAGGCGTGTCCACCAACCAAACAACCGAGAACACGAGAAAAGCAAGAAACTGCGGAAGAACCGTGCGACCGCCGTGTGGCGCCGGCGTGAAGGGGACATCGGAGCGAAGCAACGTGGGCGCAAAGAGGGGCATGGACAGCAGATCGGTCGCAACGAGTGTGCGCCCGTGGAGGCAACGCCGCTCGAGAGCCAGAGCGCGAGACGCTGAAAGGGAATCTTCCACGTGCAATCTTCTCTCAGGAGAGCGGAAGCAGGGAACGACGGTGCTCGGGATGCTAACGAGCCGTGAACTAAAACTCAAAGCCAAAAAACGGGCGCGCGGAAGGATGCAAGCAGGGAAAATGTAAAGATCGAGCCAGGTGTGAGCTCGAGCCACCCACCACCTTGCGAGACACAAGATCGTCGCGGCTTACTCGTTGCGGCGATGAGCTGCCGAGCGCTACGCGTGGGCACGGTGCCCTTTGAATCCCACCTGAGCCTGGCCTTCTTCCGCGAATTCCACGAAGCAGAAATCTTTTCCCTCCGGAATAGCCACCTCCGTGATGTTGCCGTACTGCGAGCAGGCTTCACGGACGTCGGCTTCCGAGGTCTCGGTCGGGACGCCCTTGATGTAGATCGTGCAAGATGCAAGCTCGGCCATGGTTGGTCAGTGGCTGCTGCTGCTGCTGCTGTGGTCTTGGACTTGGTGCTGCGATTGCGGGGGCAAACTGACAGCTTCAGTGAAATAAGGAAAACCCAAGATCTCGAATGGGGAGAGGCCATAGTGACTCATAGTGACTGCTACTCAACTGCATAGCATAGGCTACTCTTTCGTACCTATGTCGGCACGGGCAACAGAGGTCAACAAAATGACACAGACCAGGCCCAATATCTGCGTCTACAGAGAGAGCGACACCTCACCGACGGCCGAAGCGGGCCAGCACACGGACGACGAGCAATATGCGTGCCGCCAAAGCACCACGCGCGGAGAGAAGCAGAGGCGGTACTGGTTTATTGCAGCACATCGCCTGTGAGGCGCTGCGTCGCCCTACCGCTCCATCACTTCGCCCGAACAAGACAGAAGGTCGCCTTCAGAGGCCGAGTCTCAATGACTCGGCCGAATACGAGCTTCGAGCTGTCTGCAACAAGGCTTTCCGCAGAATCGACACGCTACTCCTACCCTTACAGAGACCTTCCTCACCTATCGGCCTCAGCAATGTTAGGGGGTGTTGCTTGTGCAGAATGGTCTTCTAGGAGTAGCGCTTTTGATTTCCAAGAAAGAAATAGTGCGCAAGTTGGAACTCTGTCTGGTCACAAATAGAGGCGTGAGAGACCATATACGGGATTTGGTTACGGGATATACCATTTTAGATATAAATATAAGTAATGATTATCTCACCAATTATATCGTGACGGTCCTTAAATTTACGTCCATATTAGTATTATTTTTTTAGTTTCACTTTCGTATCCAAAAATCTTCAAATCTGGCGTAAATTTGAAACTTGGGATTCAAAAACTTGAGATTCACGGAAAAAATGGGAAATGCCTTTTTTATTTTTGGTACTTGTAACAACGATGCGAATGTGCGAACAGAAACAGATACAGAAACAGAAACGAAAACAGCAGCACACAACTGAGCAGTTCGGAGCTCGGATCGTATCATATATAACGGTGCTCGTTTGCTGGTGACACTCGTTTCTAGCCTTTCAGCACGAGTAACTCCGTTGTATGCGTACAGCAGTAGTAGTAGTGCAGACATGCAGCACTCACAGAAACAACAGAACTGACACACACCAAGTCTGAAGTGTGTTCATTCTTTCTTGCTCACCACACCCACCGCGCACACCGCCGTGCATGCTCCTTCTGTGCCATGGATATCCAGATCTATGCAGTCTATCTTCCACAGATATCATGAGATCCACGCTTTCTCACCGTTAAGAAGCGTACAGTATGTTATCATATGCACAAAAGCAACCGTTTCTACCAAGCATGCTCGTCGTTAACCTTTTCGTACGCTGATGATGCGATTGTTATACTTACTTGCTGGGGTATTATGCCTGACTGGGTACCGGAGCACACGCACCGGTCTTATCGTCGTCTTCGTCGTCTTCTTCATCACCATCAGATGATCAGATCATCACTTTAAGTTTGCGCAAGAAAGAGTTACGAACTTTGAAGAATTCTTCTCGGAGGCAGATATGCCCGCGGCGGAGCTTACGTACGTACGTGTGTGTGTATGATACCACCCTGAAAAAAAGTACCTGTCTGTGGTGGTACCGTATAATATACCTGGTAGGTATTACTGGTATCAACAACATAATAATAGCACGCCCCCTCGAAACGTTTTCCAAGTACATTACTACTTCGTACTATGTAGTGTCAGCGTCCCCGAAGGAGTATGATAATCTGATAGTAGTAGGTGACCCCCGTCCCTACTAAAAAAAAGTGTCAAAAAAAGTCGTGGGTCTTTTCGTTGTTCTGCATAGAATAGATACGTAGCGAGCGCTCCTAGACTTTTTGCTTTTTGTCTTGGCAAGGAACAATGATAGCGGAAGTCACGAATCGCGAATCGATTAGATCGCGAGATTGCGATCGCGAGAGCGTCATCAGTTAGTTAGCGAAATCGACGAGCGAGCATAAAAAGGTGAAAAGTGGGAATGCCAAACCTTATGCGCGATAAAAATAAAGGCAAGAGTACCGGGGGGTAGAAGGGAAGACACCTACGTTTTGGCTGGCTTGTGTCCAGAAGAAGGTCCGGGTCGCTGAGGGTCAAACCTCTTACTGCAGCATGCTGTGGTTGAGCTGGAGTATGTAAGTATGTTCTTCACATTAAATTAAACTGATATTAATAAAGTATCGTTCAGTCAAAATTATTTCAAACACGTTGTCATATATTATACATATATGAGTTCGATAAATTCAGGATCGATACTCATCTTTGAAAGCTGCGTGATATACCAGCCGCTCGTTTGTTCTACACGGATATATTGTGAGGGTAAACATCAACAACAACATCAAATTGTATTAGTCTAGTCTAATGTTTCATTAGCTACTACACATACTTCATCCCAAGGTAATAAGTTGTGACAACAGAGGTATGTTTTAGTCAGTATTAAAATAATGTCTTAAATGCATACCAAGTACAGCATGCTGCAGTAGTAGTAGCGAAGTAGAGTACAGTAAAATAATATCAACGAAACATATATTTCCACCCACCATCTACTAATATTTACACCCAGCACAACCAGTGTCCGTGCTGATGATGCCTCATAGAGACAAAGCGTCTGGTATGTATGTATAGTTAGTGTGTCACAAAATGCGAGACAGAGATAAACACTGCAAATACGGCATGGTGATTTGTAGCTGGCGATTTGGCCATGCAATTCCAACCACATGCGGGCAAAAAACAAGCCAGCACACCAGATTATTTGCAGCAGAAAAACAAAAACAAAAAGATGAATACGAAAAGAAAAGAAAACAGAAGAAGTAACACTAATGATTAAAAAAATAAAACTCGCACATACCACAGGTAGTGTACGAGTAGTAAATAAATAGTTTCACGAAAACGGGAAGTAAGTGGCTTCGTGAACATCAAGCAATACTAATCGTGTGTTCGTTGGTTTACATGGAAACATCTCGAGAAAATCATCATGTTGCTGAAAAGCCATCATCATCGTTTTGTGCGTTCCCCCCTCTCTTTTTCGGAGAAAACACGCGCGGAATTGAGAAAAAAACGCTCGGAATTCGTCTCAGTCAGAGGGTGTGTTGTGTCTCACACACGGGGTGCCTGGTATACATAGGTAATACCGCCAGCGATGGCATTCTGCCGACGGTTCATGAAGGCGATAACGCAACACACACAAGCAGCACACACACGGACGGGCCGTCACGCGCAACAAAGTTTTTTTTATGTTGCTGGGCGCCGAGGCGACAGCGAAACCCAACCTATCACAAGCAAAATATACGCAAGACGTTTCATTCGTATATACTAATCGGGAATGCACTAAAAGAAAATGAAAATTACCTGACCTGACTTGAACTCTTGCACAATTAATAAAACTCCTGTCTAAAACATGGTATGGGTAATTGGGAACGGTGCTAAGAACGATGCGAGAGGCTCTGCTGCTCCTGGTAACGATCACTGGCTGTGCAGTTGGATGCTCAAAGGAAAAGAAGAACTGACGCCATGCTCAAACAAAGAGAAAGAGATCCGCTAGAGGATCAACACTAAAAAAAAAGTCTCGAAATAAATGCACTTTTGACTTTGTAGATTTACCACAAAGCACCTAAGCTCCGCCGCGCGGAACAACTTAAAACGAGAGCACGCTTGAGACTCTGTTCTTGTTTCGACAAACCCAAACGACCGCAACGCGTTTTCTCTACCTTCACCGCAATCAATCGCATATGTGCTTCTCTCCTTTAAAATCACCGCCCCCACCGCACGGACCCCAAATAGTAACAGTTAGTCGAAGAAACGCAGTCACTGGTAGTGAGGGGGTGGCGACTAGCCGAGGGGGGGATTTCGATAGCACTTGGTGTGGCTACTTTGGTTATCCTAGTGTGATCGAGATAGATGATCAATGATGGACGCTGGAGTGTCTACACACTGAACCAAAAACCCAGACTCGTTCGGAGAAGGATGGCGTTCCCTTGATTAATCGTGTAGAGGTCTCAGGGTCAGATACGAAGTAAACTCGAGGGCATATGAGGGACACATGGACAGTGACGATCTCCTCCAAAGCTGCTATAGCATCCCCTGTCCCCTAGCCACTAGGCAGCCTGCCTACAGTAGGTTTCCCAAGCCTAGGTTTACCGAACAAACTAGGTTTACCGAAAGAGCTTCACATTAGAGCAGCAGAAACTCCCACCGAGAAGTCGCAGTCCCACCTCCCGTCCCCCCTTATTCGTCGCCGCCTTCCATCCCCCTCACTCTTCACCCCGCCAATGACCACTGGGTTCAGTTTTGACCTTGGCTGTGCTTAGAGCTCATGCATGTAGCGGCAGTGGTGTGTTGTAGGACGTAACAGAGAAATACTAAGAGGTTGCGTGAAGAAGGAAACGCTTCGCAAGCGTTTGCTTAACCAATACGAGCTGTCTCTCAAGCGCTGCCCTGTCAGTAGCGAAAAAATAAAACTTAGAAGGGGGGGGGAGGGGGGAATGGCGGGGGGGGGCGTACACACATTTGTTGCTTGCCTTAGTCAGTAGAACATTGACCACGCATCCCGTTCTTTCGAGACGGAGCATCGTTCCTGCTCCTAATATAGACACCTCCAACATTTGGGCGCTCACTACGCTTCTTCTATACATTACCCAGAAACTGTTTTCCTATCCCCGTCCTGTATCGCCGTCTGTGGCCACCATCTATCTCCTAGGATAGCGATCGTTTTCTCGCTACTCGCTAGTCTACCAAACTCTTCCATGTCACATACGTCTAAATTTTCTCATCTCCTCTTCTAACGCATCCCGTTACTCCTTGTATATTTCACATTCTCCTACTACTATGTGAGTCCTACTCTATGTTGTGCCACACGGGCACATTTTTGTAGCCACGTCCTCCTCCTCCCGATTACTGGTATATCTCTTTCTTATTTCTGGTAGATCCAGGCCCCCTACACGAAATCGCAGTTTCAGTTTTGTCGCATAGTCCATTGGACCGTGCAGATACGTTTTCATTCCAATATCTTCACTCAACCCCCCGTATATCTCTAAGTGGTTCTCCTCTTTCACCTTATTTATTAGCGCTTGCCTTTCCCTTTCTTCTATTATTTCTTTTACTTCCTGTCTTGTACCCGCCAAACTTCTCTGTAGACAGTAGCACCTCTTCTTGGTCTCCTCCTACATACATCCGACTATGTCATCCCATCTTATTCCAGCTTGCCCTTTATGCCATTTTCTCCCATACAGCCCGATCAACTATGAAACGCTGGCAACCTCTTTTTTCTGGCATATTCTTTACTTTATATTGCCATTTCGACTTTCTTACGTCTCTTTTTGTTTTAAGAGGGCACATTCCTAGTTATGATTTTAATACTGTATTACTCGTCGTACTTGAACATTCTAGTATCTTTTTAGCTGTTTTCATCTGCACTGTTTCCAGTTGCCTTACGAACTTCGCGTTCCCTTCCGATACTTCTCCTGCATACTCTAACTTTGGTACAATCACATTTTTTATCAGAAAACAGCTGAAGTGCATTTTTCATTTTTCTGAATACATCTTTCAATCCTAGTGTCAAGGTGCGGGTCTGTTAGAATCGCATCCATCTTGCCTACTTGAGATTGACACTATCCTCTATTACTTTCGCTATTGTGCGCATCCCAAGAGCAATCCTGGGAGATCTCTACGCCAAGGTACGTGTACTGGTCTACTATCGTTATTAGTAGTTTTAAATCTTCTCCCCGCTTCCATTTGAAATTTATTTACCGGATTCACCTTATCTTCGTTACATACATGCTCTTTTTCACGTTCGCTGCTACTACTCTCCATTTCCTAGTGTACTCTTCTAGTGCTTGCTCTATCTGTTTCTGCAATCCTTCGGGTGTTTCTGATATCCCCACGAAATCGTGCGCAAACATCAACCCCGACACCATATCTTCCCCGATCGTGACTCCTTGCTTTGCTGCTTCGACTGCTACTATCATGTCATTTAATAAATATCTTGAATAGATTGGGTGATGATAGTGTACATCCCTGTGCATCTCCTTGTAAAATATCAACATATTTTTGGATATTTCCCCGTCCAGCATCACAGCACTTCTCTCGCACATTCCGTCATATTTTTCATCATTCTCCACACATCTTTCCTCTGATCCCAATTTCCCACACATATTTTTCTACAACCCATTCCTCCATACTGTGTAATAGGCCTTCTGTACATCTACGAAGAAGTGGTAGTTCGTTAGCCCAGCGTCTTTTCTACCTTGAATTATCTTACCTACTCGTAGTGTGTACGCAACTATGTTTGGCCCAAATCCTGCTTGCCCTTCGCTTATTTTTTTGCCCTTCTCCAACATTGTTCCCATTCTATCGTTCAAACTCTTACAGAATGTTTTGCCTATCTATGGTGCTTAATAGCGTTATCCCTCGGTAGTTCCCCGGGTCGGCCTTATCTCCTTTCTTGAATAAGTTTACTGCTACTCCTTCTCTCCACCTCTTGGGCGCGTGCTCGATTTTCCACATCCAAATATACCGCATAAATAACCATCATGGTAACCATACCTTCTTCCCGTACTTCATAAATGTTTTCACTGTTTTATCTGCCCTTAATTTTCTATTGTTAAGTTTAGCTACACATTGTCTTGCTTCTTCTCTTGTGAACTCGCTCTGTAACCCGTCTGAACCACAGTCTCCCCTTTCTGACGCACCCACCTACGTTCGCCTTTGCCCACGCGTTGGTTTCTTTCTCGAATTCTGCGTCGAACGCTTCGTTGGCTGTCTGTGGGTGTTCCTAGGTTGCGGTAATGTTCTACAAGCGCTTCCTCCCTCTTCCCCTTCGAGCTACTCACCATTTTACCGTTCTGTGCTCTTAATGTAGCTATTATTCCCGTGTCTGCCTCGCCTGCTTGTTGACCCGTTATCCCTTTCATCCCTGCCCACATCTGCTTCACATCCCGCCATCAAAGTCTTTGTTTTATAAATCACGTCTTTCCATAGTCGGAGAGAGGGGTGTTAAGAAATTTTAGTGGGATATTAGTTCGTTTGATCACTTGCAAAAGGTTAACCAATAATAGCTTACCCACACTAAGCTTTACAATACTCTTCCCCCCTGAAACGGCGGGATAGCCGGTCGGCCGGATATACGGGCGGGCCTGTCTATATCCAAGCGGTTTCATTTCCCTGGGGATACCGGGGAGAGTATTTTTTAAGTTCGACATGGGGAAAGTCTGAAAAGTTTGTTATTGTAGATGGCGGTATTCGAACCCACGACCCCAAAACCCATGGTCTGCCGACGACGCCACGTGTTGAGGAGTTAGTGGGGTATTAGTCCGTTTGACAACTTGCAAAAGGTTAACCATTTGCTTCTGCTCAAACTAAGCCTTATACCAGGGGGGACGGAGGGGGGGAGTGGGCGGGGGAGGGGGAGGGGGGGGAAGAACCCCGTGGGGGTAGCGGGGGGCAGGTGAAGGAGAGGGGTGTTGTCAAGGATTTTGTGCGTGCAACCCCCCCCCTCAATCCCTCTCTCTCGAGGACCATATTATGTGCCACTCTTGAGTATGCATACTTCGAAGCATACTTTGTGAAGAGAAAACCACACTCTGTAGCGACTTCTTGTAGTCCTCCGTGTACACGACATGTATGTTGCTGATCACGGCGCACCTACTCATTTGTCCACTATTATTATTGCTCAGCCAACATGCGTGTAGGTTATCGTATGTTGTATGCCAGTATACAATGGTATAAACATATAGACTTCATATGTGAGTAAGTGAGGCTCACATTGCGATTGTTTAGTTTACTTTGTTTCACAGTCGTCTGTGACCACATAGTTTGTACGAGTATCTCTCTAGGATGAATCAGCACGGACTCTGGGTGTACTGATATGTGGTTGGGTAGAAAGAACGTGTGAAGACAACACACAACAACAACAACAACAACAACAACCACAACAACAACAACAACAACAACAACAACAACAACAACAACAACAACAACAACAACAACAACAACAACAACAACATATTCACATTAACTCATCGCCATAACCTAGACGTGGTCACAAGACATGCGTACACATGTATGGGATACCTGCTACATAGTCCGGAGTGTGTGTATAATGTGTGTGAAGTGTTCATGGTACAAAGCACCCGTATATTATAAAAATTAAAATACACTCCAGCTGTGAGATCAAATGTTTTGTCGAAACTCATCTTTGCAAGCTGTGCGTGATACTCCGATCGCGCGTATTTCGGGTTGTGTGTCCTCATTGAGGATATAGGTCGGCGACTCCCCTTGTATCTACAGTGTAGCTATCAGGGTCAACAGGGTGATGTTAGGCAGTCTGTGCGCGGAAACTATAAAACCCGTTTCTGAGGGGGACAAAATCTGACAGCTGTGGAAGGAAATGCATCAGTTTATCAAGTGAATCCTGTAAGTCGAATATCCGGTGAGGGGAGGGCGGAGTTTTTGATGGCGTGGGGGTCTGATTTTGATCAAAAGGGGGGCGGGAGGGGGGGAGGGGGAGGAGGGGACGGGTGGGGCAGGTCAATTTGTGCGTGGAAACTAGAAATATTTCTTGTGGGGGAGGGGGGGGAATGTAGCGGGAGGGGCCGGGGGCGGGGGGGGAGAGCTTTAGGTCGCATAGATGTAGGGGTTTGCTATACGCGTGGTGCTAGGTCTAGGCGATGGTGCGGGTGGTGGGGAAGGAGGGGGCGTTGGAGACGGGGGTGGGTGGGAATTGCAGCAGCGGCATGGACGGCTCTAAAACGGTAACGAGGCGATATCCAGGGCGTGGAAGTGTTTATTACTCTGGCGGATTTCGATAGTAGGTCAGGCGTTTAAGCAAGAGGAAGCGAGGGAAAAGAAAAAAAAAAAAAAGGCGGGGGGGGCGAGGGGGGGGGGGGGGGAAGGGTTTTCAAGAGGTTTAGGTCACATATAATACTCCGAGTATATAATTAGAACACACAACTCGTAATACGCGCGATCGGAGTATCACACACAGCTTGCAAAGATGAGTTTCGACGAAATCTTCGATCTCACAGCTGGAGTGTATTTTCATTTTATAATATATGATACTTGGTACACATACATGTGTACTATGTTATGTGTGTATGTGCTGTGTGTAAGTGTGTATGATACGAAACACCAGCCCTGTGTGTCTCTTCGAAACGTTTGTCAACCAACCCACGAGTTATTCATTGCACCAAAACAAAAAACCCTACACTCTAGTCTACAGCAGTAGCAGCAGTAGTTGTGCAGTACCGGTCTGCAGTCGTGTAGCGCTTTCCTGCTTCCTAGACCAGACAGGGGGGATATACCAAAACCACGAACAAAACAATTTTTACACTAAAACCCATAGTCTAGACTAATTCGTAGCGTGTCGCCTCGTTTTCTTTGAACATCGAGCAGATAAACGTATAGTCTAATACCTGGGACCTGATGCTGCGGCAATCCAGTAGGCATCATCAGGTATGCACTGCATTATTGTGATATGTGTGGTCATGTCCGAATACTGTTCTGCATTCTGTGAGTGCTGAACGTTGTTGCTATGTATGGGGTAAGAATGACTACCACCAACCACCTGGCGTGAAAAGCTCTCTGTATCTGCTGTCTAGATATGCGGCACTTACTTGTGCTTCTACCTGCAGAGTTGTCACAACTATTTCGAACTACGATACATAACGGTTTATTTACTGTTTTGACCAGATAGATGGGCGCAAGATACAGCCGCTACTATTTAATAACAGATCAGAGCAGATAGATAGATATTTTTCTACTAATAGGTACTACTGTGAATACCAGGTATGCATTGTAGTAGGTTTACAGGTAGGTACAGATCCATAGGGTTAGGGATAGGATTAAAATATGCCAAGTGATAAATACCAAAGGTCGAGTACAAGTAGTAGGTACTACTATAGATAGTCTGTTTGATGGCGTAGTTCAGAGATAAAATATTGTTCAAGCTGTCATCTTCTGTAGTAGTAGATGTTTACATACCGGCACAAGACAAGCAGCAGTCTACCCATCATTGCACGTCTGTACATTATATAAACGTATAGGTTATCTGAGCCGGTTGATGATGTACTGCTGCACAATCACGGATCATGCCATCGCACTGTTGGTGATGGTGTTATTATCTTCAGTCTTTATAGTGTGTTTGGTGGTGCTAATGATGGTGATAATAGCGTGCTCGCACACCAAGAATTTCCGCTCGTGTGTGTGCTGTGCGTGAAGGGGGGGGGGGGGAGAGGGGGAGGGGGGGGGGGGGTGTACTCGATATTCATGCATGACCGTAGTCGTGTGACCATATGGTATAGTAGTTTTTAGTAGGTATTAGACCCTCGCATCCCTACTATGCCGGGACGGAGCATGTCGGGTTTGCACCGACCAGCCATGCATTGCTTACACCAAGCGCGAAGCGCCGTGGGGTGTTCGGCGAGTCGCATGAAAGGGTTAGCTGCATCCTACTAAGAATCGCTTTTGGGGCGGACTTGCATATGGATGACAGCTTCCATTAGTCAAGTCAATTTCCGGTGTGGCCACTTCCAGAGACAGCAATGGGAGTACTATGTAACTGCCTCGTGGGTGCCTTACCGTGAACACTATACGTGCTACGATCACATTCCCCTTGTGCGGAGTAAAGTTCTCTAACCCGCACAAATGATCTAACTCGACCGCCAGCTGTTGTAATCAACCGCCCCCGAAAAAAACGGTACCCTGGTGGTCTAGCTCATGTAATGAGCAACATGTTTTACAGCGTTGTCGTTGCCAACCGACGCCAACCCAGCCTACAAATATACAGGCCAGGGGGGGGGGGGGGGGTTGTCCGTCTGTCCGCCCATCCATCCATACCGCATTATTAAGTGTATGTTACAATCGGTATAATAAAGTGACCTCTTCGACCCCTGGAAGGTTAGCAGCTTGTTACTCTCATTCCCTGGGAAACCGAGCTACCCGCCGGCAACACAACAAGCAGTAAAGTACAGTACAGTGCTATGAGGCTTTTAGTTTGGGAAAGCTGTTGGTTAACCTTTTGCATATGCGGCCAAACGGACTAATACCCCACGAATACGTTAACAAAAGGCGTCGTCGGCAGGACCATGGTTTTTGGGGGTCATGGGTTCGAGTCCCACATCCACCTATAATAAACTTTTTCAGACTTTCCCCATGTCGAACTTGAGAAACACTCTCCCTGGTATCCCCAGGAAATGAAACCGCTTGGATATTGACAGGTCCGCCCGTATATCCGGCCGACATGCTATCCCGCCGTTTCAGGGGGGGAGAGTGTTATAAGGCTTAGTTTGGGTAAGCTATTGGACAACCTTTTGCAAGCGGTCAAACGGACTAATACCCCACTAGGCTAATACCATAGCCACAGGAGGCTACAAACGATAACCGCACAGGTTCCCTGATACAGTAATGGTGCTGGATGTTATGACTTTACACAACAAACACAAGTATTTACCACCCAAGGCTGGCAAGAGCACTACTGAATTAATAATAGCTACTGCTGCTTTTATGGAAGGATATTCGATTTATATCGGAAAGGCATCTACGCTACACTGTCGCAGGACAAAAATAATAATAATATACGTATCAGTATATTGTCGCCGTTGCGACAGTAGTAGTACTAGTAGTCTAGTAAACTATTGGTAAGTCTACGATATTATACCGATATACTGCTACTTATTCCGTGTTTCGTGCGGAATGTGTGTGCTGTGGCACACCTAAAAACTCGGCTCTGTGTGTATAGGTCGGCGGGGGCGGGGGCGGGGGGGGTACGAGTGTTCCATGTATGGCCGTTGGAGTCCTCAATCTTCGAGCTAATGGTTATTTATATACACATGCCTGGTTGATTATCAGCCGTATAACAGTGGTATGTCAATAATACCAGGTAAGGTATTAACACAAATAAATGAACATGTTGTGCTGTTGTTTTGCATTGAACAAGGGAGGTGCCAGTAGACATTAGCACAAACAAACGTGATACCTAGTATGGTATGATACAGCGTGTTTTATTGTTGTGTTTTACCTGGTGTTAGACAAGGTGGGCGAAGGGGGTGGCGCGACGGCTTGCATTGCACGGTATTGCCGTGGCCAGCCCCGCGCTCTTAACACCCAACAAGGTGGTGGTATTCGGGACATCGTGTCAGATTTTTTTGCGTTCAAAGTGAGTTGTGAACACTGCAACTTTTTGTCGAAAGGCAGTTGAAGCATATAATGAAAACATCCACGCACAACTGAAGGCCACAGTAACTAGGGAAATTATTTATTTTTGGGGGGGGGGCGTACTCACATTTGTTGCTTGCCTTAGTCAGTAGAACATTGACCACGCATCCCGTTCTTTCGAGACGGAGCATCGTTCCTACTCCTATTATAGACACCTCCAACATTTGGGCGCTCACTACGCTTCTTCTATATATTACACAGAAACTGTTTTCCTATCCCCGTCCTGTATCGCCGTCTGTGGCCACCATCTATCTCCTAGGATGGCGATCGTTTTCTCGCTACTCTCTAGTCTACCAAACTCATCCATGTCACATACGTCTAAATTTTCTTATCTCCTCCTCTAACGCATCCCGTTGCTCCTTGTATATTTCACATTCGCCTACTATGTGAGTCCTAATCTCTATTGTTGTGCCACACGGGCACATTTTTGTAGCCACGTCCTCCTCCTCCCGATTACTGGTATATCTCTTTCTTATTTCTGGTAGATCCAGGCCCCCTACACGAAATCGCAGCTTCAGCTTTGTCGCATAGTCCATTGGACCGTGCAGATACGTTTTCATTCCAATATCTTCACTCAACCCCCCGTATATCTCTAAGTGGTTCTCCTCTTTCACCTTATTTATTAGCGCTTGCCTTTCCCTTTCTTCTTTCCTTCATACGTCTGTCTTATACCCGTCAAACTTCTCTGTAGACAGTAGTACCTCTTCTTGGTCTCCTCCTACATCCGAACACGTCATCCCATCTTATTCTAGCTCGCCCTTTATGCCATTTTCTCCCATACAGCCCGATCAACTATGAATGGCTGGCAACCTCTTTTCTGGCATATTCTTTACTTTGTATTACCATTTCAACTTTCTCACGTCTCTATTTGTTTTAAGTGGTTACATTTCTACTTATGCTCTTAATACTGTATTACTCGTCGTACTTGAGCATCCTAGTATCTTTTTAGCTGCTTTCATCTGCACAGTTTCCAGTTGCCCTACAAACTTCGCGTTCCCTTCCGATACGTCTCCTGCATACTCTATCTTTGGTACAATCACATTCATCAGAAAACAGCTGAAGTGTATTTTTCATTTTTCTAAATACATCTTTCAATCCTAGTGTCAAGGTGCGGGTCTGTTAGAATCGCATCCATCTTGCCCACTTGAGATTGACACTACTATCCTATCACTTTCGCTATTGTGCGCATCCCAAGAGCAATCCTGGGAGATCTCTACGCCAAGGTACGTGTACTGGTCTACTATCGTTATTAATGGTTAATCTTCTCCCCGCTTCCGTTCGAAATTTACCGGATTCACCTTATCTTCGTTACATACAACTACTGCGCACTTTTTCACGTTCGCTGTCATCCTCCATTTCCTAGTGTACTCTTCTAGTGCTTTCTCTATCTGTTTCTGCAATCCTTCGGGTGTTTCTGATATCCCCACGAAATCGTGCGCAAACATCAACCCCGACACCATGTCTTCCCCGATCGTGACTCCTTGCTTTGCTGCTCCGACTGCTACTATCATGTCATTTAATAAATATCTTGAATAGATTGGGTGATGATAGTGTACATCCCTGTGCATCTCCTTGTAAAATATCAACTTGTTTGGATATTTCCCCGTCCAGCATCACAGCACTTCTCTCGCACATTCCATCATATTTTTCATCATTCTCCACATATCTTTCCTCTGATCCCAATTTCCCACATATTTTTCTACAACCCATTTCTCCATACTGTGTAATAGGCCTTCTGTACATCTAGGAAGAAACAGTAGGTCGTTAGCCCAGCGTCTTTTCTACCTTGAATTATCTTGAGGAATTTTTAGGGGGGGGGTTCAGCTCTCCTCAGGACCACTCCCGCGAGTGTGCTACGGAGGGCACTCCATTACACCTTCGCATTGCTTTGCGAAAGTCTTCAGGTTTTTTCTTTATAATAGCGGCTTGGGGGCGAACGGCTTGCCCATTGCTCTGCAAGTCCGTGCTCTGGTATTTTGCGAAATACGCCGCGATCGAGCTGTTCGCTAAGCTGCTCCGAATGAAGACGCGGGCACCCCCTCCATATAGATGCCGTAGCCTTGCCCACACGGGGTAGGGGTGGGGGCTGCACTCATTTCATGCACAGCCGTAGTCGTACGTACGACCATTGACCGCTCCCACCCTTACAATGCCGAGACGGAGCACATCGGGTTTTCACCGACAGCGCAGACATCGCGTGCACCAAGCGCGAAGCGCCGTGAAGGGAAGCGGGGGGGTACGGCATTTCGTTACTGTGCCTGTAGGCGTGCGGAATGGAGGAGTTTTTACGACAAAGACCGACATAATACGCGGGCGCGATCTCGCCGTAGTGCGGTCGGTGCCCTTTAGTCGGGGGGCTAGTTTAGTGCGGTAGATGAACATCGCTTGCCACGATCTCGTCCTACAAATTAACATACCGCACTATACCGAGATAGTTCGGCGTCCCACTTTAGTGCGGGTATTGTCGTCCGGCAAAACACCGCTCTAGCTCGGGACTTGGACTGCTGTATTAAAATAACCCGCTAAAAATAATGGCGTAAAATGAAAAGAAAATGCGCATCGTTGACGACCAAATGGACAAAGAGTGACTTACTTGATTGATAACTTGATCCATTAATTGATCGTTTGAGTATTCAACTAACAGCTGAACTCGAAACATAAAACAAGACATATACGCATACACGGAAACATAAACAGACAGTGGTGCTATGAGTTGGCGTGTAAAGAAAAAAGTTGTACCAGGTATCAACACAAGTGCGAGGTATGGACACATATACTACAAGTCTATAAAGATGAGCTATTGGTGACGATCGATTGGTTGGATGATCAACTAAATAGCTGAACACCTGATCTATGATCTAAACAGCGGTGCTGCTGCTTGCTGTGGATTCGGATTTCACTTGTACATGCTACCGCGCTGTGAACAAGGGTGTATGCCGTGTCCAATCAAAGGCTAACCTGTCAAGAGATGTTCTGTGCCTCCTACCCAGTACCTTAGTATAACCTAATGGACAGCCTAGTACAAATATGCTCGTGCGGAATATGGTGGCATTAACAATCGCCGCCGAAATAAGTTAAATTTAGAGCGGTAGCAACAACCGACCTCAAAAGGGCCTCAAGGCAAAAACACAATCGGTGCCCAAATTTATCGCAGTTTTTCGCCCGACGCGGTCGCTCGCGTTGATTACCAGCACTAAACATAGGCGCCAAATGTGTACCATATGTGTTGAGTGTTATTCTTTTTTTTGTCAAATCCTGTATACGAGAGTATCTACGTGGGCTGTGCACGCGGTGATGTTATGGTATTATCCAGGGAAAACTGTAACGGTCCAGGATCTAGGATCTAAGAATGCGGGAAAAGGGGTTACCTATGACGAGGATGGCATGTTTATGTAGGGAAAACAGGGGACGAGTCAAATGGACTCGTCACCCTTTCGGTCAGAGAGGTCTTTCACCCACTCGAATTGGATAATACAACGAAGAAGCTCTTCTAACGAACTAAGCACCAGTGAGTGACAACGCAGAACCTGCTAAACAGACAAACGTGGAAGGGAATTCGTGTGTCCCAGTCATCTCTTCACAATTGGCGTCGTCGGCAGGATGTCTCGTGCCGATTTCCATTTGGCAGTGTCCTTGCAGTGTGCCGCTAGGTTTTGGTACCGCGCCGGATTTTTCGGCTACGATTTGTGTTACCTCGTATTCGACTTCAGCGTGTTCGCCCGTTACGGGTCGCTGCCCTCTTTATCCCTAGCTCTTTGCCCTGCGGACCCCCCCGGCTCAGAGTCGGGGGCATTCTGGGTAATCCCGCCGCTACTACTGCGACACAGGAGTGCGCCTTCGTGTTGTTATGTGTTATTCCTGCCAATCGCCCCCCCCCGCTAAGAACCGGGGGCGGTCTGGGTAACCTGAATGCTCATGGTGCGACACAGGGCTGTAGTTTTGTGTTCTGCCTTTCTCAACGATGCACTTCCACCCCCTCCCCCCTCCCGTCGCTGGGAGTAACTTTATTCTGTTCTTGGAGTGCGTTTTGACCGCTTCCCCCGCCCCCTCGCTCGGCATGTAGCGGTAGATTGTAGGGTTCGTACTTTTTTCCGGGGAACTTTTTCGTCTACCCGTCGCATCGTTGGGGGTGTGGTTACCGCTTGCGTGTGTGTTTGTGTGTGTGTGTTTTTTTTCCTTTTCTAAGGGTATATTTTCGCCCGCCCCCCCCCCCGCCGTTGATTAGGCTATGGTGGCACGCCTGTGTGGTGCCTTTCGTTCTCGAATCCCTTGCGGGCAGTAACGCTCCCTTTCTTTTTCCCTTTTGGCGTTCCTTCACGAAGCTGCGCAGCCTCACAGGGTAAAGGTGTGGCGGTGGGTTTTAAAGAGCCTCATCCTCGATTTAATGCTTTTAAACGTGTGGTTCGTTGATCCGGTGTTGCCCGCATCTTCCATATTCCTGTTGACACAACTCATCAGGGTGGGCTGGTGTTATGATATTTCCCCGAGAAGCCTGCAAAGGCCCATGGTATGGGATCTAGACACAGGAAAGGGTTGACGTTACACTGGGTTGGCATGTTCGCATTGGAAAAACAAGGGACGAGTCGAAGAAACTCGTCTCCTTTTGGTCAAGGTCTTCATCCGCCTGGATTAGACAATACGATGAAGCTCTTCTGGCCAAGCACACGTGAAGGACGACCCGGAATCTGCTTAATAAGCACGCCTGGAAGGGGGTGTGTATGTGTGTCGCAGGCATCTGTTTGCAGCAGCGATAAACACCGCGCTGTTTCCTAAGAGTTGTTTTTTTGGTCGACATCTGGTAAGCTGGCACCCGACACTCGAGCCGTCTTGCGGGCAGGTCGGGGTGCCACTGGGTTGCGCCTATCTTTTTGTGAAAGACTGTACGCATCTCGAATATACGTCAGCACACCAGCACGGGTACATCAGATCATGGCGTGAGTGATACTTATACAGTATGCAGCTTGTGGCACCACCACATGTAAACACGGTGTGTAAATACACGATAGTATTTTGGCGACCAAACCTTGCGCAAGTCCAGATGGTGCTCGAGAATCTCGCGCAAAAAATGGGAAGAATGCGCAAAATGCGTACCTTGGGTATATATAAATGACATGATAGTAGCAGCAGCAAAGCAAGGAGTCACGGTGGGGGAAGATACGCTATCGGGGTTGATGTTTGCGGATGATATCGTGGGGATATCAGAAACACCCGAAGCAGAAACAGATAGAGAAAGCACTACAGTACGCTAGGAAATGGAGAGTGACAGCGAACGTAAAAAAATGCGCAGTAGTTGTATGTAACGAAGATAAGGTGACTCCGGTAAATTTCAAAAGGAAGTGGGGAGAAGATGAACTAAAGATCATAGACCAACATACGTACCTTGGCGTCGAGATCTCAAAGGACTGCTCTTGGAATGCACACATAGCGAAAGTAATAGGAAAGGGTCAATCACAAGTAGACAAGATGGATGCGATACTAACAGACACGCACCTTGACTCTAGGATTGAAAGATGTATTCTGGTTAATGTGATTGTACCAAAGTTAGAGTACGCAGGGAATTATGGGAAGGGATTTGGAATTTCGTAAAACAACTGGAAACAGTGCAGATGAAAGCAGCTAAAATATACTAGGATGCTCTAGTACGACGAGCAATACAGTATTTAGAGCAGAACTAGGAATGTACCCACTTAAAAAAAATAGAGACGTGATAAAGTTGAAATGACACCATATAAAGTAAAGAATTTGCCAGAAAAGAGGTTGCCAGCCATAGTTGATTTTGCTGTATGGGAGAAAATAACAAAAGGGCGAGCTGGAATAAGATGGGATAAAGTAGTAGAGAAAATACCAGGTATGGAAGGATGTAGGAGGAGACCAAGAAGAGGTACTGTCTACAGAGAAGTTTGGCGGGTACAAGACAGAAGTAAAATAAAGGATAGAAGAAAGGGAAAGGCAAGCGCTAAGAAAGGTGAAAGAGGGGAACCACTTGGAGATATACGGGGGGTTGAGGGAAGATATTGGAATGAAAACGTATCTGCACGGTCCAATGGACTATGCGACAAAGCTGAAACTGCGATTTCGTGTAGGGGGCCTGGATCTACCAGAAATAAGAAAGAGATATACCAGTAATCGGGAGGAGGAGGACGTGGCTACAAAAATGTGCCCGTGTGGCACAACAATAGAGAGTAGGACTCACATAGTAGGCGAATGTGAAATATGCAAGGAGCAACGGGATCCGTTCGAGGAGGAGATGAGAAAATTTAGACGTATGTGACATGGAAGAGTTTGGTAGACTAGAGAGTAGCGAGAAAACGATCGCTATCCTAGGAGATAGATGGTGACCGCAAACGGCGATACAGGACGGGGATAGGACAAGCAAACAGTTTCTATGTAATACTTCGAAGTATATGGAAGAAGCGTAATGAGCGCCCAAATGTTGGAGGTGTCTCTATTAGGAGTAGGAAAGGTGCTCCGTCTCGAAAAAAAGGGATGCGTGGTCAATGGTCAAATGACTAAGGCAAGCAACAAATGAGTACGCCCCCCCCCCCCCCCCCCCCTCTTCCCGCCGGCAAGCGAAGAGGGATACAACAGTAGCAAGTCAGGAGGATGGCCGTCGTACTGTGGTGTTCCCTCCGCCACTGCGACTTGCAAACAAAAACACCATAGCCGATCGTTACGTTGCATATCGAACGCGATGGTTGATTGAAAACCCACACGAACGCCGGACGGTACAAGACAAAGCGAGCACAGATTGGAGAGACACCACCAAGGCTACGAGGGAGGAAGCAATCATCAACTTCAGGGCCTTTCAGTTTGCTCAGGGCCACTCGCGCAGCTGGCTACCCTACTAAGTACCTGGTATTTATTTGCACGTGAGAGTGCTTTTCTTCGTTTTGTTTTTGCGTTATCGTTTACCGCTACGCAATTTCGTTATTGCGCCACGTCAACGCGACAGTAAGAATCGTGGGTACCTCCACTAGCATACAGACAGAAATATTTTTTGGACGGAATGTTTGCGGCAGAAGATCATGATGCATCGGCCATGGTAAAAATGTGGTGGAGCAGAAAGGCGCGGACGAATGCCGGCACGACTTCTGAACGTTTGCTCTTGAACGTGGCCTCAAGCGTGAGTTCCGACTCGTCCTGCAAGAGCTCGGCCAGGAACCATGCACCGGTGCCGTTAGACGTGGCCTCTTTCGCGCAGAAGAGAACGCGCATCAGTCCGTTCACAGTCCCGGCGGCCACAACCTGACATTGAAGCAACCAAACAAATAGCATTTCGTGGTGTGTTCAACCAGTAGTTCATTGGTGGTGGCGTGACTCTAGCGTACCAGGTGCGGTACAACACATTGCAGCAATGTCACGAATATAGGCTGTTTGGGTGGGTGCTGAGTGCAGGCTGTGTAGTCAACGTCTAGTACAGATAGTGCTGTGTTAAGGATAATGTTTAGATACTAAGTATATACCCAAGGGTAAAAAACGCGATACAACAAGAAAAAAGGTTATGACGTTTTCAGCCGGGCTGGAGAGGAACGGGGCGGGGATGGATGGGCATGCGAGGTGAAGCACGGCGCATTCAGCAAACCATTAGGTGGGCCACGGGTCAGCGCATGTGGACTAGGGAAGGCTGCAGTTGAAAAAGTATGATCGAGGCTAGGTTTGTTGAGTGTATACTTGTTTGTGTCGCTCATCTGTCGGACAATCCATATATAAGGAATGTTTATGGATGTTAAAACCTCCGGAACCACACCCACGTTGGTGCACACAAACTGCTTGGAGGTAGCGTGGGATCAATTTTAGAGTTCTTGTAATCATCGCCAGAGACCTGTCATCAACCCCCCCCCCCCCCCCTCCCGCGCCCACGTTCCTCGCTCAACTTGCCACATTGCCGTCAGCACTGTGTCGCGATTTTATCGAGTGTCGTTTTCGCGCTGCAGACACACCAACGACTTTCGCGTCTATCGGTGACGATGCAACGGACCTTAACGCAATACTGAACAGTGGGCGGGACAGTGCGCGAGCCGGCTTCGGACGCTCGCCCCCCCCTCGCGCCTCGTGGTGGGATATTCTGGGGAATCCTACACAAGGATACGCATGCGCCCCTCCATCTACCGCCCCCACTATTTGTATGCATCGTGCGAGTGGGGCGTTGCCGCCGCGTGTCCTCGCGAGACGCAGCCTGGTGGGTACACCCCCGCCTACGTAACGCCGCTTATAAATCAGAAACCCTGAAGGCGCCGCTTGGATCGCGTGTGCTAATCGAGGATGGGTCGGGGGGGGGGAAGGGGGGAAGCGACGTTGCCTTTAACGCAGAATCGAAGTTGAGGATGCAGCGAGCTTGTGGCAGGCTTCGTGCCTCTGACCCGGAAGCCAGCCACGTATATGTATAATGGACGACACCATGTAAAATAAATATAGTAGAGATGTCGCTAGTAGCTCGTGCAGTAGGATACTTGATATTTGTAACCGTCGTCAATGTGTGTGCGCTGGTAGCACTGACGGTCAGCGGCAGCAACAGCCATCTCGAAAGGAGCTCCTGCCTTTAGGCTCACTGAAGTTAGAAGCTCGTCTTAGCGCATAAAACATACAACATCACGGTCGGGACGCCGGGCTTATTGCAGTGATTTGCAGCGATATCCGCCGGTAGCTCTGGCTTGCCTGAAAACCCCTCTCGTTGAGGTGTCGAACTACGGTGGTCTGTGGTACCGCCGCCGCGATGTGCGTCCGGAACTCCCCCTGTGGTTCAAGCCCGCCCCACAGCCGCTCGAAGGCGTGTGGCATCATGACTTCGTCTTCGCTTACCGCTGTCGAAAGGGACGAAAGAGACGAAAGGGCGGCCGTTTCTTTGTTGTGCATTGTGGTTCGCACATTTTTAAGGCGAAGCAGCCATGCACGACGATACGGCTGCTGCTTCTGCGTGCGCGTCTGCTGCTGCTGTTGCTGCTTTTGCTTCTGCTCCTGCTTCTGCTAATGCTTATGCTGTCGGTAAACGCATTGGGTTGTACAAACCGGGGCAGATGCTTCGATCAGTACACCCACCGCGCAAGGAGTGGTCTAGGCCAACTCCACCTAAGAGCCCGCTGCAAGCTCGAAACCTGCTTAATACCTGTGAAAACCAAACAAAAGACATCCTACCAGGCACGGTCGGCAACAACAACGTCGAAATGATTCTCCCTCGCGTCGGCTCGGCATATGTCTGGACTATTTTGGTCGCACCTGGTCCGAAAGATTCTCCCCCAACGGGCTGTTGCAACCTGAGGCGATTCGAATAGCGAGACCAGGGATAGAGGAAGGGAGGGGCTAGAATGTATCAAATAACGAGGCTAATACCCTCACTCGCCCCGGGCATCTTGGCTTGGGGGAAAGTGTTATAAAGGCATGCAGGATTTATCCGGACGCTGCACGAGAGCAGTCGAAAGGTCCGATTTAGACCAGGTTTTGAGCCGTCCTTGGATAGCTCGAGCTGAGGTCCACCTCTCACACTTTTTGTCTTCAACTGTTTTGCTACGCAATCTGATGGCTGGAGTTCGAGCCCCGACATGCCCTCGATCTCCTTTTTTTCGCCTTTTTTATTTATTTATTTTTGTGTGGTGTATCTCGATGCAACGAAGCAGCTCTCGGACGCGTGCCTACCTATTGCAAATAGCATTCGGGCTAGTTTATTCGTTTTCTAGATGCTGCTTGCTGCTGCCAAGATATCCATATGTTTCCTAGTTACTGTATAACGTAGTGTAACATGAATGCTTCTACGGCTTGCCGTTGGTCCTCGTACTACCACCGCTGCTTGCTGTCGTTGTATTTACACGTACGAGCAGTGCGGCTGCTGCTCTGTTGTATGCGCTTCTACCGGTCCTGGTGCTGCCGCCGCAATACGACGAGTAGAGCATAGTGCGACTGCTGCTGTACGAACAGCTGCTACGAAAGACGGGAGTGTGTGTGTCTCTTGTTATTCGGCATTACTTCTCTGCACTCAACCATGATTAATTTTTGCACCCCTTGGCAGAGTACGTAACGTCGCATTTACCGCCTCTGTTTGCGTGCGACATCCTCCACCGTTACGGGCATGCGCGGGGCCGCAAGCGGGCGTCAGTCCGCCGCGGCGAAGCCCCCCTTGTGTACAATTAGAATGTACAGCCTGGTGACGAAATGTGTCAAAGTATCTCTGACTCCCTCTGTCTGTCTGACTTGCACTCGAATGGCGCCGTCTACGATGAATGGGGGAAGAAGCAGCAACATCTAGAGATGCCGGTTAAATGTTGTTGAACAGGAGCCGCGTGTAACGACCTCCTCCGTCGCAAACGTAAAACTTCAACCTTGCCCGAAACAAAGGGATTGTTGGCGGGGGGGGCTGCACTTGCGAAGTCTGGCAGCTGCCACGGTGGATTCCTCCGTCCCGAAATAGCAGGGGACGCTTGTTTTCTTCCACTCCTTTTTTTTTCCTCACACACGTCTACTTTCCAGCTTCTGGACAGGCCGTGGTCGCAGGTGTCGTCCCTTCTTCCCCCCCGGTACTTGCCTTCAATTTTCATCGCACATAGGGTTCAGCAATCCCACTGCTCGTCGATTTTTCATCGGGTGTTGCTAACTCACGCTCTCGCGTTTTCCGCAAGCCAAGAAAAAGTCTGTACGAATTTATAGGAGTATGCACTCGGGGGGAGTCGAGCTCACGAAACTGGCCTATACCAGACTCGAGGATAACCTGATACGCCACCGGGGCGACCTATAAGTTAGTGACTGTCTTGTTCTACCCGTCCCACCGACCCCCCCCCCCCCCCCCCCCGAGGTTTGCACGACCTTCCTTGGCTGCTCTGCCGCGAAAATCGACGATCGCACTTCCTGTATGTGAATACTGACTCTGCACCTGAACGCTTGAGAGATTGTCCTGCGGCACCTCTTCACTCTTTCGCTGCCGCAACAATTATCCCAAACTAACTCCAAGTAGTTTGTCCTCAAAAGCGTGGGTGCAGTTCTATAGGGGGTTAACCCCCTAATCGTTAGCAGGCCCGGTGCAGAGACCATAGGGTGACGTGTTGCATATCGGGTGCGATAGTGGATAGATAGCAGCGCGCGTCGACCTGACCTCGCCGCCATCGGGGCTGTTTTTCGTTGAAGCTAGCCTTCCACAACTAGATTTTACCATTTTGACCGAAAATTCAAGGATTTTTTTGGGTCTTCGCAGTGATCGGTATTCGTAGTGATACTCCAGCGGCCCCTATGTTTCCGTGACATTGCCCGGCGGAAGCATGTTTCTCTCGGGGAGGGGGCGGTGCTGCGGCCGTTGATTTTCTCTGACGATCACGCGAGTGACCGGACAGCAGCCGTTAGATGAAAAAAATGGCCGGGGGGGGGATCCGGGGGTATGCCGTATCACGTTGCGGTTAACACGTTTTACTAGTTAGAAAAACACAGTAACTCCAAGTAATTTGTCCCAAAATACGTGCGAATAATTCCACAGAAGTTCAAGAAAACCGAAGAGAGGGGAGGGAGCGGTGCTGCGGCCGTTGATTTTCTCTGCCGGTCACGCGAGTGCCCGGACAGCAGCCGTTAGGTGAAAAAAAATGGTCGGGGGGGGAGATCGGGGGCTGCCGTATCACGTTGCGGTTAACACGTTTTACTAATTGGGAAAACACAGTAACTCCAAGTAATTTGTCCCAAAATACGTGGAAATAATTCCACAGAGGTTTAAGAAAACCGAAGAGAGCTCACGACTGATTCTACAATAGCCCTACTCAAAACCAGCGTTTGTCTTTATCGAATGTTCCATGGCTGCTTGACGCGAGGATGGATGCTATCAACAAAAGGTCTCCATATATATTCTTGTGTGCAACGGTCTGGAGAACGGCGACGCCGGGTTTCAAGGGGCACCGTATTCAAGGAGATACGGCCGGGAATCGATTTTGAAACCGGTGATTTCGTTAAAAAAAAGTTGGGGGGGCTACCGTAGAACGACTCTCACCCAAGCTCGGAACGATCTCCCGCTAGATCGCTTCCCTGTGCTGGGATAACTGCACCACCGCTGCTTCTTCTTCTTCCTGTTACCGCATGGGGAGGGGCGGCGACAAATCGGCGACAAAAGCAGCGGATAATTTCCAGCGTGGGAGGTAAGTGCGGCACGCCAGCCATGATGGCTTACCGTGTTCCACCGTGGGAGGTAAGTGCGGCACGCCAGCCGTGATGGCTTACCGTTTTCCAGCGTGGGAGGTAAGTGCGGCACGCCAGCCGTGATGGCTTATACCGTACGTCCTAAAAAGGTTCTGAGGGCGCGCTGGGTGAAGGTGCCCCAGGCAGGGCAGCGATGGGGCTTTCTCTCCCGTCGTGATGCAACGGTATTCACGATTGTTTTAGTGGGGCATCAAATGACGTTTTATCCGAGGGGTGCGCGTTCTACTGTAGTCATGACCCCCTCGACACCTACTCACCAGCCGACGAGAATCACAAAGACGTACTAAAACGCAACCAACCCGACCCAGGTATGTCTTGGCAGCCACGCAGCAGTCCAATCGCACGCCAAAAAAAGGAGTTGTGGTGGTGGGAGAGGTGTGCAGTTGTACGTTGTGCAAACAGGTCGTTTTTAGATGGCGCCAGCCTACGTTAGAAAGAGACGTGTCTATCGTGGCTTTTCACCGAGGCCGATAACACGAGGACCACCTCTCTCCGACCTATGTCCGCTTGTCGAAACAGACGGAGATGTTTCTGGTCAAAAGCCCCCGGGCGTCGCAGTCTGTACTTCTTCAGCTGCCGGCTCCGTTGCTCTTCTTTTAAATTTATTGTAAACTCGATACTTCCCCTCCCTGGTTTTGGAATGGTTTCTGTTTATTTGTTGTCGAGATTTTTTTTTGCTGTCTTGATGTGTTTGCGAATACTATGAATATGCTTTACGTGGTCTCTCCATGCGTCGCCTTGCCCTCCCTCACCGGTTTTGATACTTTTCCGGCGCTTCTCCTTCATTTCTCTCTCTCTCTCCACTCGCTGGTAGTCTTCCTCGTCCATATCTCCTGGGGCCGCTTCTTCCCTACGCCCGTTGAACATGATGGGTGGGTGGCATATCTTTGTAAAAAGCGAGGCTCTGCTGTACGGCAGAGGCCGTTTTGAGGACGTTTGTTTTCAGCGATTCAGAACCACTCGCCGAGAGCGGCTACTGCTTCTTTTGTGCTTTTTCGGTTTCGAGGTATGTACGAACCATATTATCGTTTTGTAACGCGCGAAAAACTTGTAATTCGGTGTCTGAGTGGCCTAAACTCCCAAATGAAATGGGGGTGCAATAGTATATAAAATACTGTAAAAAACACTACCTGGTATGTATGTCACTATAATATCAGTAGCATTGGGCTAATCCACACCCTGAATGCCGAATCAAGTTTGCGGACTCGGACGCGTCAAAGCCAAGCGGTTCCTATTTCGGGGGATCCAGCCCAAATTCCAAAAAACGGGGGGAAATTATCTTTAATGTAATCATTGTCGTGTACGGGCAGGCTCCCTCTCACTATGTTCGACCGCTCCGGAGTCGACGGCCATCAGAGCCTGGCCCGTGACCACCTCGCATACTGCGACCTAGCGTCAGAACACCAACAGCGCGCCAACGATATTTTTCGCGAGATGCATGCCTTAACAGTTTCCCGTGTGGAACGGCGAAACTCATCCCTCTCGGACGCTTTGCGCCAGGTTCCCAACGTCGTTGTGGGTAATTGGGTTTTGCTGTATATTACGGCCTCCACTATTCGCCAAGGCGCGAAAGCCGGCGCGGATGCAAAGGTGCTCAAGAACAAATCCGCGCTAAATTGGACGGGCCCCTACAAGATCCTTGCCGTCGGCCCCTGCCCCTTTAGCGACACACCGGATGGTTCCCCTCTCGAGGATAAGCTCCTGTATGTTGACCTCCCCACAGACATGCCCGGTGCGGATGCGCACGGCCGCGTCTCCGTCGAGCGCTGCAAGCCCTGGACCAACCCCCACGACCGCGGCGACATGCCTAAGTACCTTCGGAATGGGTTGACGAAGTACGTGCTCAACAATCTTACGAACCCCCCTCCCTCCATATCACGTGACCCAAGACGACGTGTCGGCGCCCCTCCAGTGGCTAGAGGTGGAAACGATGACCGGCCACCACTCGATCAGTGGTAGGGTTGGGGTCATCGCGGTGATGTACGAGACGCATTGGACTGGGCTCTCCTGTCCGTCGTGGGAACGGAAGATGGACCTCCAGCTCTCACGCCAGCAGATTTTGCTCTACTGGGCTGGCACTCCGAACCAACACCGCCAAACCAACCGCCGGTATCGTCAGATGCGCATTGGAGCTGCACAACGGGAGCTTCCCCGTGCTAACGGTGAGCGACTTTTGGCACCTGGCTACGGCTGCGTGCCGCGCGCTGGCTGGTTACGCCACTACAGCACTACAGCACCACGGTGCTCCCCAATGGGGCCCATTTTGGTGCAAAGCCGATGACGGACTTGTGGTGGCTTGGGATAATCAGCGCTCGCACATCCATCGACGGGGAATATTTGGTACGTTTTCTAGACGACCCGGGACCGATCAAGCTCCGGTTCTCTCCGGTTCACTACACGACTTCAACAGGAGGCGTTCAAGGTTCCTGGTGCCTTCAACTCCGTCGGGGTCGATCAGTTGCACGCGGAATTCAAAGTAACGTAGATGAATCTCGAGGCGCGGACGTGGCTAATTGACGTTCAGGCCACCACTGCCCTCGAGTATTTTGACCCGGTTTTCTCGGTTTTGAATTTTGCTTCTTCGGGGGACATTCTTTTTTTCTGTGATTTTGACTTAGTTTTCCTGGGGGGAGTTTCCTGGTTATTCTCCGCCCGGTTTGGACGTCGCCCGTTGCGTACAACTTCAATGTTCTTTTTTTCTGTGATTTTGACTCAGTTTTCATGGCGGGAGTGTCCCGTTATTTCTTCGCTCGGTTTCAACGTCGTCCCCGCAGCGTTGCGTACAACTTCAATTCCGCTCGTGAGCAGAATGTCGTACGTACAGTAGAGGCTACGGTTTAAGAGAGGGTCGTGCGAGCCTGATATTTCTCTCTCAAATAGGGACTTCTCTTATATCGTATTGGCTACTATCTAAGAGAGTATTCTCTTAAACCGCTTGCGTTTGGCTGTACCGCCGGGTTTTTTCGCGACACCCTGGCCAAGTCTCAAGCCACTACTTGCACCCGCGGGGCTCTTGCCTTTGCCCCCCGAGGAGTCGCGCTTCTCTGGCTGCGCCACAGCACTCCCCGCTCCTCGAGTCTCGCTCTCCCGGGAGGTCGCGCAGGTGTGGCCGATGCGGTGCATCTCGCTGATGCCACGCGGGTCCACCACACCACAGTTGCCATGGAGGTACTGGCCGCAGACTCCTCGGCATTTTTTATTTGTGAAATGAGGCGGGCCTGGTGTGTTATCGGGGGCCGCTGTGCAGCGACTGCCCGCTGCGCCGGGCATGGTGTCTGCAGCAGTGTGGGTGTGTGTTCGTCTGTTGATGTGTGTGATGGCTGCGCGACTCTTCCAGAAAAAGTCCGATTTAAGAAAAAATCTTCGAAAAAAGACCAATTCTCTCTTGAATCGATTATGGTCGTGTCACGCCAGTTTGACTCTTTTAAATCGGTACTTTCTATTAAACATTTTCTCTTAAACCGTAGCCGCTACTGTGCTACCACTCTGGTACGCTTTTGCGGTCGCGCGGGGTTCTGCTGGCGAGGTTTCCGACTATGCCGCAGCGTTTTTGCTTTTTTTTTTCTCGGTAGTTAACCACTTTTCTTTTTCTATTTTCTTTGTTCCTATTCCCCGCGCTAATTCTGAGGACAGCGATAGCTCTCGCGTCTATCGATTCCGCCATTACTGCTGGGTTTTTCTGTCCTTCGTTTCCTGTCTTCCGTTCTCTTTTTTCGGTTTTCAATTCTAGCATTTTTCCTAGGGCTTCGTAGCCTCGCAGGGTGGAGGTGTGGGAGTGGGGATTAAAGAGCCGTGTATTCGAGCCATGTTCAAGACCGTGGAACCGATGCTTCCCTGAATCTTCCATATCTCTGCATATACGACTCATCAGGGTGGGCTAGTGTTATGGTACTTCCCTGGGAGCATAGAAAAGGCGTGGCATCTTCGATGTGGATATGGGATAAAAGGGTTTCGTATGCTTCTGAAGGCGTGCACTCGTATAGGAAAAAGGAGATGGTGACCTTGAGCTTCCCACGCATATCGTTCAGTTCCATCCGTGACTAGCGGGGATGACACAAAGAAAAAGCTTCTCTAAGGCAAGCGAGTGATCAACGTGGAGCCTGCCTAAGAGAGAGACCTGCTAGAAGGTGGCCTGTGTCTGTTATCGGGCCCCATCTCATTATGGTGGCGACAATCAAATACTGGTATACGATTGCAAGATATCATGTCTTGCCGACGACGCCATGCGTTAACGTAATATTAATAGCACATTGGGCTCCTGGTTAAAGGTTAATCTCTATCCAGTAGACCAGCGCACTAACGTCTTATCAAGAGCACACACACATATAACACCCGTGTTCAATGGGCAAAATGGAGACGAACGGTCGTATCGGACGCTTTGGTGAAGCATGCGGGCGGGGAGGAAAAACGTGTCCTTGCATAACATTCCCGGAAAGGATGGATGGAAGCGCGGTTCGATGTGTATACCTCGTGAGAAAACTCGGCTGTCCGCGAATAGCCTCTTCTCTTATCGTCCCCTTTCCGCACCGCGGTCACCCCTTGGGGACTTCAGAGGAACAATTTAAGGCTGAGAGTTGGATTTTTTAGTACCAGGTACAGTTTTTCCTTGGATTGGCAGATTACGGTACTACACACATGTAACATTATTTCTACAATAATTGATCTAATTCTGATATTGGTACCTGGAATCTGGATATTTTCGGCGTTCTTGAGCTTTTGAGAGTATGTTTTCGGGAATTGAGGTTCTCTTTTCGGCATTAGATATTCTTTTTTTCTTCACTTTGAAGTTCTGTTTTCACGATTTGATATTTTTTGTTTTTGATGTTTGAGAGTAAAATACTTTCGGGCTTTGAGGTTCTGCTTATAACGATTTGAGAATCTGTTTTGGAGCTTTTGAGATTCTGTGTTTGGCATTTGAGGTTTCAAATTGAGTTTTTGAAGATGTCGGAGATATGGATTTCGGCAGACTTGGTTCGAGCGTACTTCAACAGCTGAATGACGAATACCGGGTTGATGTTGAAGTTAAGCCGCTACATGTAATTGAACTTGAATATTCTGGATTTGGAATTTTGATGGAATCTTAAGACTCCGTTTTTATTTTGGTGTTTGGGTGTGAGTGTAACCTTTGGATTTCAATACATGGTCTTGGTTCGAATCACCGTGGTATGATGAGCGATACTTCGTCATCCCGTTCCCCGAGCAGAGAGCAGGGGGGCTGTTGAGGAGGATGCTCTCGTATTCGGTGTCGAGATACACGTAACGGTATTCTGTGAGGGTTTCCACAAACAAAATAGGGGTGTTTCTGCGGATAATTCTTGTTGTGTGGTGCCTGCTCTGATACCTCTTCTGCGCGCTTCCACGGGATGATGATAACATACCGGTATGCATTCCCTTCCTCTGCTTGTATATCATGAGTGTCCTTCCACGAACATACTCCGACTCGTGCATCTACCAGTGGGTGCGTTCGACCAAAACATATGTTTGAATTTTTTTTTGACTATTACGGCGTCGGCCACGCGAAAGAGGCCCGCGCTGCTGACGTATAGAGGGAGGGGGTGGCCAAACCGCAATGAAAAGTATGAACAGATACGACACGCACGCAACATGACAGCACTCGTGCTACTGCCCCCCCTTCCTATTAAAAGAGGGTTTACAAGACCTCTTTTCTCGAGTTTTCGATCGATGTGCCTGGACTCCAAATGGGGTAAAGCAGACCTGCAGCAGTAGTAGTAGCAGCGCGCCCGTCATTTGCAACTCACAGGTCTCGCAGAGGGTCCGAGATCAGAGGAGCTGCCGGCGGTTCGTGGGGAGCAAGGCGCCACTCTTCCTCCAGTCGGGCTGCGTAAGTCCCTAGCGAGCAAAGCTTTCCCAGGGCCCAAATGTCGGACAGAAGGCAACAAGCCACGGCTCCAGCGAATGCGCAGGTTAGGTCCGTCGGGTAGTTCGCTGGAGGGGATCAAGAAAAGCGTACGGTGTGCGGTGTTGGCGCGTGCGAGAGGGCGTGTGGGTGCTCCTGTCGGTGCTTGGCGCACAGACGCGTTGCTTCGCTCTACAACAACTTTGGGACGGAGGGGTTGAGAGAGACCGGAAAAAGACCTTTAGTAAGGGACTCTACGTGAGGGGGTGTGCGATCAGGAGTCTGGGACTGGATAGGATGTCGGCGAGTTGAAAAGATAACTCGCCCAACCTCCTTGGGGAGTCAACGTACGGTAGCGTCTATGGTAGGAAGCGACAGTCTATATCGGGTGTGCTTAAATGCTAGTTTGTGTGTGTCGACTGTGAGTTTTCCCGCGTTGGGCTTGAGGGCTGTCTGTAGCTTCCTAGCGCGTGCCGGCAGCAAAACAGTCACAAGCGGCGGTGCTCCGGGAAGGACGCGTGCCGTCGCTGGCGTTGTTGGTTGCCAACGGATATGCCGTCGACCTTTCTGCGAGATTCAATTTTTGAACCGCTGAGAAACAAACCGCCAGATACGTACCGGCACACCGATTCGCAAAAATCGGAAAAAAACCGCCGGCAAAAATGGTGTACCAGCATGAGAGATAAACGACAACCGCTGAGCTATGCAGCTAGCACTGACTGCATAGCTCAGTGGTCACGTCGTGGTCGGGGGTATCTCTATTGCTGACTTGCGCAGCTCGGCGGATATGGTGTGTCCAATAAATTGAGGATTGCGGTATCCGCCACACCAAGCAGACAGGGCGTGCTATTAGCCAAGGCTACGGTGGTGGGTGGTACCCCCACCCTCACAACCGTGCTTGAGCCACTCGACACTCGAACGAGTGACTCTGTACGTCACCGACAAAAGTACTGCTGGGCGCTTCGTTTGGGGCGCAGCGTAGCTAAACATTCCACTGCGCCTTGGTGTTGCAAGATCTAATCAGCAGTAGCACTAAGAGTCTTAAGACCGCAAAGGAACAGGGGGGATTACTCGCGCGAGTGACCCCATCCCACAGCAAAAAAAAGGCCCGAAAAGTGATGCCCCTACCGCTGCCTTGGGCCCTGGTCTAGCCCTAGTTATGGTGTCAATAGGAGATGGGTCCGAATTGCAGCGAAAGGATATGTACGACACGCGCGCGCTATGAAGATACTTGTACTACTGGTGTTGCACGTTTTTCCTAGAAATTTGATCAGACATCACCTTTGTCGCGTTTTAGGCAGCTGTCCCTGGGTCGCGAAAGTTTTCACGCAACACGCGCCGCATCTATCAGTACCGAGGGGCGGTTGGATAGGGACTTTGCCCTGTCCACGCTCCTGTAGCTGTTACGAGACTCAGTTACGTGTGTTTCCAAAGGCACCTCGTTTCATAATCCCGCTTCACCCTAGGTTCAGCCCCGTGCACCCTCACCGGTAAAGGAGTAGTTCTTGAAGCTGGCTAAGACGACAGCCGTAACCCAAACCCCAAACGCCCATGTGAAGTACGACAGCCAGATGTGGACCTTGATGGGCGGAAGAAGGTGAACCACAACAATTTCAGCGAGAGAAAAGTCATCCGAGGAGGAGGAATAAACTGCGATGTTCAAGGGTTCGAAACTGCCGAAACCTGTGTCAGTGTATACAAGGATCGCTTCGCTATACCACACGCCGCACTCGCACGTTCGTTCTTGTATGGTGCTGGTTTGTTGAAACTTGGTGTTCGAAGTACCCACCCCCATGCTCTCACTCCTCCTTTCCCGTCTCCTCGAGCTTCTCATAGCTCAACGCCAATAATAAGAAATCTACAAAGAAGAACCGGTGCTGTCTCCAAGCGAAGCTGATATCCCTGCGTCCCTTCCCTCACACCTTCCCGGCACCATGACTCTTCCACATCAGGTGCATGAAAGGAAACTCGCTGTTGTCGGCGCGAAATGTAGGTATTCTTTTTTCCCATTTTATTTTTCCATTCCAGACGCCGGCTACGATGGAGGTAGAACTTTTAGCAAAAAAAAATCTTGATATCTAAAAACTCCGTAACCCAGAATTCGTTTCAGTAAACTAACGACAGCGAAATTATCCCATATTTCTCTCTTTCCACTACAGCGGGCGCGTCGGCATAAGCGCCGCAATGGGTTTGTTTGAACCCTACATTCCCCCCCCCCCTTTTTTTTCCATCTTTTACACCTGGGAAATGCGATTGTTTTTTCTTTTCATCGAGTTACGCTTTCAGTTTCCCCAAAAACCGTTTTTGGGTTGTGTACAGGGCTCCTCAAGAAGCAGCACACCATTATACACATAACCACCTCGCATGTCGCACTCAGAGTAGATAACAAGGGTGAACAATAGGGGTGTTGGAGAGGAGAGGAGAAGAGTAGGTGTTCAGGTGTTTGGTCGGACAAATCAGGAGTATCAGAAAAGAGTAGGTGTTCAGGTGTTTGGTCGGACAAATCAGGAGTATCAGAAAAAAAGTGGCGCACCTCTGCCGCAGCACAGGAAATGTTGGGACGAAAGAAGCATAGCGGCAGATTCAAGCCGCCGCCGCAAAGTCAACTTGCTGAAGGTTTTCAACCGATCGCCCGCAATGAAAACATCGCCGTGTTTTTACACAGCAGCAGCAGGTATATCACATCTGTACCACCATCTATACCGGTACACAAACTACCCATCGTGCGCAGTCAAGTTGAAGACGAAACAACAACCTTGCCTTTTGCCGGAAGACCCTGCGATCCCTGTGAACGCCCATGACGGCTTCGTTCCAGAGCAGATACACCCACACGCCGCACACGGCGCACAAGGTGTTGAAGAGAGCCCAGGCATACTGCATATCCCGCAACTTGCCGCCGGCGGCAGTGTTGGTGTACCAGTAAGTGATGCCGTACCTGGTATCTGCCGGATTCGTTTGCGCGGCGCGCAAAAAAAAAACATGAAAAAGCACGCCGTATTGCTTTATTCATTCAGCACTGTTAACAACTGGTGGCCGCGCCGGAGTGGCAAGCACGACATCTCCGAGCATGGGCAACAAGGCGTAACACAAAAATAAGGGAGCGGCCCTGCCTGCTTCCACTGCCGCCGTGCGTACGTGCTGCTGTTGCTTCTGTTGTGAAGTTAATTCAAGGCTTAGAAAATGAACGCAGGCGCGACTTTCCAGTACGTTTCCTACGCAGACCGCCTACTGTTATGGTATTAGTGGGGTACAGTCCGTTTGACCACTTGCAAAAGGTTAACCGATATCTTACCCAAACTAAGCCTTATAACACTCTTCCCCCCTGAAACGGTGGAATAGCAGGTCGGCCGGATATACGGGCGGACCTTTCAATATCCAAGCCGTTTCTTTCCCTGGGGATACCGGGGAGAGTGTTTTTCACGTTCGACATGGGGAAAGTCTGAAGAAGTTTATTATGATGGATGTGGGGTTTGAACACACGACCCCAAAAACCCATGGTCTGTCGACGACGCCATTTGATAAGGTATTAGTGGGGTATTAGTCCGTTTGACCACTTGCAAAAGGTTAACCGATAGCTTACCCAAACCAAGCCTTATAACACTACTCGTACGGTGTGTTGCTTCAGCTCCTTTGGTGCCTCGTTTTCTCTCCCGAAGTGCGTTCTACCAGATACGATATGTACGCCACATGCCAGCACTCGCATCCGCACGAACAAAGCACATACTCGTACAGGCATGCGAGTAAAAATGTAGAGCACTTGTACAACATACACGTCCCGAACTCAGCAGGAAAATGCACCAAACCCAGACATACCTCATGTATGCACATGTATAACCGTTGCTGCCAACCATTACATTACTGATGTTCGTAATGCTTCGTTGTTGAATGTATTTCGCATCCTTATTATTACTCCGGAGTATATAATACGCTAACGTCGTGGCAGTGAGATTTTTTTGGATCTTTGAAAATATCTTGGTTATAACGTTTCCCCCCAAAAGCTGCGACTCTCGAGCTCCACTCGGCCTCCGGCGGCCTCGCGGTGCCGCCACGTCCCATCCGCCCAGCAGCACTACGACGTGCCGGCGAAAGAACGGCCGTCGGTGCCCACCTCGGCGAGGGGGAAGCGTGGAAATCAATCGTACTCCCGGGGACGGCTCGCTTGCCCCCCCCCCCGCTTTTTCTTCGTCGCTGCCCGCTTCTTTTTTTTTTGAACTCCAACTATATTATGTGAGGAAGTAGACTAAAAATGTTGCACAACAAATGCTACTCGAGTTATTTCGTTCTAAAATCGTTTTTCCACCACATTCTCCCCCACTAAACCTGACATATTTCCAAGATTATGTCAGGATCCCTGATGAGGTACCCAGAGTACGAGCCAATGCGAGTTTTTCGGTATTGGAGTGACTTGCAACGATCCTAATCCTGTGCATTGCTCTCATCGTTGTTTTTAAGTTGTTGAGCTTTACAGGTTCTTGAACGTGAGAAAATCCTTTTTTCTTCTTTTTTTTGGGAAAGACGGTGAGAATCGAACCAGCGACCTCACTGTTCATAACTTCACGTCCTGCAGTCGACGCCATTGTGAGGAAGTAGACTAAAAATGTTGCACAACAAATGCTACTCGAGTTATTTCCTTCTAAACTCGTTTTTATTATACCACAATTGAAGTTTCAAATTGCTTTTTGGGCACTTGAGCCATAGACACGAGACGACAAGCGCGCCTGCATCAACAGCAAGCACAGCAACACCAGGACTAATCACAGCAGCGTCCAGCCATCGCCGCTCGCCGTGCGCAGAATCGGCAACGCGAGCGCTTTTCGCTTGGCCTCCGGCGTGGCGGGGAATAGTAAACAAATAGCAAAAATCCCGCCCAGCCCGAGAGCATTGTCGAATCGGCTGCTGCTCGCCTGTTAGGGGTAATGCTCTACGTACTGCTGCATTGCTGTACTGCTGTACTGGGTAGGTCCGTGGGTGGATGGTGGGTGGAGGGTGGGTGGTGCATGGCGGCTCGCTTGCTCCCGAGATGGCCGAGTATCGTCAAAAAATGAGACTCCCCCCGTCTGTTTCCTGTTTCATACAAGGTCCTCAAGAACCAACCAACTAATCGCTCCCCGCGTACCAGGTGTACTGCTATACGTACAGCTGCACTGCTGTACTGCTGTATGTAGTAAAGGTTTGGTCGGTGGGTGGGTGGAGGGTGCACTGCGTCGTCCGTGGTGGGTGGGTGGGTGGGTGGGCCGTTCCGTACGTGGAAGTCTTTTTCGTCCTGTGGGAGATAAACCTTTTTTTGTTGTTTCCAAAATACCGGCCTCCCACTGGTGCTTGGGAGTACTACCATCGTCCCCACTGCTGCACTCCTCTGTCCTTCACCGTACGTGCTGCTGCACTGCCGTACTGCTGCTCTGTTATTATTTTGTTTTTTGAGTACTTACATACAGAGGATGATACCTTCACTACCGTACGTAGTGCTGCACTGCCGTACTGCCCTGTTAGTATTTTGATATTTTATCAATAGTACTTACATACAGAGGATGATACAGCACCAATTTGTTTTTGTCCACCATACCGGCCGGCAACAGGCATACTTCGGGAGTACCACTAGTATGTTGTTAATACCGGCGCAGTACAGCAAAAGAGCTTACCCGTAACACCCTAAATACGGGTTGCGGGTTGCCTGGTAGTTTCATTGAACGAAATACCAGGTGGACGTATTTTAGTTCAAGCTTTTGTACCTCTCCGTACGAGTTATATATGGCATCGGGGTGCGCAGAATGATTGTGGACCGAAATCGCCCTTGGCAAAATCCAGGGGATTCATACATCTTCCAAGAATACCAATATCAGCAACCCTGGAATATCGCGCAGCTTGCAAAGATGAATATCGCTCACAGCTGACGCATTTGAAACATTATAAAAAAACGAACGCCAGGTGTCAGGTACTGGTACAGGTGCGGCACGTATTGCAGTGGCGCTCTTAATAGTGCTGCCATACTTCGCCTCACCAGTGACAACAGCGATAACGGACATAGCGAAAGCGACAACGGCCTGCATCGCCCACAACCCCCGCCCGTGCTTCTTGAGCTTCCCGATGGCTTTCAGCGGGTCGATGTAGCCGTTGCCCCCGGACACCGCCAACCCTCCCTTCTCGGCGACCTCCGTCGCCGACGCCTGTCGCCATTGAATCTCGGAAGCGCTTTGCCTGCGCGCCCCACGAGCTCGGCCAGCGGACGACCGTCTCCCGGGCATAGAAGCCAGGTAACAGCAGTACAGAGTTAGTGCGCAGAACAGGTTGACGGGGCGGTCCTCCTTCCTCCGTCCTCGCACCGTGCCCCCTGCTGGCGACTACTTCAACTGTCCGTATACCGAAGAATTCGAAGTTGATATCGTATAGGGCTTCGAGCTGATAGCAGCTAGAGGCATGATCGTCGTGTCGTCTGAAAAGTAGCTATTAATAGTATAGTCTAGTCTAGTATCGTCGTATCGTCGTACGTAGATTGCGGGTCATCAGCGCGATCAATTTTTATTTCCATTATGTTCACGGTTTCACATTTGCGAACGGGAACCAGAACACCAACACTGAGTAACGCCGAATCAAAGATATAAAACTAAATACAACATTAAAAGTAAGTAAGTAAGGAGTGGGGGGACAGGGGACAAGAAAACTCCGCCGCATATCTCCTCGTTCTCCCCTCATGCTTTCGGACGGATAGGCTACACCCGCAGTGCCCAACAAGTAGAAGCACGGGCAGCAGCACTGCTGCCGACAACGGGTGTATCCCAAAGGTGCTATTTATCCTCTGGCTTGCCTGTGAGTTCTGTGAGCTAAGCCTAGATTGCATTGTAGGGTTGCTTCGGATGCGTTCTTTGCCTTGCTCTGTGCAAAAAAGATGCACACTTGAGAGAACGGGTGCCCTCACCTTTCCCTTACTTTCCCACTTCGCTTTCCCGGTTGCTGCTGCTTCTGCTGCTGCTGCAACCAACTACAGGGTTGAGCTGAACGGCAAAGCTGGTCCACATTGGCTGGCAAGGGTGTATATACCCCGAGGCGAGGCGAGCGAGGCACAACAAACTACGCCAGCACCGACCACAACGAAAAGTGGAACCCAAGACCACGTCATTTTTCGCTACCAGACTATATTGTGAGAGCTGCAGCCCCAGCACTCAGCACAATAGAGGAGCGGCGCAATCAGGAGCAGCAGCGGACCTGACCCGCTATCGCTATGACGGGGCGGAGTGTCCCAAAGCGACCGGCCTTCGCGGCGGCCCTGCTGACGATGCTCGTCGTCTACCTCGCGGCGCTGGTCTCGAACAAACGGATCCTCTTCGCCGCCCACGCTAAACCCTCCGTCCTTGTTGACCAGCAACAATCCGGGGTTGCCGAAGCGGTAGGAGAGGAGAGCACGGGCGTTCTGGCGACATCAGCTGCCGGGAAGGTGGGCGAGGTCGGCGGGGATGGGGGCACAGAAGGGCAAGGAGGAGAAGGAGGAGGAGAGGGAGACGGAGATGGGGCGGCTTGGCCGTCGTCGTGGGGAGAGTACGTTGCCGTGAACCCGGGAGCGACGCTGCCCAACCGAGGCCGAACGGAAGGTGGGCGAAGAGGACAAACGCATGATGGGCCAGGTCTCAGAACAGGGTTCACAAAATGTTGTTGTTGTCTCACATTAACTCTTGTCCAACATCTAGAGTCCGTGGTCACACAAAGGTGCTGGAACCCTAGGAAGATCCGAAAAACCAAATGAAATCAAAATTCGTCTGGGAAATACTACGCTTTCCAGCCTAAAAACGCACGATACGATGAAGACGCACAAGTGAAATGATCCAATGTTGTTGTCTCATCGTTGTTGTCCCCACATTAACTCGCAAAACCAAGTCCGTGGGCACAGGACAGGCTCGAGTCACTCTGGAGCTGAGGAATACCCCAGGGAAGAAACACAAACAAACTACAGGTGGTACACGCATATATCACAGCTGACGCAATTCATGCCTCCACCAGAAACATTTAAAAGTGAAATCGGGAGTCAGCCTACGACGTGCCAGGTCCATACTGGTGCATACGTCTCACTACTCGCGTCTGGAAAAACCGGCTATACCGCCTGCCACTCAAGAAAGACTACCACGTATATATTGCACATAGTACCTATCACTACGCATACACACGACAGAGGCAAGTCAATTGGAAAAAAGAAACAAAGAAAAGAAAAGAAGATGAAGAAAAGGAAAGGAAAGACAAGGAAGCGAAATAACGAAAAAGGAAAAAAAAAAAGAGACAAGAAAAACAAGAAAAGACATTAACTCTTGTCAAACATCTAGAGTCGGTGGTCACAGAAAGGTGCTGGAGCCCTAGGAAGATCCGAAAAACCTAATGAAATCAAAATTCGTGCGGGAGATACTACACTTCCCCGCCTAAAAACGCACGATACGAAGAAGGCGCACAAGTTAGATGATCCAATGTGCAAACTGAACTCACATAGCCGCGGGTATCCTCTCAACTCCGGCATAGAGTTCGCCCGTTCCCACAACTAACCAACTCGCGGCTGCAAACTACAGCGGTTGGGCTGCCCGCACCGTACGAACCGCACGGTAATCGTGAGCACAGGCGAACGCGCCTGCTGTCTGGAATGCTGTCAGAGTGACGACCCGCGGGCATGCAGTGAAAAAAGAGCAATCGAACCAAAAACCACCTGACAAATATCAATGATCGCTCCGTCTTCCCGGGTTATCTGACAGGTTGCAACGCAGCTACGACGCCCGTGCCTGAAAATTGAAAATTGCGGGGGGTCGTTCCCCATGAAGGGTATGCAACTCTACCAACTCTACAAAAATAAATACTCCGAGTAACATGCTGTACTACTGCCTCGTAAAAAAAACTGAAAAAAGACGATCGCTGCTCTCGTGATGATGGTGTGCGTGCGGGTTGTGGGTCTCCGTGTGCCATCCTCCTGCTGTGGTTCTCCATGGCCGCCTCATTGCCTTAGCTCACTCGGCTCGCTCATTCGCACTTGCTCTCGTTGACGCTCAATTCCAATCGGTTCCCCTTCTCCCCCGTCCCAAGAAACAACATGCTCCTCGCAGCTCGCGGTGCTGACCTGAAAAACAACAGTTCTCGTTCAGGCAGAGTTCAATCCGTCTTTTCCCCACCCGTCGACGCTCAGTCGCCCTCCTCCTTCGTCGTCGAATCCAGCCTCCTGCCGGCGCAGTTCCCTCCACTCAAACCAAGACTGCGCCGTAGTGTGGCTCGTGGTGGCGCCTGCCTCCGCGCACGAGCATCCCGATGAAGCATTGCTGCTCCGGCGCTGCTGCCTAAAAAGACGCGCGAATCGTAGGTTACCATGCCTAACGCACCACGTACGACCCAACTCTACCGCCACGCTTAAGCCTCGCGGCCACACGCAGCAGCAAGAAGGTATCACTCCTTGAGGGTGAGTCCGGCCTTACACCCGCCAGAAAGACCCCCCCCACTCGCTACAAGCCTGCTAGGGCATGCCTCGCAGCATGCCTTACCGAGGCGGCAAGGGGAACGGAGGTTATTATGAACCCGTATGATACGGTACGAATATTGAAAAAAAGTTAGATACGAACATCCGTATATTATAAAAATAAAAATACACTCCACCTGTGAGATTTGTCGAAACTCGTCTTTGAAAGCTGTCTTTGCAAGCTGTGTGTGATACTCCGATCGTGCGTGTTACTGGGTGTGTGTCCTCATTAACCCCTCTGGGACTAGGCTCTTCGCAGCCCGCTTGTCGAGCAGCCCGCGCGCGCGCCGAGACTGCCACAAAAACGTTGGGTCCGCACAGCATACGCGGCGCGTTTCTTCGCCCAGAAAGAGACTTCTTGTGTAGAAGTGCAGCCCTCAGCTAAACTCGCACCGCGGCCGTGTCACCTCCCGGTAACACGCTGGGGACGTCTGTCCTTACACTAGAAAGGTCCCTCGGTCCTCAGAAAATCACCGCTATTGTTCGCTCGATGAAATTTTCACCCTGTTCGGGTGGTCCCACGCCCTGAGAGCAGTCAAAATTCAGTATGTAGAAATGATCACAAATAATTATCACTAAATCAGCGTCGAAGTGCCCTGCGGGAATAGCGTACTTCTGTACTTCCCTGAAAACGCCCCAGACAGCCGCGGGCTTAAGAAGGCGTAAGATCTCGCAGCTGAGGACCTCAGGCGGCGTGCAGGCTTCATGCGCCTACCGGCGTACCCCTGTAGGCCGAGTCCAGGGGTGTTGCCAGGTGTGCGTGTGTGCGTGCGTGGCTGTGCTATACAACGCCCTGCGTTCAAGTTCGGGGATGTTTTTTTTCTCATCCCCGGGCTGAACAGACCGGTCTGTCTGGTAAAAAATACGAGAATTGATAATTTTTCATGATCACAAAAACCCCCTTGGAGTCACAGAAGGGTTCAGGATATAGGTCGGCGACTCCCCTTGGAATTACAGCGTAGCTTGTACCAGGGTCAACAGGGTGATGTTAGTCAGGCTGTGCGCGGAAACTATAAAACCCGTCTTTGAGGGGGACAACATCTGACAGCTGTGGAAGGAAATGCATCAGTTTATCACGTGTATCCTGTAAGTCGTATAACCGGTGAGCGGCGAGCGGAGTTTTAAGGGCGTGGGGGCCTGGGTTTAAGCAAGAGAGAGCGCGGGGGGGGGGGGGGGGGAGGGGGGGACGGGCGGGGCAACTCAATCTGTGCGCGGAAACTATAAATCCTCGAAGGGGACAAATCTGACGGTTGTGGAAGGAATGCATAAGTTTATCATGTATATCCTGTATAATAAACAAGATAAAATCGTGTTTGTTTCGACCGGCGGGGCGTTTTCGCGCCGGCCCCGCCGCGCCGACCTCGCGCCGCTCGCCCCGGCCGACGCCCTTACGCTCCGGGGGCGCGCCCCCTTGGCCTCGCCTTCGCCCCGTGGCCCGCGCGGCGCGCTCTCGAAGCCGAAAAAATAGCGTCAGTTTCGCGGGGGCGTTTTTTTCGTGCCCCCCCCCGCCGCAATGTGTGCCCAAGACAAGGAAAAAAAAAAGTTCAGCACAAAATAAAATGCCCCGCCTCTCGCCAGCACGAACGAGATCATGCGACCCCCACACCCTACAAGCACCCGCACACGAGAACATGCGCAGCATCGAGCATGGCTCCGGGCACCAAGAGCAACTCGCCTTCTCGGCTCAGCAGCACCGCTGTTGTCCACCGGGCACCCTTCGCGCGAGCGTGCCGGCGCGCTCGCTCGAGCTGAAGGCGGGGAGCAGGTTGCAGAGGGAGGGGCTTCTGTCGCGAAGGAACTTTGCCCGGGTTGCCCCCATAAGGTATATACACCGCACATCATGATATAATAAAGAACAAGCAACCTTATCTCCCCGTCGATATTCGCCCAGATACGAAATGCGAACCATATTTTTTAGAATCGGTGAAGCTACTCAGACGCCGTGACCACAGCCCCAAAGACCTTTCCCAGGTCAAACGCCCAGTAGGGGACGAGTCTCCTCGACCCAGAGAGGCCGGGGCTGCCGATTTTCGTCGTAGTTTAACGCGTTTCGGCCGAACAAAGGCAGCGGGAAATGTGGCGTTTGTTGTTGCGTGGAGCACAAAATATAACACAAAATATAACGTGTTGTACCGGAACATAGTGAACGATTTGGTATTCACATTAATATATAAATGGTCTTTACATTCCCATACATTCGTCGTGTTGGACTGCTCACGAGGCAAGGGCACGAGTCAAACCGCCAATGGCATCAATAGTCAGCTCGGTACGTAATAGTGCAGTACAGAGCAGCAGACTCACACCAAGGTTGAGCAGCGGTTCATGTGTTTGCTGCTAGGGCATGAGACGGCGCATGTGGTTGGATTACGAACGTAATACTGCTCGTACTACTGCTGTTGTACCAGAGTAGTACGTTTGTGTACATACCTTCTACTGCTTGCTTCTGGTGTATGACAACATATACCGGTACCTGGCGTTTGCGTGGGTGGATGCGGTGGAATCGAGTATGCTCGTGACCTGTCAATACACGTACGTATTACTGCTACTACTACTGCTGTTGTACCAGAGTAGTACGTTTGTGTACATACCTTCTACTGCTTGCTACTGGTGTATGGCAACATATACCGGTACCTGGCGTTCGCGTGGAGGGATGCGGTGGAATCGAGTATGCTCGTGAACTGTCAATAAAAACTGCACGTGCATCCATGCACCGGTTTGCTTTCCACTCTAACTGCTCGTAAACATCACATGTTTTTTTTTTTTTTTTCATCCTCCGGCGGATGGGGAAAAATAAAGCGCAAGCTCACCACACTTCCACGTATTTTCATACTCGTCGTGTGTCGACTTAACTCAGCTGCTTTCGCAACCCAACGCTAGCTGGCGCACCCTTCGGATCCCACTGTAACTTTGCGTGCGAAGGAGTTCTCCTAGCAGCTGTGCTGCTTTGTGACTTTGAATTAACTCCCCCAGCCCTCTGCTGCTGGCGACCGCGAGAGCCCGAAACTATGGAAAATGAAGTGCTTGCTGGTGTTGTTGTAGTCTGGCGGTGGTGGTAGTGGTAATGCCGCTGCTGTGGCGTATAGCTACACGCAAGTACATGATCTGTGTCGAAAGACGGCCACCGGCTGCGGCGTCAAACATCTGAGCGGCTGAGCTGCACGCGCCTCGTATCTCTCGCATGCGCACCGTGTACGTGTGCCACCTCCCGGCAAGTCAGCCGTCCAAACCCCAAAACGCAAGAAATCGACACGCGTGGTTGTTTTTACTCCGCAAGATTTGGGAAACCGTGATATCGTAGGTATTCTTCACCAACACCGTACGTGTAAATGACAGAAATGTACCAAGCAGCTTGCAAAGTGGAGTGTTAACCATTGAATCGGTCGTACTCACAATTGACGTTTTTCATTTGTTCTTGTTCTACCATTTTTTTTCTCTGTGATTGCTCTGTTAACAGTACTGATGTCCAGTGCTGGTATTTTCCGTCCAAATAACGCAACCCAAAACCTTCGATGACGTACCAGTTATTGCATCGACAGCGACTTACAAGGGCTCCTCATGGAGGGCGGCGATTCATCTTTGATTTTTGCCTTTCTGTGTTTTCCATTTGCTCTACGAGTAGTGCTGCTGTGAAGGGATTGTTGCTGCTGCACGATGTTGCTACCACGGTATATGACAGTGGTAGTGTTAGTGTATAACACCCCCCCTGGGATGAAACGCTGAGCCGGTCTCCTCCAAAACCAGCGCGGCACGAATAACAACGGTGGCGGCTTTGGGAGGATGTCGTCCAGATCTTCCGTGGACGTGTCGCTCGGCGTTTAGGCTCTACCGGTCGTCGAGAAATCGGCATACGAAACTCGTCCGAGGGGGTGTGCTGTACACCGTCACATGCGGCACTCTTCTGCTGTGTGTGAATCACATACGTGCTTCTTTTTAAGGGCTTCGCGTGGGTGGCGGTGCTTTTGTTCGCATTTTCAAATGGCGTCCTTTTCTAATTTCTGCTGTTTGTTCCTAACATCGTTTAATGCATACAATGTATTGTGTGTGATGCATCAGGTTTTTTGCGACGATCGTTTTTTCATTTTCATTTTTTCTTTTTCCGATACTTCTTTTTTTTTTTTTCAAGAAAGACTTTTACACACAGAACTTCCACATTCCTGCTTTCGAGTGCGTAGAAACTGTTGTACCAATGTACTACGTAAGTACCTGTAGCGAGAGGGGATGTAGTGGACATCCAATACAGAAGGGGAGCCCACACAGGCAGGAGAGCTTGGTCTCGACGCCAGAGGCATCGCCCGATCGGTCCGCTACCGACGCCCGGTCGCTCGGTCGCTCTACCTCGGTCTTGGAGCTTTGATAGATACCGCCCGACACCCTGAGACCTCGACCGTCATTGTGTACGACCTCACGTTTCAACCCATGCCTCCCTACAGCATGCCAGCTTGCGTCACCCCGCGGGGAACACACCCCACTCCCCGAGGTGGTGGTATTCGATATGAAAATCGTGAGAATCGCAAGTTTTGACGAACGCCATAATTATGGACGTCGCGCTTCGTGACAGAAGAAAAAAAACGTGCGTTTTTTAACCAGGGTATACCGTTAATCCACGAATATTTGTTTCGCACGCAAGGTATGGCCCACGTACTTGTACCACCGCGGGATGGCGATTGGTCATTCTTCCCCTGTGGCATGGCAGCTTGCTTCACCCCGCGGGGAACACCCCCCACTCTTCGAAGGGGAGCCTTTTGTGTATATGTAAAGTATGATCTTCGTTTTTTTTCTGGCTCGCTGCTCTCCGGCGGCCGAGTGTTTCTTCTCGCACTTTTGGCCGCGGGACAAGCTAGCCTGCCGTGGGTACATTATGAAGCATGTCTGGATCTTGGCCGAGCTCCGTGGCAGCGCTCGGCGCATTAAACGTCGCTTAGCTGGCTCTATTTGTCATGGGATTGCGTTCCGCCTCCGTGAGACGAGCAGGTCACTTGGAACACCCCAAATTGTTTCTCAAATTTTGATATTTTGATAAACTTTTACAGTGTTTTGTTCTTCGTTGTTTTGTTCGTAAAAATGGCCCGCTACTCAACTAACCTCAGCAGCAGCATAGCAGCAGCAGTAGCAGCAACCGCCCGGACTAATTAACCTCAGCAGCAGCACAACAGCAGCAGTAGCAGCAACATACCTACAGCAGTAGTATCAGCAGTAGTATCAGCAGTACACATGTGGATCGGATTAGTGTGAGGTTTGGGGGCGCGCCACCCTTGGCCGTTTCGGCCCCGGATTTTGACGTGGGTGCGTGGGCATGGGTGAAGACAAGGGTAAACCGGCCTGCGCTCTCCCGCCGCGCGGGCGGCCGCTCGTCGAGGCAGGAGTGAAAGCGTCTGTGGGCGTGGTTGACCCGGTGTGTTTGTTTTTCTCTTGCGGGGTAACTAGACGTGTCCGAATGTAAGGATCGTTTTTACTTGAACAAAAAGACATATCCCGGTATTATATTTCCGGACAGAGCGGATGGCAGCAGGTTGAGGCTGGGAGGTAGAGACCGGGAGCAGCCGAGTGTTGACACGAGCGCCACAGGGCACGGCTTGCTTCTCTCCCATCGGGAGACGGGGCTCACAGGGACATGGAGCGGGGAAAGCTTGGAAGATGGCGCCGAGCACGGCGAGGGTGGCAGGCATCGCGAGCGCAGCATGTACGCGAGTCTCGACCAGGCCAAATATTTTTTTGAGCAAAGAGGAGCCATGGGTAGGGTTCAGGGATATATATCTTCTTATTAGCGATAATCAAACTCAGGTATACACGGTGCTGCTGTGGCCAAAATCGGGTACAGTTCTATTTCAGCGTTCGCCACGCGCCCAGTACGCCATCTGGTTGACTGGTTGGATCGGTTTTAGGTCTGTTGCTATTATCGTACGCACATATCATACACACATACATTTCTGACCACATGCATCAAGTAGTGGTGGGTTCAGGCGGGAACACTATCGATCGATATAGCTCTACTTTCTACGGGGATAAACGAGGAGTACATCAAGGTTTCGGTTTCCCTCAAGCACAGTACCGAAGCGTTGAACACTACCTCCAATTCATGGGAAATCCTACCACGTACGCCACACATACCGACTTTTTTGCAGGGTTACTCACGGAGTAGAACCGCTCCGCGGAGCGTTTTTTTTTTTTTTTTAGTTCTACGGAGCGGTGCGGAGCGGTTTTTTATATTTGATAATATCACGGAGCGGTGCGGAGCGGTTTATCCGAGGGCATTAGTCTCACGGAGCGGAGCGGTTTTTTTTCTGATGTCACGGAGCGGTGTGGAGCGGTTAATCCGTAGTGCGGTTTTTTTCACGGAGCGGTTTTGTATACTCCGTAGCATAAACCGAGTAAAACCGTGGCCTTGAGGACGGTTATCCGTAAGAAAAAACCGTAAAAAACGCACGGATATCCGTTCAAAATCGACGGAGTACCTGCAATTTCTTCAAAAACGTCGGGTTTCGTTCACCGAAAACCGACTTTTCCACACGGTGTGTAGTGTTTGGAGGCCGCCGGTGACACCGTACGCGTCCTCGTCGCTAGGACAGCCCAAACAGACCAAAAAGCTGTCAACTAACCAATTATTCAGAAAGGAACCGTTCCCCACATCGATACCTCCTCGACTCCTACGTTCCTGCAAACGTACAACAGCAGACAAATCCTCACTTGCCTCTCGTTAAAACGTTAAAACTTGCCAGTACTAATACCTCCCGACTCATACGTTCCTGCAACACGTACAACAGCAGCTAATTCCTCAATTGCCTCTCGTTGAAACTTGCCAGTACCAGCACATGGGTAACACCAGGCCTCTTGTGTGTTCATCCAAAACATACGCCGCTATGTCGCTCAGTCAGATTCGACCTCGACAACCACCTGCTTTCCCGCACAAGCGGCTTGAACAGATGCAGCTTTAGCCTTCCCAACATGCTGCGCTGCAAGCAGCTTCCCCAACTCATTGTCCAACTTCATTATCTCGGGAATAAGATGGGGGTTAGACCGGAGGAACATGACCATCTCGACACGGTCGGGCATCATCGCCTGCCGAAGGTTGTTGTAAATTAATCCCAGCCCCGAAAAGTCCTTCTCTGATTGGCAACTAGTGCTGTCAATGCAAAGGTATACGCGAGCAAGCATGGACAAGATGGGGAACTGCGCTGCAGAAACAACGTTGCCGTGGGCGTCGAGACGGGGGCTGCTGTAAAATGAAAAAATATCAAATATCAAATACTCCGAGTATCAAATGTCGTGACTGCACACGTGGTGTGTGTCTGTGTGGCTGCTGGAAAATGAAAAAATATCGTGACTCCGTAGGAAAAGAACCGGTACTCCGTGGTAAAACCGCGGCTGTACTGCGGTTTTATCCGTGCTTGTGTGACGGAGTAGGGCAAACCGCTCCGTGAAAAAACCGCTTGTACGGATTGTTGGGAAGCCCCACGGAGCGGAGCGGTTTATCCGAGCGCAGATGTCTCACGGAGCGGAGCGGTTTTTTTGTTCATGTCACGGAGCGGAGCGGAGCGGTTTTTTCTCAAGGGAAAACCTCACGGAGCGGTGCGGAGCGGTTTAAACCGCTCCGCTCCGTGGAAAAAAACCGCTCCGTGACTTACCCTGCTTTTTTGCCACCAACCAGTTAATTATTGTGCAATATCCAAGAGCCACTGGCATTGGCTAGTCAACCCTATCCATTACCCAGTGCAAACATATGTGACGTACTATATAGCAACGTGCACAATTCCACGTACGGCACACAGCATCCCCTGACCACTAATAAGTCGTTTGCGCGTACATCAGTGCAGCGCGCACCCACCGCTATCACACTCTTCCTGCTGAGTACTAGTACTACTCTTTCGGCACGTGTGGCGTGGGATGCGGCACGTATTGAGAACGAGGGAGCAAGAGGACAATAACAAGTGACATATGCTATGACAAAAAAAGCAACTCGCCGCCGTAAAGAGAGGATACAGCACGCGCACGCGCATGGTCCTACCTGTAGTGTTTTGCTCTCCGCACGTTGTCTGCTGTCTGCCATCTGCCATTCGCGATCTTCGCAAAAACCACAGAAAAATACTCGTTAAAGAACTGCCTCCGTGGACGTAAATGTATAAGGATGGGTTGGTATCTAAATTATTTCTATTACAAAGGTCCCATGGATCAATTGACACGCGCACCCAGAGCGGCAGCACAGCAGAAACGTGTGGTATGGTGGGGTGACAGATTATGACAGGCTCTGACACAAGCAACTCGCCGCAGCATAGCGAGGACACGCCAAGCGCACATAAATGGTGTCACCTACCGCTGCTGGTGTGCGGCAGGGTTGTAGCGTTGTGCTCTCCGCGTGTTGTTTGCTGTCTGTCATCTGCGATCTTGCATAAATAGTGTTGCCTACCGCTGCTGCTGTGGGGTAGAGTTGTAGCGTTGTGCTCTATTGGTATGGTATGATATCATATATGAAGCACACCAACACGAACATGAATATAAGAATCGTTTGAGTACCTCTTCGTTCCGGACAAGGTCACATGAGTGTAGGTAACAGCGCTGAAGAGTTCATCTCGATCCATGCCCTAGGGCGTGAGAGGTTGCTTGTGTTGTCCTGTGGTCTTCCATCACATCCTCTCAAAATTCCGTTTTCCGCCCGTTGGGAGACGATAGAGTTTTGTCTCAGTTTTCTACAAACCGGCCGCCAAATGTATTTTTAACAGAAGCCTGATCGGCGCCCGCCACAAATCACGAGCCGAAGAGTGAGCGCTGTACACCAAGGGGGGGTCCAAGCCCCTAACGAGCTCTCCACGTTCAGAGTTCACGACGCTGTCGTTGATTTCGTCGAACGAAGTGTGTGGAGAACACGAAATTACGCCGTGTTTAATCCAAGATCTGCTTGAGAATTGCTCAGGCCGATGTTTGCCAAGATCGCGGCGAGAAACCATTTTCCCCGGGATTCTGGACAGTTTCAAAAACAACCTAACAATTTGGGCCCATAGGCGTCCGCTCAGGCAAAGTTTGGCTGGGATCTTTCGGGAGTTTTTAACTTTTGGCCGCCATTGTCACCGGTCTAAGAAATAATTTGTCTTATTCCCGAGCTCTCAGAAACGTTGTTGTTGTTCTCACATCAACTTGCATAATCAAGTCCGTGGGTATACCCGTACCCCGGGTATTGTGCCATGCAGTATTCTAGCAGAAGTCACAGCGGTTCCGGGTAAGGGTATGGGGTTCTCAGAAGTTACAGAAGTTCCGGGTACGGGTACGGAGGTGTACCGAACTCACAGAAGTTCCGGGTACTGTGGCACGGGCGTACAGAACTCACAAAAAGTTCCCCGGTAGGTATAAGCATGCTGTACCCGTACCCGGGTATGGTGGAACGGACGTACATAACTCACAGAAGTTCCGGGTACGGGTGTGAACGTCATACAGAACTTATAGAAGTTCCAGGTACGGGTATGAATGCCTTACAGAACTTACAGAAGTTCATGGTAGGGTAATACCCGAACCCCGGGTACGGTTTGTGAGTACCCTACAGAACCCAACCTTGTAAATTTTATATTGTGGCATGAAGACCAGCTATTATTATTTACCCTGGTAAGTGTGAAGTGTGTGTGGGTCCCGGGTCCCGGGTCAACGTGATGGCGAAGGCCGGGTCGACGCGCCTTACGTGCCCGCGTGTTTTCTTCTCATCAAAACTGATATTTCCACCCATCTACATCCAGCGCAACCAGTGTCCGTGCTGATGCCTGCAATGAGCACGCGGGCAAAAAACAAAAACATGCAAGCCTGCAGGACACCCGACTATTTGCAGTAAAATGGAAAAAAAAGGGAAATACGAGTAAGAAAGAAAACAAAACAAAGAGGAAAAGGCATTGGGAAAGAAAAAGGGAAACAGGACGGCCACGACAAACAAATGAAAAACGAAGCACAACAGCCAGAAACGAACAACACGTATTACACCATGCATGTAACCAACGTCGGGGGCAGCAAACGTGACACTGGGTTTCGAACGACCCTGCTGCCGCAGGAGTAGGCGCATTGCCGCACATGGTCTATCACCTGCGCTCTGTTTCTGACGACAGCTTCGTGGTGCCAAAACCGTGAGCGTGAGGTTACCTTACCACTTGTAGGAGAAAATGATTTGACGTACTCTTTAAATTGTGTAAATCCTAACCCAATGAAGCGCAACCAACCAATGCAGGCTGAAACCCCCTTTCCCTCGTACACAGCAGTGTGCGTCAACCATTTTCTCGAATACGTGGTAAGCTCTACTGGGTACAGTCGACCCCGCTTTAAAGACACACCGCGTTTTTTTTTTGGGGAGTGTCTTTAACGCGGGGAAGTGTCTTTAGGATTCCGGAGCCACTAACTCACCGTCCCCGGGGCCAATGGAGGTGTAACATATGTCAAAATACGCGCATTTGAAGCAGGAATGCGACCACGAAACTGTGTTGCTTAAAAACTACAACACGTGATTTGAAAGGCCGCAACACTACTGCTGTAGTACACTCCAATACTTTACACATTTTGAATTTCCCTCCACCACCGAAACGCGGGAAGGAGTGCAGCACGACCTATTGTAATGTGTACGGCAGTGCGCTGTTGTTGATGCAGGCTCTTGCTGTAATGTGTACGGCAGTGCGCTGGTGTTGTTGCAGGCTTTTCTTATTGTCAAGGCGTTATCCTCACGGTGAGCATCATGCCCGAGATATCGCGAACACACCTGAGACACATCAGTTCGTTGGAACTAGCTCTGATACGATACACGCAAGTTACCTAGGTTAGGGTGAGGGTTAATCTCCATACCCACACGCGGTAGTGCGGGCTGCAGCAGACCGCTGTCAATGTTATACAGCAGTGTGCTGCCCCAGCAAAAAAATTGGGGGGGGGCCGCAAAGTGGAAAAGGTACCCCCCCCTTATTATTGTACATCTGCGGGGCACCATGTTCTGGGAAAAAATGTGTCTTTATAGCGGGGAGATTCCTTAAGAAGAGTGTCTTTGAAGCGGGGACGACTGTACCGTCATCGTCCCGGGTCTCTGGTATTACTTCTTCGGTACCTGGTACCTGGTAATACATTATTTATTTAACAGCGAAACTTTCGATTGATATGGCCGAGTTTTCCGGGTTTGAAACCGAGGCGGCCCGCCCCGCGCATCTGGTTTGCCGGTAAATGGTACCGGTAAGGAGGAAGGAGAAAAGCGAGAAAGGGTGGTAATTGGTAGATGCGAAAGAGGTGACGGTGAAGGAGGGGGCAAGAAAAGGTGGCGAATGGTAAGGGTAAAGGAATCGGGAGAAATGTCAGAAAGGGCTTTCTTCCCGACCCGACCCGACACGACACGACAACACGACACGACAACACGACACGACAACACGACACGACAACACGACACGACACGACAAAACACGACACGACACGACCCAACCCGACAGCTTCGCAGCATCGCCGCACCGCGGCACCCAACCCTTTTATCTGGTTTTTATCCCACAGGGAGGCCTGCTTTGTTTCTTCTTGCTGTGGTTGTTCTCGACCCGACCTGAACCGTACCCGACAAGACACGGCACAACACGACACGACCCAACCCGATAGCTTCGCAGCATCGCCGCACCGCTGCACCCAACACTTCTATCTGGTTTTTATCCCACAGGGGGGCGGGCTGGCGTGTTCTCTCTTGCAGTGGTTGTTCTCGTTGCGCATCTGTTTTGCCGCGATTGCCTCGAATTTGGGGGGTCCTCTCGGGGTTCCAGTGATGAACATTATTTTGACCTTTCTAACTATTTTACCCCAGTGATGTCACTAGGGGGCACTTTCGACCGCTATTTCGTCGTATGGGTGAGGGTTAGGGTTAGGGTTTGGGATAGTTGGCATGGTCGAAAAAGCACTGTACATTAATGTCGGACCCGGGCTCTGGTCTTTTTTTCTTGCGCTGCACTGCTGTCGTCATACCTGGTAACTCATAACGTCATGGACCGTCAAATTGGGGGGCTGAGGTTGGGGACGTATCAGATGGAAATAAATAAGAATAGTGGTCGAGGTGTCGGGGTCGGGGATGTTCCAGAAGGAACCTAATGATAATAAATACAAAGTTTCCCTCCGGGAAGCGCCTACGGGAGTGGCGCAATAACGAAATCCAAGCATACAACATCTTGCTGCATGTGGGCTAATAGGATGTATCTGGTGGTAGTGAAAACTATGTTCTTGTGCGCAGCTCGAGAAGCGGACAAGAACTGTGGGAAGGCGCCCTCCCCGGAACGGTTCGCTCTCTCCCCGTCGTGGGGGAGAACCGTGAAGAAGTGGTAATCCCATCAGTACGTGTCCAGCACTAGTACTCGCACGATGAGGACTTTTTGTACGGCCGGCTCTTATGCACTAAAGTTTGAAAATTTGCGTGGTGAAAAATAAATGGACGAAAGGTGGATTTTCAACCGGCAAAAAAAAAACAGCACTTGTTCCGTGCGCGGTCTTTCTATCGTGTTTTGGTTTTGATGTATTTTTCTTTGTTTCGTATTGGAATCGGGCATTTCAGAATGGGTACTCTTCTTGTGTTGTTGAGCCAGATATTGAACTTAACGACGAGCGATCCACGCCAGGATGGGCAACCATCCCACTTCACCACCAGCTCGTCGCAGAAAGTGCACGAAATGAGGAACTGCAGAGCTTCGATTGTCGCTGAGATAGAGGAGCCCTCTCCCATGGAGCATCAGCGCCTAAATCCGCTGCTGTTTGTTTTTGAGAGTCAACAAAAATCACGCTGGGTTGTTTTTTGATCGTCATCCGATTCAAAATCGTCCCGTCGAGGAGACGAATTTACTGCTGTGCCTAGCGAAGTTCGAGTACCCACCAAACCATCGGTTTGCTGTTGCAGGTATACTGCTGTACTGCTGTATGTAGCACAGTACACCACGTATGGGTATGCCACACGCGCATGATGATGTTGCCTGCTGTTGCTTGTGCTGCTGGGCACGGTTGTAGCGTTGTCTGTGTTATCTGCATGTCCACTGTTGTTGTCTACACATGGCTGGGTGTGTACTCGCGGGGGGGGGGAGAAACGCAATTTGGTTGTCGGAAATACGAGCATAATGTGATAAGAACCATTGCTACAAAAGTCCTAAATCCAAACGGTCCTAATATTTTCGTCCACAATGGCGATGCCGCCCACAACAGCAGCAAAAGACAGATCATCGATTACATATACGAAGCAGGCCGAAAAAAAAATGAACTATCCACAGCAGTACGGCGCAGATGGGTGTGCCACACACGCACGGTGTTACCTGTTAATGGTGCTGCTGGGCGGCAGTTTTTCAACGTTGCGCTCTGCGCGTTTTGGCTGTGCTCATGGCTGTGTTCATGAGAGGGCAAAAAACAGACCGAATGTTGATGTTACCTCTGGGTCTGGTACGCGTGCGAAGGGTATAATACCATAGAAAAAGGTATACCCTTTGTACGCGCGCACGATGCTGGATGTTTGCGTAAACAGACCGGGGGATTTTTGCCTCGTCCATGCCCAAGGCCGAAAAAGTTTTGAAGGCTTGCCACGCGCGACACACTGCACGGATCGCGCCCAAACCTCCGGCAACGTGTCCCCAACGGTCGAATTGTGCCCACCCTCCCCCCTAACGATTCGGATAAAGGTGCGAAGAAAAAAAAAAAAGACCGGTGTACGTACAAGTATACATATGATATCCCGTTTAGGACCAGATGCAGACTATTAATAGTTGGGCCCTATATAATGCCGATATGTGCCAGCCGTCAATACGACTTACTGGGTGGCATCCGGTGCAGTCGGTTTCAGCTGCGAGTCTTGAAGCGTATGTACCGGTACATATGGGCCTGGCACGTACGTACGCTGACTTCCGATTTCATTGTTGTATGTTTTGGCGGATGTATGATTTGCTTCAGCTATACGAGATATTCGTCTGTTTTCTTTTTCTCGCCCTGGGGTGTTCTTCCACTCCAGAGTCCAGAGGGACTGGAGCTTGTCCTGTAACCACGGACTTGATTCTGCGAGTTAATGTGAGAACGACAACAACAACCACTATAGCGGCAATCGGCACTGCTCCGCACACTGCCACTGCTTTGTGTTCCTATTGTTCCCATCTATGCCCAGCGATACATCGACGCAACTCAATTGGCACTTTTTTTTTCTTTTTTAGTATCACTTTTTGCTTTCCAGCTCAACTCGTGGTAAGAGTTTTTGCCCTCAGCGATAGCGTACTCAGCGCCTTCCGGACAAGCCGTGGCCACGGGTGTCTTCCCCTCTTCCCCCCGGTACATGCCTCCGTGTTTATAGTGAATATGCATGGGGTTCAGCTTGCCCACTTTTCAGTTTTTCATGCTCGGCGATTTTCATCGAATTTTGCAAGGTTGTGTTGTGTAGGGTTTGTATATTCCGGGCAGGGTATTATCTTGTCACAGAACTCATGGAAGTTTCGGTTCGGGTATGGGTGCGTTACAGAACCCACAAAAGTTTCGGGTATTGTACAACATGCGATACCCTTACCTTTACCCGCAACCGTTTCGGGGTACAAGGGTACATACCCGTACCCAGGGCATTTTTACGTCGGCGTACAGAGCTCACAGAAGTTGTTACGGAGCGCACAGAAGTTCCGGGTACGGGTATGGAATTGCTGCGGTCACCTCCGTTGCACGGAACGAGCACCTGGTTTTTGGGGGAGGTTATGTTGGAGTAGTACTTGTGTCGCTCATCGTTCGTATCTACCGGGACGACTTAGACTCCTAGCGGGTACACAAACAACCGCTCGCGGGCGCCTTCCCTTCAAGAGCCGTTCGGCACCACGAAGCTATCGGATACCCCAGGGAGAAAGACAGCAAAGCCAGAAGTGGTTTTATATACGCACCCATTGAAAGAGTGAAAAAATGGACTTGAGCTGTGAGATGGGGGCGAGGGACAAACGAGCATGCTTACTCATGAGAATGCTCGGGCGTCTCGAAATTGAGGGGGGCTGGAACCGCACTGCAAAACGCATTCCCCGCGTACGTAACACGTTAGATGGTGGTATCTCCCGTTGGCGTCGTGTGATTCTGGCGGACAAGATCAGAGAGCTCACCAACTCTGACGACTAGTCGGAACAAGACATTGGAACGAGGACCAAAAAGGTTCTTGATCAAACGCACATATTATAGCTAAAGCAATTCATGTATCTGCCGAAAAGTATAAAAAATACAACCGGAAGTCATGCACCATATTACTCTTTGAAGAGAAATGACTGCCGCCGTAGGTGTTGCTATTGTGAATGGCAAATTGTTATCTTTGTCATGATTGTTGTAATGTTATTTGTGTCACCTCATAGCAACGATGGTATGCCAGCCGGTCGCCCCGGTGTGTTCGTAGTGGTTACTCTCGAATGCTACTAGTTCCGACAAATATCAAGCTTGCAGTGAACACTTGGCTGCTGTAGATGACATGACGAGAAAAAACAGCAGCATGCTCTACAGCACGATAAGATCATGTCGCCAAAGCTTTTATGTGTGTACTAACACATACATGTGTGTTTTTTTTATATCAATCGCTCAGTGCTCTGCCCCCACGAGGTAGCCTGAGTTCCCGAAAAAACTGATGGCCGTTCACGCCTCATGCTTCTTAGTGATGCCCGTTCTAACACGTCGGCTCTTCGGAGGAATCGACCGTATCCGGGTTTTTTTTGTTTGCTGTAGTCCCGATTAACATTCAAACATTTTAATTTTCTTGAACTATGGACGAAGAATTTCCGTGGTTTTCACGATATAGAATTTCGACTTTGCCCAACACCTTTACACAGACACAGGTGAGTTGACATTTGTGGCCTGCGGGTGCTCCATCCGGAAACGACGGAAATGACCACGGAGGCTCTCTGGATTAGCAAAAAAACAAGAGGCTATTCGGCGACACGCACCTTTGATCATTCAGTATTAGCGCAAGAGCTTCCATCTGCGAAGGAGTGTCGGGGTCTGGCGTTTTGGATGCACGCTTTAGTTTGGGTGTTCACCGGTAGTGTGTGAGATGGGCGTTCGAAGAGCTTTAGGGTCATGTGCGCACCGCCCGACGTCTGATGCAGAACGACAGATCTCACTGGTCGGTCTTCATTCGATCAATACAGGTGTGGGAGTGTGCCTCTGCATCACATGAAGAGCAGATTAGAGATCGCTTCGGAACAGTAGCGATCGACGCCCACCGCATGTTCCATCATGACTCGATGGCACTAACAACCCGAGCATCAGGCGTGGGCTGGACCTCCGCCTTTCTGCCACATATAAAGGGAGTACACACGAACTTGCGTACTAACCCGGTATACCCAAGTAGCCCACTCCAAAAGTTAAGTCACACTACTCGTATAACACTTCTTGTTTCATGCATTCTGAATTCCACGGATGCCTGGGTTCGTCCCCCTCAATGCGGGTTATATAGTTTCCGTGCGCAGAACAAGGTTGAACGTATTAGTCGTGTTGGCCCTGGCGTCAGCAGGGAAGTCACCGACCTGTATCCTTCACCAGGAGGGTACAGTATACACACACCCCGTAACACTTGCGATCGAAGTATCACACTCACACGCAGCATGCAAAGCTGAGTTTTGATCAATAGTCCTTTTTGGTCGATCTCACACACACAGCTCAAGTGTATTTTTTCATTTTTTTAAAATATATGTGCATACGTATTATACATCGTTTGTTTCGTACGGTAGCTACATGCGTGTGTTCTTCACATCCAACTTGCATTTCCGCCCATCTACATCCAGCACAACCAGCGTCCGTGATATTTCATCATCCTAGAGAGACGACCTCTGCTACTACTGGGTAACAAACTACGAGGCGGAGATGCACATTGCAAATACAGCAAGGTGATTTGGCCATGCAATGAACCGCAATGAACACGCGGGCAAAACGAAATATGCAAGCCGGCCGAGGGTGCATAGACCCTCGCATCCCTACTATGCCGGGACGGAGCACGTCGGGTTTTCACCCACCAGGCAGACATTGCTAAACCAAGCGCGAAGCGCCGTGAGGTGTTTGACGAGTCGCATGAAGGGGGGGGGGGGTCGCTAAAACCAAGTTATCTAGAAGTGAAAAAATTAAAAAAAAAAAAAATGTTTTCTTCTGAAGAAACTGTCCTGCAATCGCAGCGCTCCGGTTAGTTTTCCATTCTGACCATTTTTTATGTGAGTTGTCGAACAAAGACTGCCCGGGTGCCATCGGGCCAGACACCAGACACCGGACTATTTGCAACAGAAAGGGAAAAAAGGAAGAAGACAGTAGTCGGAAACAGACAGGGAACCATAACGTCACGAGAAAAATGAAGAAAAATCTTGGAAAAAATGAAGAAAAGCACAACAACAGCCAGCCAGCAACTGGCAACGAAGCAGATGAAACCATCCATCCAGCCGACGTCGGGAGCAGCAAGCATGTTGGCTTTTGACTGCACCTGCTGTACAGCAGTGATACATACCAGGAATTATTTTTGACATTTTCGAACCATTTTACCCCAGTTATGACGGTGGGGTTAGGGTCCCCTTTAGAGCCCCCGAACTCCTACCTATACTAAATCCAAGTAATTTTGTCCCCAAAAACGGGTATCCAGTTGTAAAGGGTTAACAGGGTTACTGCTGTTTCTGACAAAAGAGTAGTGGTGCCCGTGCCCACACCGTTGTTATCGCGACCGTACCCAACACAAAAACGGAGGTAAATAGTGAAGCAAGAAAAAACAGAGCAAACAAAGAATTGATGACACCACCCGGCCGGCGTCGGGCAGCGCCCAAAAACTGGGTGCCGAATGCAGCTGCTATTTATAGAGGGTTAGGAGCATTGCTGCCTGGCCTGTCCTCTACTCTCTGCTATTTTTACGACGACGGTGTCGATACCGACATCGTTGCCTGAATAGCCCCCTCAGGGTACGCAAACGGAAACGGGAAAGCCGTATATAACGGCAGCTTGCGCTGCCGGAGTAGTAACGGGAGCCGCGGTAGAGACAGCTCGCGCTATGGCTATCGCGGGAAGCGAAGGACACGCCAGAAAACCAGCTGGATTGCAAATGCAATTGAGTTCAATCGACACACGACGTGTATGAAAATAATTGAAAGTGTGGTGAGCTTAACCCCTGTGGAGCCCCCAAATCCCTCCCTATGCTAACTTCACATGAATTTGTCCCCGAAACGGGTTTCCGGGTGTAAAGGGGTTACGATTTTTTTTTCCCATCCGCCGGACGATAAAAAAGAATGAAAAAGAAAGGCAAAGCCAAAAGGGAATTATTCATGAATGAGTATGTATGTAAAGAGACGAAGAAAGGGATGAAAAGGAAAGGCGATATTTTTTGTTGGTTGTTTTTTCGTTTATTTGTTTTTTCCGGTTCTTTTCCCTCTCGAAATTCCGAAAAAGGGGTGAGAAACGGAGGGCGTAAAGTGGTTTCACGCAAAACTGTATCCCAGCAACAGCACTCTTTCGTCGGACGTTCTACAACAGCGGTATATATCTCATGACACGCATTGCCGTCGTTTTCTCCAGCACGGCACGGCGATTCCGCTTTTTTCGCGCGACGCCGCCCTTTTAATCCCCCCCCAGATTCTAAGCTGGCGTTCACCGTATCGGCGTTAATATGACACTTTCACGTTCAGTGTTGCATTGATTCCACGCCAGAGAGACTGGAAACTGTCCTGTGACCACGGACTTGATTATCCAAGAAAATAACAAGAGTGTTCGGGTACAATATACAGAAATTTCGGGAAATTCTTTTCTTGAAAAAATCTCCCGATTGAACGATTTGCGGTAGTAGAGTGTACGCGTATAATAATTTCACTGCTGCTTTGTTCACTGGTGTGTTCACTGGCTTCACTGACTGTGTTTCTGTGTTCGTTAGTCAACGTGGCACAATACGCCAAATTGCCCATATGCCTCCCTCCGCAATGATGTTGCGTGCGTTGGTGACCTGCTGCAAGGAATGTAAGGAGGCTTTTACGCGGTCTTTGCTTTTTTCGCTAGTCCACCGCATACTGTTTGTAGGTTACCGATGCCCGCGTGCTATTAGATATCTGATATTATGTTGTGTGTACAAGTTGAGTGTGTGCTGCCTGTTGTCACAAAGAGGAGGACCGATCGACGACTTGGAAGACCCCCCCCCCCCCGCCCTCCTTTTCTGCCTCTGCCTGGTTGGTGAAAACCCCGACGTGCTCCGTCCCGGCAAAGTAGGGATGCGAGGGTCCATGGTCATCCGACTACGGCCATGCACAAATTGAGTACCCCCCCCCCCCCCCCCCCGCCCCCCGCCCCCCCTGCCTTCCTCTTGATTCCCGGCTCGCTCGCTCGTTCACTCCTTGTAAACGACGACCTTCCCGACAACGATAACGATGACAACGTCTACTGTGACCACGGCACGACACTACCGACGACGACAACAACGACACCAACAACGGCATCAACAACGATGACTACAACAACGATGGCAACAACTACAACCACACCCAAAATACCAACACCAACAACACCCATCGCACTAACACCGGAAAAAAACACCAACATGAACGCCAACGCCAACAACCAAACACCGACACCACCCATAACACCAACACTGAAAATAACAACACCACTAACAACACCCCAAACGACGCACACCAACACCCAAAATCACAACACCAACAACACCGACAACACACCAATACTCAAAACGCCACCACCAACAACAACCCCAAAAATACACTGCCACCACCACCACCAACAACAACAACAACACGACCAACACCGAAAACACCAACAACAGCGTTAGCCGCTACAGCAGCGGAAGCGGCGTCGAAGCGGGCCCCGCAGGCGGGACGCGGACGCGGCGCTTTCCAAACCCCGCAAGGCGTCGAACGCGACCTCGGTGCGGACGCCAGCGGCGTACGATCGCCGCACTATGGGGAGATACAGTTGCAGCGGTCGGAGTGGTTAACACGGCGAGCCCACGAGCTGCGATCATCTGTTTTTATGGTGGAGGGTGGTGGGGGGATAAGCGGCAAAGAAGAGGAGCAGCAGAAGGACGATGATGATGATGACTATGAAGAAGATGATGACTATGAAGATGATGATGACTTTGATGAAGATGATGATGAGGAGGAGGAGAAAGAGGAGAGGGTAGGGGGGGAGGAGCCGCGAAACAAGGAGGTGCGCTCGGTAGCTGCCCACGAGGAACACCGCGGTGGCAGTGTGGGGAGGCGCGTGGGAAGTGCCCGCGAGCAGAGACGCCGCGTGGAAAATGTCGAACGGAGAGGGCGGATGGACTCGTCCACGACGGCTCCCAGGGAGAAAGGGGGGGGCGACAGCTTAAGGGTGACATATCCGTCTAGAGAGGGGACGGCCGCAACAGGGGTACCATCAGACAACACGGCGGCGACGCTGCCTTCAGGGGAGGTAATAGTGGTATTTCCAGTCGTCGGGGCGGAGACGGCGACAACGATAATCTCCCCGCCGCCGCGATATGGAAAACGATCCGTCTGGGAGCGGCTGTTGGAGGAGGACCGACGGCCCGCGAGGGGGTCGGGGGAAGGGGCTTGGCCCGCGCTGCGCGGCGGCCCCGAAGCGGAGCCGAGTAGGACGAGAAGGGGGGAGCTCGGGGCGGCGTGGAGCGCCCAGCGGTCGCTGGCAGGAAAAACGGACACGAAGGAAGGATCAGGAGGAGAAGGGGGGCGAGGGGCAGGGGACTTGAGGGGTGATGCAAGGGGCGGGGCGCAAGAGGCGTCGGTGGAGGAGAGAGCGAGCCGGTTAGAGATGGGCGCGGAGCTATGGGCCGCGACGTACGTGCCCCCGATAGAGCCGGCGCGGCGGCAGGAGATGGTCGAAAGGTGGTCCGGCGTTGCAAGCAGCGCCGGCGAGGCCGACCAGGTGAGAGCTGCGGATCGACGGGGACAGCTCTTGCTGGTTGCGATAGGGAACAAGACTTTTACCTTTTTGAGGTCCGTTTATATCGACCGAAAACTATAGATTAAAATGCGATACTGTCAGCTGTCTAGTAAGAGTCTGCAGCACCACATATTATACTATTAATAGTACTATTGAGAGTATCAGAATGCGGTGCGTATATATGTCGTACAGCTCCTACCGTTGCGCTTTGAACAACACCCGCGACCCGACGCGGCGTCCCGGACTGCTCTGTGTGACCGATTCTGTTTTTGTCATTTTTGTTGCGTCAATTTTAGTTTTAAGCTCCAAAAGGGGTTGAAGACGAGACATCTGGCATATCGACGGTGGGTACGATATAGGGGTAGAAAATTTCGGGCCAAATTTATCTATCGGGGTTCCTTAGCTGAAAACTTGCTCAACATCGCTGCAATATCTTTCATGGTATCCGTTGTATACGCATGACATAGGACTATCTGCCTAGCTTTCTATCTGTCGCGACCGATACTAGCGGCGACTCCGTCTATTTTTTTCTCTGCTGCGGTCATGACCACAGCCGCTCTTTTCTCTTTTCTCTCATGTGTCGTTTTGGGCAAGGTACAGAGCTCGACGCCTGCTACGATACAGGGGAAAAGCATTTGGTGGCTAAAATATAAAAAAATGTATCCTGAACTATGGGAAGCCTGCGGTCGGAAATATGTAATTCCTGGTTATGCGGTATTATTATTCATTTATTATTAGTTGTTGTTATTTCTTTTGGAATTGTTCATCGGGTTTCATTTTTTTTTGTCGATTTTTTTTTTTTTTTCACTTTTGTAAACAGTTTTTTGTTTGTGTTTGGTCAAGATATAGAGCTCTTTAGACCTCCTTAAGACGCATGCTGCGGTAGAAGAGGAGCGTCTAAAAAAATGTTAGGCTCGACACACGACGTGTATGAAAATACGTGGAAGTGTGGTGAGCTTAACCTTTTTTTTTACCCCATCCGCCGGAGGATGGAAAAAAAAAAAGAATAAAAAACTCCCGAGTTTAGCTAGCTTTATACCTCACTAAAAAAAAAAAACGAAACAAAGTTAATAACGTACAAAAAATGAAATTGCAACCCGTTGAGCATTTATTTCCCTTGGCCTATTGGCCTGTGTAGAACGAATACTTTTTTTGCGAGACAATAATTGAAAAAAAAAAAATGAAGATTTTGGGTCAAGCAGCCCCGTCGTTCACAAAATAGTTTTTTTGCGAAAAATACCGTAATTGTGCGAGTCATCGCACCCCCGTGCGATCGATTTTTAAACGGTTCCTAACTTTGATTTTTGTCGCACCGGGGTGCGATAACTCCGGCATGTGCGATGACTCCGGCCCCTGTGCGGAAAATGAATTAACTGATTTGATTTCCCGTTCTGACGCACACCCCTGTGCGGTAACTCCGACATTTGCGACTCTGAACAAATCACACACCCTGTAGAAGCGACAGCGACGTAGAGTTCCTACAACATGTGGAGGCGGGGTGCGAGGTAGAGGTGGTAGACGACGAGCTGTGAATCATTTTTAGCCGGGGACGGTAGGTACATTCGATGTGCCGGCGGGCACGGCCCGTGGTAGGTGGTCTCGGCCAGTACACGCGAAGACGTTTGGTGCCTTGTTCTGTACTTGAAGTAGGTATAGTGCAACGACTGGTGACGGTAGGATTCGAGTTGGTTTGTGGTGTTGTCTGCGAAGAGAGGAGAAACGGCGGAAGGGAGGTGTGTCGTAGGTAGGTAGGTACTGAGTTGTCGGCTGCCGTCGTTCCGTTGCATGAGGTACAGCAGTACTAGGTAGGTCAGCACCGCATCGTGGCAGGGCCGGTGGTGCTTTTTTTTTCTTCTCTTGGTGCGGTCGCCGAATAAAAAATAACAAAAGCGAGAGTTTTTTTCGTGTATGTATGATATGCACCTGCTGCAAACAGCGGTGAGCCCCGGTTACAAACCGCTAGAAAAATCGATCGTGGCACAATTTTTATCTTGAGGCCACACGCCACAGCATGCAACCTCACGCTCGAAGGTGGCACCAATATCGGAGTCATCGCACCCCTGTGCGATGACTCCGACCCCTGAGCGGAAAATGAATCAAATGATTCCAACCTTGAAAAATTAACGCACAGGGGTGCGATGACTCCGGCATGTGCGATGACCCCGGCCTATGCGATGACTCGCACAATTACGGTAAGTGCTATACGCCGTTGAAAATACAGAGTCTCATGGCCTACCGTACGTGACGGACGGTGTATAGCACACCCCCTTGGACGAGTTTCGTATGCCTTTTTCTTGACGATCGGTGGAGTCTAAACGCCGAGCGACACGTCTATGGAAAGATCTGGACGACATCCTCCCAAATCCGCCACTATTATTCGTGCCGCGCTGGTTTTGGAGGAGACCGGCTGAGGAGACCGGCTCAGCATTTCATACCAGGGGGGGTGTTATACACTGGCATACGATATACGGTAGGTGTTTTACGAGTATACCACACTTTTCTTTCTTTTTTATGGTCTGGATTGTTTTGTTGTGGTCTCGTACGTACCCGGTACGCTAGCAGTTGGCTTGGTTTACCTTGATGAATTGCGACTGTTTGGTTTACTCTGTTTCACAGTCGTCTGTGATCACATGATAATAGGATGAAGAATCGGCACGGGCACTGAGTGTACTATTAATAATGTCGTTGGGTAGAAGGGACGGTTGAATGTGAAGACAACACACACCAAGTGCATTGCATTGTTGTACAGTAGGGGTCCCCCAATTAGGGCAGTATCCCGATATAAGGCGGTCGAAATTGCGTGACTGTAACCCGGGTGATAACGTGCAGGTCGCAGGGCCCATGAAGGGGGTGTGATAAACCAGGGGGTGTGGTAACACTACCGCACACTTGTAGGCGGTGTGGTAACACTTCTGCATACTTTAGGGGGTGTGGTAATGAGGGGGGGTGATAACACTTGCTTGCAAAGAATTGCTGCTGCGGCACACTTGCAGGGGGTGTTATAAACTGCCGACGGGGTTGCTGGGCTGCTGCCCCGCCGCGCCCACCTGGGAGGCTTGGCTGGTGCGTGTGGGCTCTTCTGCGGCACTTGTGTGTGCTTCTGCAAGAGACTCATCAGCAGGCTGCTGAGCCAGTGCGGTGGCTGCCGTATTGGCGCCTGTTGCTGTGCCAGCTGCAGCAGCAGCGGCAGCAGCGGCAACAGGCGTAGAAGAAGTTTCCTCGCCTTAAAAGAATGAGGTGATCAGTCGAGCCTGCGCTGCTGCGGTCGAGGCAGCTGTCGATGGAGCGGAGTGAGCTCCGGCGGGATTCTGTTCTCCCTCCACGTCCATGTTGGAGGTCTCCATACCGGGTGGTTCCTCGCACACAGGGGTGTATTGTGCGGGATAACAGGACAGGTGCTGTATCACCCGGATGATAATGGAAGGGGCCCCGTGAATACATGCGGCGCAACCTCAGGGGGTGTTATCTTATGTAACCCCGATGATAATTCTCCTTTTTTTTTGAGATTCCAAAAACTTACCACCGGGTGTTGTATTCTGTGGGGGGTGTGCTGTCTTATGGGTGTGTGTTGTCTTGTGTCGTATACGGTAAGGCGCTCTTAACCCGCAGTGAGTACGGCGGCTTCCTCCCGTAAGTCGGTCGTGTTGCTCTGGCACACCACCGCCTTAATGTGGGGGGGGGGGGGTACTGCTGTACAAGGTTCCCCTCCACTTCGGGATGTGGTTGGGCAGCTTGAAACCCCCGGAGGGGTTCTTAGAAAGAAAAGGGGGGGGGATGCTGTTGAAAACTAAATGGTTGGGCAGCTTGAAATCCCCGGGGGGTGTCTTGACTTGAAAAGGGGGGGGGAATGCTGTTGAAAACTAAATGGTTGGGCAGCTAGAAATCCCCGGGGCGGTGTCTTAACTTGAAAAGGGGGGGGGAATGCTGTTGAAAACTAAATGGTTGGGCAGCTTGAAATCCCCGGGGCGGTGTCTTAACTTGAAGAGGGGGGGAAAATGCTGTTGAAAACTGAATGGTTGGGCAGCTTGAAATCCCCGGGGCGGTGTCTTGACTTGAAAAGGGGGGGGGGATGCTGTTGAAAACTAAGGTAAAAATAGTTAACCACCGCTTGCAACCGGGCGAGTGACACCGACCAACCAGCCCAAAGGGTTACAAAACGCTGGGGTAGCTTCCTCAGATGAAGAGGCCTGTGCGGCAGAAATAGATGCCAGGTACGATATACGCGAGGTTTTATTGTTTCTGTGCACAGGTTGATTAGCATCACACCCTGTTTACCGTGGTAAAGCTACACTGTAGTTCTAAGGGGAGTCGCCGACCTATGTCCATAATGAGGACACACACCCAGTAGTACGCGCAATCGGAGTATCGCACACAGCTTGCAATGATGAGTTTCGATGAAATATTCGATCTCACAGCTGGAGTGTGTTTTCATTTTTTTACAGCAGTACAACTCGACCCGTACGTACTTTGGATGAGTTTCGACGGAATCCTCATGTTAAGGCTGACTGACGTGTTTTTGTTTCTTGTTTATTGTTTAGGAATTTTTCACGGGTGTTGATCTTATTTTTGCAGTGTGTCACGGCGTGCGGCACACATCTGGCAGGCACGGAGATTGACTGTTTGCCCCCCATCTGTTAGCTCTCGGGGTAAGGTGTGCGTGTGGCCGATACCAGAGAAGGAGGAGAGGGGGGAGGGTGTGAAAGAGGATGTGCAGGGAGAGGAAGAAGTAGGAGGGAGAAACAGAAAGAGGGGAAGGGGGGAAGAAGGTGAGGGGGGTTAACGGGGGAGGGAAGGAGGGGAAGGAGGGGGTGAGCGAGGAAGAGGGGGGGGGAGAAGAGGGAGGCGCGGGGGGGGGGGGGGGGGGGAGGAAGAGGGAGAGAAGAATAAAGGGGGGGGGTGGGGGGGAGGAAGAGGGAAAGGAGGAGGAGGGGGCGGGGGGGGGGAGAGGGGAAGAATGGAGAAGAGGAAGGGGAAGGGGAGGGGGAGCTGGTCCCGGTAGAATCCCCGTGTAATTCCCCCGCCCTCGTTGCAAACGCCGATTGACGTGGTCGTTTCTTGAGCCACGCAAGGTTTCAACGTAGTTAGCATCATCATCGTATCATTTTTGTCAAATCCATCGTCATAGTCGTCGTCATCGTCATACGATAGCCCCCCCCCCCCCCCCCCCCCCCCCGGTAAGGTGGTGGTGTGCGAGACCAATGTGACCGCCTTGTTGCCTTATTCATTGCGGGTTATGAGTAGTTCCCCGGTCCTGGTATGCGATTTTGACCGCTTTATAGAGGGATGCCGCCTTATATGGGGATACCGCCTTATGGGGGGACCCCTCGAACTGTGTATGATCACCATCATCATCGTCATCGGGTACCCCTCGTAAAACCCTCTACCCCTTCCCGACCGCTCTCCCTGGCGGCTTATCCCTTTAGCACCACGAAAAACGTATAATCCGGAGTATATACTACACGATTTCCCAAGTGTTTGTTTTTCCTAGAAAAACTGTGCGAACGCTTCTACAGAGTTTAACCGTCCCATCAAAAACGACTTGCTCCCTCTGTCGCTCAGGGTAGGAACGAGGGCAAGGACAAGCAGCTCGGCCGCATCCTGTACGTAATTTCGTCCTTCGACAGGGGAAGGAGGCTAGGGCGCCACTTCAAGGCGGTGGACAAGCTGGACTACATCCTTATGATGATGGACGAGATGAGAGAAGCGTGTGAGGTGAGGCGATAAAGGCAGGGGCTGACGAGGGGGTGGAGGGACGGGCGGGGGGGGGGGGGGGGGGGGGGGGGGGGGGGGGGGGGGGGGGGGGCAGGCGGGAAGGGGGGGGGAGGGGGAGAGAGTTCTTTGTTTTTTCTCCGATATTTCGTTTTCCTTCGACACTGTCTTTTTCATCCTTATGACTCAAACCTTTGTATCCCTATTTTTTTCTTGTTGTCGTTGTTGTCTTTTTCGTCTTTTTTTTCGTCTATTTTTGGTCATGGTGTGTTTTTTGCTGCAATCTTTTCTGCCTTTTTTTTTTTTTGCCCCCTTTTCAGGCAGGATTCTCACCGCAGGTGCACCTCATCACGGCTTGGGACCCCTCCGGCATCATGAGTTTCGTCCAAGACCGCCTCTACTGCCGACGCATCGGCGGTCACGTTCCGTTCTCCTACGAGGAACACGCGCAATCCATCGGAAATTTGCTCAGCATCAAGGTGAGGGAAGAGACGACGGCGCTGTGGGTAGTAGCAGCACATCACACACAGAACACACACACAAACAAAGGAACTTGCCTACAGCACACATTTTCTGTTCGCTGTGTTCTGGCCTGCTGTTAACTTTCACTACACCTATTTACACGGACAACAAATACGCTGCACACGACACATTTTCCGTTCGCTTTTGTTTTGGCGTGCTCCGTTGGCCCTTCCGGAACCTGATTACAGCACAGCGACCGCAAAAAACGACGGTTGATATGCGATATGTTTTGCGCGTCGGCGAGTAGTGTGAGCGCGCAGCAAGCAGTACGAGTAGGACCATGCTGCGTGCACCCGTTCCGTAAGAGTCTTTGCGTTTCTTGTAGTTCGGGCTCCGATTTTCATCATCGCCAACTAGTACTATTACGAGCAGTGGCCGAGGCCGTAATCGTCATTTTGGCATCAATTTTTCCCTCTCAAGTCCCACGGGGGATAGAGCCCCTTTAGAGCCCCAAAATCCATCCCTGTACTGAATTCAAGTAAATTTGTCCCCAAAAGGGTTTCCAGTTATAAAGGCGTGAATTAACTCACTACCGCAAAGGATGTTTTTACATTATTTCCCAAGTGTTTTGTCCTCAAAAAACGTAGGCGCAGTTCTAAGGAGACTTTTTTTTTTTTTTTACCTGTTGCCCTTGTGCCATGCGTTGTGTCGTAAATTAATCGACGAAATCGACGATCTCACAGCGGTATGAATAGTGTTTTATTTTTATTTTTTAGTAGAAGTAATGTTAAAAAATATGTCGGTCTTGCTGGGTTTTTTTTGTGTGTTTTAACTTTTGTTTTTTTGTATTTTGTTTTGTTTGATTGTTTTTCCTACAGCATCGTATCTACATGAAGTCCAGGCTGGAGGACTTCGACGTCTTTTTGCAGGTTGGTGGGTGGTATTTTTTTTCCGTCAACGCGGATCGTTTACCCGTGCTCTTTTCGCTTTTCTTTTTTCTTCTTCGTTTTCTTGTTTGCCCCGTTTATTTCCCTGGATTTTTTTCGTTTTTCGTTCTCGTTTCCTTCGTTTTTTCGTGTTATACGGATGTCGTTCACACGTAGCCCGTTTTTCGTTTCTTGTTGTTTTGCCTTTTTGTGTTTGTGTGCATGATGCGCGTATCTTGCGGCCACCGTCCGAGCTCGCGCCGCGACGTTCAGGCGACAGGCGCGCGTTTCCGCTGTTGATTGGCGCTTGGCGTGCTTGAATACACCAGGGCGCGAAGGCAGACGGGGGAAGGGGGGCAAGGGGGAGTGCGCTCATTTCATACACAGCCGTAGTCGTATCACAATAGACCCTCACATCGCTACAATTCCTGGATGGAGGACCTCGGGTTATCACCGGCCTGTCAGACATCGCGTGTACGAAGCGCCGTGAGGTGCTCGGCGAGCCGCATGAAGGGTGAACTACATCGGCGGGGGGGGGGGGGGGGGGGTGTACTCGATATTCATGCATGGCCGTAGTCGTATGACTATACACCCTCGCATCCTTACAATGCCGGGACGGAGCGGGGGGTTGGGGGGGGGGGGGGGGGGGGGTACTTTTCTATGGCGAAACGAGTTTGTTCTGGGCTTGGCGGCACTTGGCGTTCGTTCGTTGTTTTGACCTACCCTCCTTCGTAAACTCACACGCGAGCCCATTTCTCTCTTCCTCCGGCCGGCCTGGCCCGCCCGCGCGCAATTTTGCTGCAGGTGGAGGATGACATGATCCTAACCCTGAACCACATCATGATCTACCAAGAGGAAAGCGACTGGTTGGAGCACCGAAGGCAAGCCGGTCCTAACGCGTCATGTCACTGTAGTGCTAATGCTACCTTGTCTTTACACCAGTAGCAGAAGGCGTCTCGAACGCTCCAAATGCGAGCGTCAAGGCTCAACGAATGCCCACGTTAAGCGAGCGTACCTGCGAATGTGTTCGAGTAGTGACAGCGGCCGTTGCTGCTGCTGCTGCTGTTGCTGCTGCTGTTGCTGCTGCTACTGCTGATGCTGCTGCTGCTGCTGCTGTTGTGCTGTTACTGCGCTGCTGCTGCGGCTGCTGTTATTGCTGTTAATGAGCTGCTACTGCTGTCACTGCTGCTGTTGCTGTCACTTCTGCTGTTGCTGTCACTGCTGCTGTTGCTGCTGCTGCTGTTGCTGCTGCTGCTGTTGCTGCTGCTGTTGGTGCAAGCGTGAATGCTGGCCGTGGTAGTGGTACGAGGTTGTCGTGCATGATGCCGCAGCCAGCTCAGGCCAGCCTTGCCCACACATTAAACACGACATGATTTGGTGGTCTGACCTTGAGCGGTATCACAACTCACAATCAACGCAGTGACCAAGGACAACTCCTAAATCCCCCCACCCTTCCCCCTTCTTTACTCTCAGGGGACGAAACGGGCCCGTCGACTATAAATATGTGCCGGGCTTCATTCGAGTGGAACCCGGCGAGGGGCAGGTTGTAGAGGGGAGGGGGGAGGAGTGGTTCGAGTGGGAGATTTTGCTGAGCAGGTGAATTGCGGTACGGTACGGTACGGTACGGCACGGTACGGTACGGTACGGCACGGTACGGTATGGCCCGGCCCGGTACGATACGGTACGGTCGCGTACAGTACGCTTCGGTGCGGTGTGGTGTGGTTCGGTGGGGTGCGATGCGATGCGGTACGTGACGGTTCGGGCCGCAGTTCTTCTGCTGATGCTTGGGCTAAGTGTTAGGTTGCTGCGACTACTGCTGTGGCTACGTTTTTATTTACTTCAATTCCCCGATGGATGAGTGTAAATGAAGTTTGAGCTCACCATGCTTCAACGTGTGTCGTGTTTCTAATTAGCTCGGTGCCCGAAAAAAACGGTGCTGCGCGTGGTAACGGCGGTAGCTGCCGATGCTGGTGTTGTTCTGTTTTTGCTGTGTGGCTGCTGCTGTCGCTGTTGTTCAGTTGCGATGGTCCTGTTTGTTGCTGCTGATTATGTTGCCGTTGCGGCTCATGCTGTTTGTATGCCGTTATGCGCTCACACACACGACTGAACCGTTCCACACGAATGCAGGTTTTTTCCGCTGAAGATATCTGGAGCTGGCACTTACATGACGCTGCAGGCATCCAAAGTTCTCCGACACGGGGGGAACAACCAGGTAAGGACCAAGGCTTCGGTAAGTGGTAGAACAACCAGGTTACACACGCGCCACGATAGAGGAAGCGTTTTTGGCCTGAAATGGTTTATGGATGAACGGACTCCTAACCCAAAATCGTCGGAAAAAAAATAAATAATAGGCCATTTTTTTGTTTTTGTTTTTTTGCATGATTCTCGTCGCGTACCTCGGCCGTCGGATTATTTGTCGGATTTTTTTCATTTATTCATGCGGTACTACACGTAGTCTTATTTTTTTTTTCCAAATCAGTTTTTTGCGGTCAAGACATGTGTTGAGCTCCGAAGTTGTGGAACTTTTTCAGAAAAAAGATGGTACCCCTATCGTAGCACGCGTCGTTACTGCACTGCACTGGCTCGGGGTCACTCGCGCGAGTGAGTTGCCTCCTTTTTTTTTGAGAGAGAGAGAGAGAGAACTTTTTGAGCTTTTAGCGCGGTTCAATAATTTTTGCGATATGAATCCGCACACGGAACGGTGACAAGCTACGCTGCGCCGAAAAAAAGCCTTCATGGGGTACACACGTGCAGCAGACGGTGTCAAAGTCGTCCCACGGTAGAGGTGGCAGTTGTTGGATTAAATAATAATGTACCTGTCCGCGATTGAGCTGCTCGAGTGAGGAACTAGCGGTTGTATACTGTAGTCAAGTAATTTCACGAGTACGTATTTTCTTAGGACAAGGCGTAGAAGCTTCGTGGGGTTGTGCGAACGAATGCCTTCGAATTCGTTTTTGGGATGAGATCTACTGAGGAGTCGTTCTACGGTAGGTACCCCCCCCAAGGTTTCTCTCACGAAATCGCCGGTTTCAAAACCAGCTCCCTGTCGTATCTCCTGAAATACAGCGTCCCTCGACACCTCGACGTCGTCGATCGTTAGACTTTTGATGACAAAGAAAATACATGGATAATTTTTTCTCAATAGTATCCTTCCTCTTGTCGAGCAGCCACGAAACGTTCGTTAAAGACAAGAAAAAGAAAATCGCTGGTTTGGGGGGGGGGGGCTATCGTAGTAAGAATCAGTCTGAGGCGGCGCAGGCAAAACAAAAGAAAAAAAAACACTAAAAACTAAAAACCACCCTATTTTACTATTTTTCGTGCTGTGTTGTTTCAAATATTGCCGTTTTCTAGTGCTTGCCTGGTGTAGTTGTTCTTTTTTTTCTAGTTTAGTCGAGCTGCGGTTGGTGTGCGTGTGTGACGCACTAAATTATACCTGGTAGGCTGTGCGAACGCGGTTGTGTTTTTTTTGTATGTGGTTGTTAACATTTACTCCCTCATGCGAGGAGCTCGTCACTCGTGCGTGTGGTGAAAGCCGGGTGATGAAAATCGGGGCGTGCTACGATAGAGGTAAACCTTTTTTTGGCTGTTTTGTTTTCTGAATGACGGGGGCTCCTTAACCCAAAATCGTCGGAAAATAAATAAATAATGGGCCATTTTCTTTCATGACTCTCTCGTCGTTTGCCTAGGCCATGGCATTTTGAATCCGGTACTGTAGCAGTTTCATTTTTCTCTGGACAAATCGGTTTTTGGGAGAGAGAGATCTTGACCCCTTTAGAACCCCAAAATCCTTCCCTATACTAAGTTCAAGTAAATTTGCCCCCCGTAAAGGGTTTCCAGTAGTGAAAGCGTTAAGCTCCCCGGATTGAGGGGTAGAATTAGAAAAAACGTGGTGCGCCTCTATCGTAGCACGCGTATCAATTAACATGTACTGCGACAGTATGTAGTAACATCCCCTCTACTTATGCCGTACCGTACCCTTGTTGTGAATTGGAATGGCAGATAGTTCTCCCCGTTAATGTTGATAGGTGCTGCAAAAATTGATCCCACCCACTGACGTTATGAATAAGCAGTGCTGTGGCTTTTGCCCCGAAAGATGAGAGCTTTTATGAAAGAGTTGTAATTGGCCCACACTGTTTTCGAGTAGTTTGTCCCCCCCCAACACGTGGGTGCGTAAGGAAGCAAAAGGCCCTGATTGTTTGCCGGCTCTCGTTGGCGTCAATGCAACGATGATGCTTGACGAGTCGGTTTCGCGTCGCAATGTTGCTGTTGTGTGCGGTTGTTGTTGTTGTTGTTGTTGTTGTTGTTGTTGTTGTTGTTGTTGTTGTTGTTGTTGTTGTTGTTGTTGTTGTTGTTGTTGTTGTTGTTGTTGTTGTTGTTGTGGTTGTTGTTGACATTGTTGCTGTTGCTGTTGCTGTTGCTGTTGCTGTTGCTGTTGCTGTTGCCGTTGCTGTTGCTGTTGCTGTAGCTGTTGTTGCTGTTGCTGTTGTTGTTATTGATGTTGTTGTTGATGTTGATGTTGCTGTTGCTGTTTTTGTTGTTGGTATCGTTAAGTTGTCGCCATAACCTATTCCGTGGCCACCGGACAGGCTCCAATCACTCTGGAGTGGAGGCATGCCTCAGGGAAGAAAAATTTACTACCTATATGATACGCATAAGCAAAACAATTACGACCTGCCAGGTATATGATACGCTTAAGCTGAAGCGATATATCTGTTGGTCGCAGGACAGGCGACAATCACCCGGGAGTGGAAGATTACCTCCGGAAAAATATAAAACAAACCTAAATGATTAGTCTAGCTTAACTGAAGCGTTACATCTGTCCCACCTTTGCTTCCGCACTTGGCGCAGGGGTTGTGGATGGCCACCCAAGGACAGCTGAAAAAGCTCAACAACAACTGCGGCTATCTGAGGTTCGACGAGCTTACCACGAAAGGCCACGTCGAGACACACAGCGGAAGCATACAGATGTTCTCCCCCAACTGCAAATTCGAAAAGGCACGCGCAGCAAGCAGTACCGTTGTAGATGGTGTACAGTAGTACCGGTTCTTGAAATACGAAGCCGGGATACTGGCCGAGACTAGGTTTCCTACTTGAGAAAAGGGCGTGTTCCATGTCAACATTTAGTGTGGCCGCTCTCGATTTCTTGTTTCCCGGGAAAATATATGCCAGGCTGCATTTCTTGTGGACCTCCTTGTTGTCGGATGGCCGGTGGTGTAGATTTCATGGTCATGGAGAAAAAGGGGAGTCGACAACACGACGTTCGGGGTTGCTACTCTCCCTGGCGGTGGTACAACGGTAGCCGTGCGAGCGGTGACGGCCCCGAGTGGATTGGCACTCGCAGTCTTTCCGCGTACCTCTTTTTCTTCTTGTTCGTGTGTGTTTTCGGGACTCCACGAGACCTTCGATCGCATGTTTTGCCAGCGTATGACCGAGCGTTCTTTTTTTATTTTATTGCTTGTGCGAGTGATGCAATTTTGTATTGCGCCCCTTCCCTTCCCCCCATGTTATCTGCTACCGCCGCCGGGTGGTGCCGTTTTAACGTGCGTTCCTACGCCCCCCTCCCTTCCCCCCTTCCATCCTCGCACTCCTGCTGCGGCTTTTGAATTGCCTTGTCGACTGCGTTGAGTTTATGTTTCTTCGGGTGTGAGTGGCCTCCTGCACCGTCTCTCCCTCCGCCTCGCCCGTCTACTCATCAATCGGTTTGTCCAATCGCCAGTCCGTTCGTGGAAGACCCCTCGCGACGATGCCTCAGCTGGTGCTCCAGTAATCCTAGATGACGACGTTCCAGCGAACCCCACATGAATCGAAGACGCTTTTGGTTGGAGGAGACGAGTAACTCCCTGCGCCCCCCCCCTCCCCGTTCCCGACTTTTACCGCCTCCGCGCAGGTGTTCCCCGCGGCGCACTTCGAAGACTTCTTGGTTCATCATCGCACCAACAACAAGAATGGGAGAAGGGGAGAAAGCATACCGGCAGTTCCGATGAGCATGTTACGCGTTTGGGCGGAGCAGTTCCTTCGCGACGAGGGCTTCTTAGAAGTTCATAATAGGCAGAGGCGCTTTTGATAGACGGGGGGAGAGGGAAAGTATTTTGCTCTTCTTTTTTTTCTTTTTTGGGGGAGGAAAAGGTCAAGAGTAAGAAGAGAGGAAGAAGGCAAGAATAAGAAGCTGTTATCGTTCTGCTCTCATTTTTGTGTAAAACAGCCAAACAAGACTGAAGAGGTGGTACAAGCGCGTCCTTCTAGGAGATGAGAGGTGCCTCGCATAACAGTCTCATGAGTGAGGCGTTTTTTTACGATACGTGCGTGCCCCCTACGCATTTATTATACAGGTGGCCCTATCGTACCGCAGTATATATAATTAGGTACGGTATTATAGACGCTAATAGTTTTATTTTGCTCGTTTTTTCTTGATATCGGCGCCTCTCGGGCGGCCTGTAGGTGTATATGGAGGCATTCTTCTTGGGTTATGTGCATGCGTAATCGTGGTTTCCGCACACATGTCCTGACCACCCTATTCAATACTCTCCTCTGGTATTAGTAGCGCGTGAGATAGTTGAAAGGGTGTGTTTGCACGATAGTTTTCACCACCGCATTACGTGCCTTCTGGTTTTTAGAATAGCGCGTGAATCCTTGGGAAGCCTCCCTCCCGCACTCAGTATTTTTTGTTTCAAGGCTTCTGTATTTGTCGGGGCGGGGTATTGGCAGAACTGCCCCGGGGAATGAAAAAAAAAACACACACACACTTTTGTTGAGCGTAGTGCGCTCTCCATCCCCCCCCCTTGCGATTTTTTGACGCCCCGCCACCCCCGCATTCTGAGCGCTGTATTTATGTCGTGGCCTGGCGAAGGCCCCGGTCGGTTGGCTCTAGTGGGGGGCTGTGTTGTTTCCGCTTGGCTTGCGATTGGTTGTTGCCTCTCGCCGAAGGTTTCGGTAGCGTGCTGGGTGGACGCAAAAAGAGCTGTGTCCCAACTTGTTTCCGCCTGTTTTTCGGGGATGACGTTTGCTTTTTTGTTTTTTGTGTTGCGTGTGTGCCTGTCTGGATGTCGGGGCTCATGTTTGGTTGTTTGTTTTGTGCGTGTTCGAGACTGGCTGTCGGGGTGCATAATTTTGTTACTTTTTTTTATTTTTGTTGTTTGTATAATTTGTTATTTCTTTGTTTTTGTTGTTTCTATAGTCTACGTAATTAGGGAAGGAGTGGGTGTGTCGCTTCCGCACAAGCTGCTTTCTTGTCCATGTCTTAACCGCTCTGGCTGGGATTCTAGGAACGATTTGAGTATATTCATGTGAATATCGAATGAGTCCTTGCATTTCCGAGGAAAATGGTATGTTCAATTGGTTTGTCGGCCAACTCGCGTTGCCTGCCAATAAATGTCCTTGTTCTGCCGCCCTCCTCCCCCCAGTCTGGACACGAGGGTGCTCGCCTGATGCCACGCTTCGTTGGGGGGAAAACTGGATACGGGGGGGGGTACTAATTTTTATGCTCTGCAGTGCAGTACACTCATTTTTTCTCTTTTTGTGTAGTGTTACTAGTCTTGTTTTTTTTACGCTCAGATCTATTTGAGCGTCGAGACGTGACCTGGGGTCTAAATGTTGGAATCGTGCGGGGGGTGCGCTCGCGCGCTGCCCGGGATTTGAGGCACAGCAGCAGCACCGGAATCGCTGTAGTGCGTCCCGGCCTCTGCTGCTGCTCATTTTGTGCCCATAGGGATGCCTTTTTTTCCGATTTGGTGTCGAAACGTATAAGGAGTTCCTGTGAGGCGTGCGGTAGAATTTTGGTGTCGAATTGTAGCACTCCCTCTCTTTGCGCAGGGTGCGGTAGCGTCTCCACCCGTGCGGCTCGTGTGTGCCACCGACTTTGAGCCACCATCCCGCACGCAATGCCGTCTTCCATCCACAGCAGTAGGCGCGCGCTACGCAGGCAATAGGAGGGCGCGTGGCACACTATGGGGACACGACCGGATACCCGGGTGGGGTGATTCGTCTACAGTAAAGACTGAACCTGCGAAGGGCTGCGGTTGCCACGTACCCCCGCCCTTCGGCTCGCGTCGGGGTGGACAGTGGTCGCCGTGCTTGTCTTGCCAGGCCGACGCGCTGCTGCCACCGCCGCCGCCTAATAATGGCAGCAGAAACAGCAGCAGCGTTCCCGACAGAACATTTTTTGTTTTTGTTTATGAGGTTTGGCTGGAGCTGCCGTGTAGCTAATAGGCTAGCTCCCCTCTTGAGCACTACTACTCTGGGCATGCGTGCGCGAGGCATCGTATACCGCGGCGGCAGCGGCAGTGTCAGCGGCAGCATTCCCGGTAGGACATGCTTTTATTTGTTTGGTGAGGTTGGGCACGAGCTACCGTGTGTAGGTAGGCTAGCTCCCCTCAGCTGCGGTGTGTGCGCACATGTGCAGGCCACCGTGCTGCGTAGAGTCCCTTTGTTTTGTCGCATGCCCATCTGAAGCGCGTGCGCAACGGCAGAGGTGGCGATGTCGGCTTAGGATGCCTGCTGGGTAGATTAACGTCGTAGAAGGCGAATACCGGAGACGGCAGGCATAATATTTGACAGGCGGCGGGGCGCAGCAAGTCGCGTCACTCACGGAAGGAAAGTCGGGTTGTGGTAGAGTATTCTCACTCGCTGGAGGAGTGAATTATTGTGGACCAGGTTTTGGGTTTCACCTGGTTGTTGGCCGATAGTTCCGGGGTTAGTAATCGTGGGGCGGACGGTAATCGAGGGGTGTTTCTCCTAGCGTGGTTGATTTTCACCTTGGTCGCGTTGCGTGCACGGGTGTTTTTAGCGTATTAGCCATGAAATAGATGTGTTGTTGTTAAGGTTGGGGTCTCAGAAGGAATGTGCCGATTTTGCCGCTGAAGTGGGCATTGGATGGGTGGCATACATAGAGGATCTGATTATATGATACTTGTATGATAGTAGAAGCACAGCTCTACTTTAGTAGCCGCAAACGATAGGTGCCGTCGAGACGGCGAGAAAATTGTACGCAACATGCTTTGTCCACAGTGTGTTTCGCTGCAATGTTCGCCGCCGCCGGCGTGTACAGTACATGCATGCAGTAAAAGAAACTTGACGAAACGAAGAACTCGTTCGCGCGCGCAAGGCAGCCATAGAACCCGATTTGATTATCTGCGGTCTTTACACTCTTTCCAGAGGGCATATCTGTGAACGCTGTGCGCAGACTATTGGTGGGGGTCGAGACAAGCCCGTTTTTTGAATATGGCCTTGGGGTCGTTATTAACTAGTTTTTTTTTCTCTTTTTGGGCGATTTTCGTTTACCGTTTTTTTGTTTTTCATCTGGTTTCTCTTCCTCCTTGGTTGTCTCAGCAATGCGACGGAATTCGCGGCGGGTTGGAACTCTTGTGTCCGAGTCGCTAGCGATGATCTCGTAGTTGCTCTTACGCCACGACGTGCGGGTATCAATTTATTGGGGATCACGTTGGGCAGGGGGGCGCTTGGAAGGTAGGAACCTTGTATCACGGGTTACTTTTTTGGTGAAAGGACACTACTGCTTGTACTACGTACAGGTTAGCAAGAACACATACGTATAGCTTAGCAAAGCTGACCGCGAAAATATAAAGACACGTCTGTAATAACCAAGCCCACCGGAGATCTGGTGAGAGTATATTTCTGCAGGCGAACGCCTGAAAAATATTCAGTTGGCTTTTTACTTCGGCGGCTGTTGTTTTGCATATTTCACAAAACACCAATAATACCTGCTACGGTACGAACTGACCAGGTAAGCATTTCGATGCGGCGGATGTTTACCTGAGAGTTTACCCTTTGGTTCTTCCGCTCGGGTTGAAACAAATCGGCATATATATAGAAATCAGAGTACCTGATATAAACTGGTTTTATAGTTTCCGCGCACAGACTGATTAACATCACCCTGTTGACCTTGATAGCTACCAGGTACACTGTAGTTGCAAGGGGAGTCGCCGACCTATATCCGTAATGCGGACACACAACCCGTAATACGCGCGATCAGAGTATCACACACAGCTTGCAAGGATGAGTTTCGATAAAATGTTCGATCTCACAGCTGGAGTGTGTATTTTTATCTCTATAATATACCTGGTATATATTTACATACCCCCTGGTACGCTTTGTTTAATGGCGGCATTTAGAGGGGGGTGTTGCTTGATTATTACCTTGCTTGACGTTTTTTTTATACGAGAGCTAGCACTTTCGAAACCCATGCTATTAGACTAGAGGTGAACTTTTTCATGCATTTCTTGCTACACAGCTGACGGCAAGACATATCATTATTATGCTGTGCGGGATCTGCGTACGAGCACAGCTCCAACTCAGGAAACACGTCCTCCTATTCTTGTGGCATTGTTACGTTAGCAACAACAATAGTGAGTGGTTGCCAGGACGAAGGTTTCGCGTGGTTTAAGCCATCATAACTCGGAAAGCTTTCTCGGTGTGGGGCATGCCCGTTTACGCGGGCAGACATGACACGACATACCGTAGGGCTCTTTCTACCGCCACCACCAGAAGAACTACAATAATAAAAGACAACGGACAACGAACGGGTATATACAACGCGTTGGGCATATATTGTACCACCGTACGAGCTGCACAGAACATCGCCCACATAGTCTACATGTATAGTCTATACCAGGTATAATAGGTAGCCGACGGCGCCTGCACTGACTCGTAGGGCAGCCGCATATACATGTGTAAGCAATGGGCAGCGCTAGCAGCGGCTTGTACATGCGCAGGCGCGTGCGCTAATAATCCGCGGCCCACTCAACCCCTAAACACCCTACAAAACGTAACAGAGTTATTGTATGCCAACCCCAAAAATGTGAAGTACAAAACACCAACCACTATAATTATTATTAGAACAACCTCACCAGGGCATGTACCTGTATTGTACCAGGTATGTAGCTCGGTTTGTGTTAGCCGCGCGCAGGCAGGTGAGTAGTGAATGGCAGTGAGTAGCAAGTATCTGGCCATACTAATGACTGTTCTACACGCCGAAAGGCTGAACGCCGCAAGATGCCACGCTCCCAGCATGTCTGCCTCGGTCGACTGCCTCACTAAAGCGAATAGCTGGCATCACCAATCGATCCCGTTCTACACCTGCGGGGCTCTGTTTCTGTCTGCGATGCAGGGTTTTGAAGTACACCCCCTCAACCACTATTAATACTATAAATAGAAGCGCACCAGGGCATGAATTGTATCAGCTATTAATAATACGTAGCTCGGCTTGTGCTACAAACCAAACCGCGCGCAGGCAGGTGTGTAGTGAATAGCAAGTATCTGGCTCTACTACTGGCTGGTCAAAACATAGACAGGTTGACCACCACAAGATACCACGCCCCCAGCATGTCTGCTTCGGCCGGTTGCCTCACTATCGCGAACAGCTGGCATCAGCAGTTGATCTCGTTCCGATACTACAGTTCGGGGTTGGGAGCAGTTGATCTCGTTCCGATACTACAGGTCGGGGTTGCGGTGTACACCCACGGGGTTCTCCTCTGTCTGCGGCACAGCCGGTCCAAGTTCCCCCTAGTAAAGATGGGCACGCCCACAGCAGCATCGTTGGCACTGAATGCGACTGCCTGCAGCGTGACGCAATAATTTCAACAAAGACAGAAAAAAAATATGATTCTGCCCACAGAGCTGCTGCTGCTGCGCTGCTGCCGCTGCTGCCGCTGCTGCTGCCACCACCACCACTTCTACTGCCGCCGCTGCCGCTGTAGGCACGTTTCAGTCGTGTATTCACATTATAATTACTGCACTGGTTCTCCACCTCATGGACAAACTCCAACAACAACAAAAAACAGTCTCCAACGGCTCTCCAACGACGTCGAGCACAGCTCGATGAGAAAAGCAACCGACCAGCGACAACCAAGAAACCAACCAGGCCGGTCGCCCGTTCAACCGCCACATACCCTCATCTACAAGAACACCCCGCCGCGTTGTCGATGCTGACGTATAGCAGGCGGGGGCGGGCGCGCGCTTGCAAACCCCATCGAGTGAACTCGCAATATGCCAACGATAAACTTTGCATAATCACGCGAGGGGGATGGGGGGGGGGGGTTCCAGACATGCCTATCACCCCCGTGCCCGGTGTCAACCGCCTCCTTTCCTCCCTTTCCACCCCAACTCGGGGAGTAACTGGTTGGTCATCGTTCCCTACCCCCTCCTCCACTCCATGTAGAGTCGAAGGCAAGAACTAATCTGAGCACAGCGCTGGCCCCGCTCTACTTACCACACACAGGTTTTTCTCCACTCCACACCTCTCTCCGAGCATGCGCAAGAGAACAACACCACAAGTCAACAACAGCACAAAACTTTACAAAATAAAACATAGAACCCAATCCTACGTTTTGTATTCATGCTCACGTGCCCCCGCATGCAACCAACCACACCAGCCCACGCCCCCCCACAACAACGCCTCCCCAGGTTTCCCCAACAAGCGGGAAAATAAAACTATGATATTCCTGGCATGGCAGGTAGATACAGTAGTGGTTCCCCTGCAGTGCCGGCTGGCCGCTATAGCGCCTGTGAAATCGTTCGGCACATACTGGAATACCTGGTATAATAGCGGCCGTATGCAGAATACTGCCGATGCCGCTATAATGCCGGTGTGTCCGACTGGCACGTACTGGCACTCAAGAGGGACCAACACTGTATAGAGACGCTGAAACTGTTGTCCGCCCCTTCCGCAACCTCACGAATCACCACCTCAGGGCCGCTATTCTCGCCGAGAAACCCCCGTCGTAGTACTCTTCCTCGTCAGGGCCCCCGTCCCACAGCTGTCCCGGCGTAAGGCCGTACGCCCACTCGCCCCGCCCCCGGTCTTCGCCGGCCGCGCCTCCTGCGCCGCCAAAAGCATGCTTCTTAACCGCGTTACGACCGTTTTTCCTCTCTCCTCTTCCCCTGCCGAAAATGCTAGCGTGTCTCCTACTGCTGCTGCTGCTGCCTCCACTCCCATCACCACCACCACCACCACCACCACCACCACCACCACCACCACCACCACCACCACCACCACCACCACCACCACCACCACCACCACCACCACCAACACCACCACCACCACCACTACCACCGCCGCCTCCCACAGCTGGTCCCCCCGAGCCAACCTCGGCCCCATCCTTCGCGTCAGCTCTGTCGCCCCGACCAACTGCACCGACACGTCGCCTGCCACCACCGCGGACATTTCGGGGCGAGGTAGAAGGAGTCGGAGAAGGAGAAGAAGCAGACGACGATGAAGAAGACGAAGAAGGAGAGGACGAAGAAGGCGACGATAACGAGGCGCCGTCAACCCTCCCACCTGCTCCTCGCGCTCCCCGCCGCAACACGCCTCCGCCGCCCGCAGCAGCAGCAGCAGCGGCGGCGGCGGCGGCAGCGGCAGCCGCATCACCATCACCATCACCACCACCACCACCATCACCACCCCCACAATCATCGAGACCGGTACCGCGAGCACGAGCATGAGAGCGCGTAGCGTCAACGTCACCCCCCACGCCGTTCCCTTCACCCGGAGAAGAAACAGGGGAAAGGGCGGGGTGTTGTGGCAGCAAGGGCTCCCACAGGCGCACCGTGTGGTCGTCGCTAACGCTGGCGAGCATGCCCGGGCGGGCGGGATTCCAATCCACCGCATTCACCGTCCCCGCGTGTCCCGGAAGTGTTGCGATCAGTTCTCCCCGCTCGCGATGCCAGATGTACACCTGCCGTGAGAGAGGCCAAGTGAGGAGGAAAAAGGGCGGGAGGAGGCGAGGCGAGAGGAAGGTACATGAGTGGGTGCCGTCGGTTTGCGATACAGGCGCGGTGGGTACGTGGGTGGATGAGTGGCCCGACTGGTTATATTAATAGTAGTACGACAGACCATCTCGGACAAACTTCGAAACAGATTTTCTCGACGATGAGGCGAGCGTTAACATCCAAGGCATTTCTAGTTCAGGCACAGGCCAACACAGATCATTCTCGGTGCGTGCGTGTGTGTATGCGTGCGTGTGTGCGCATTACCTTGTTTTTTCCATGAGCAGTAATAAAAGGCGATCTGCGTACTGCTGTAGAGCCCACGACAAAACCACAGCATCCTGGAGACACCGTCGGGAATAATCGTATCTAACCTAGGAAAACAAAAAGAAAACGTCAGATCGTCACTACAACCAACAACAAAAAGACGACACCTATCATCAACAATGCAAACGCAACACAACTACAGCCAGCAGCAGCAACAACAAAACAACACAAACGCAAACACAAACACCAACTAAGACACCACACCACACCAACACCACAAACGCCAACACCAAGAACGACAACAAAAAAGCGCGTGTGACGCAAAAGAAAATATCGGCCACGAACCATGCTGTCTTCACTGCCGCTTGCGACGAAGCTGTCGTTCAGGCCCCCAAACGTGGAGCGTACGACGTAACGCGCCTGCCGGTGACGAGTATACCTGCCCGGGATTTCCAGCAAAGAGAACAAAACCACAAGCAACAGCAAGGGCAAGGGTAAGACCAAAACCAAGAGCAAGCACGAGCAAAAGCACGAGCACGAGCACGAGCACAAGCACGAGCACAAGCACGAACACAAGCACAAGCAAGAGCACGAGCACGAGCAAATATAAAAGCAAGAGCACGAGCACGAGCAAATATAAAAGCAAGAGCACGAGCACGAGCAAATATAAAAGCAAGAGCACGAGCACGAGAAAGAGCGAGACAAGAACAAAGAGATTGCGTGAAGAAAATGAAAGCAAAAGGTGACAAAAAAAAACATGCTCTGCTCTACTATTTTTATAGGGTTGTACCCCCCCCCCCCCCCCCCGCCCCCCCCCCCCCCCCCCCGCCCCCGCCACCGCCGCCGCAACAACAGCACTCCCCTTCCGAGTCTTGGTTCTTCTCACTTATTGACTGTTTTCATCGTCTTCGAGTCCCAGCTGATCACGGGGCCCGCGTTGAAGTGCAACAGGAGATGGTCAGACCCGTCCTTCGAAGCAGAAATGCCGCTTATCACTTCCCCTGGAAAGGCTGAATAGGAGACAACAGACAAAAACAGGACGAACAGCGCCGCCGGATATATTCCGTGAGGTCTCTCCCTTGTCAGAAAGGACAAAAACTCTTGCGCGCGCGACCGATCGACTCCCCGCGTCCAAGATGGACGCGGTGGGAGAAGACAACCAGGGAGGGCGCGTGTGTGGCAGATCCCTCTCTGTTAACGCACCCACCGTACCGCACGTACTTCGAATTGCCAAGAAAGGGGTTGTCCTTGCTTCCCTCCCTCTCTCCTTCTTTCCCTCTTCCCCTCCCCCCCCCCCCCCCCCCTCCCTCTCTCCCTCTTTCCCTTCCTCCATCTCTCTCTCCCTCTCTCCGTCCCTCTTGCCTTCACAACAACGGCCGGAAAAAACAACCGCCGCACAACAAAAGGCACTGAACGGCAACAAGGGAAAACATATCGTCGCTCACAATCGTCGGGACCCTCCTTGATCGAGCACGATCCGTGTCTCCTGCATCCTGACGAGGTAGGCGACAACGGCGTCCCACCCGCACTCGCACCCCGACCCCCATCGCCAACCCCAGCCCCGCTTCGACGCCGCCTTCCACCCCTCGCCACATCATCTCCTCGCCCTCCTGGCGCCAACCTCGCCTCAGATACCGCGGCGCTCCGAGAGCTACTTCCGTTCTGACTGCTCCCCCCCCCCCCCCCCCGCGCCATTCATGCCAGCGGCACCGCTCCCAACCTGCGGCGCGTCCCCATAGTCCGAGACCTCGATATCCAGTGCTTTCACAGTGTCATCGCGGCAGATCGCCCAAACGCGGCACCGCCTAAGACTCTTCGAAGACCCCCGCCGAACAGCCACGGCCGCCGCCGCCGCCGCCGCCGCAGCAGCAGCAGCGACCGGTGCCGCCCCCGCAGCAGCGCCAGCACCGGCCGCCGTACCCGGCCCCACCCCACCCCAAGCCCCGAACGCTCCCGGGGGTGGCGGCGGGGGCGGTGGAGGCGGTGGTGGTGGTTGTGACTGCCGTTGCAGTTGCAGGTGCAATCGCGATTGCGAGGTGGCGGTTCCGGGTCGGCTGCTACTCACGCCGGTGCGCCTCACCAGAGCCGGGGGCGGATGGTCGCTTGGCCAATGCTCGCCTTGAGCGAAACGTGCACTAGCACCGCCACCGCCACCACCACCTTCCCCCCCGCCACCACCGCGGCCTCCGCTGTAGTGTCCCCCGCCACCGGTAGCAGGACTGTCGCCGTCGAGGGGGGGAAGCCAAGCCGGAGTCTGCGGAGGCGCGGTTAAGACAATGCCCCTGATGCGCGATTGACACTTCAAGGAGAACAGGACCATGCCGCTTAGGTTCCAAATCACCAGTTTTCTGGCGGGCAGAAAAGGGTTCAGATGGGGCAGGACAGGAGGGTGGTAGCGGCCAGGGTGGCGTGGTGAACGTTAAAAAGCGGGCTATAAAACGTGGTGTAAACCGGACGGTGTTGCGCTCTTGGCGGCTGCTCTGCGCTGTGCGAGACGAGTTTATTCCGGAACAGGTTTTGCGGACTGGGAGAGGCGGCGGGGAGAAAGCGGGGAGGGAGGGGGGGAGATGCGCAAATATGGTGTATTTCTGTGCCGCACAAGGCGCTTCGATATACCCTACGCGACGGTAATATTCCGGAACAGGTTTTCCGAACAGGCAGAGGCGGGGGGGGCGGCAGATGTGCAAAGATTGTGTCGCTCCTGTACCACAAAGGGTGTTTCGTTACGACCTGCGCGACGTGACAGGTTTTCCGGGCTGGGAGAGGCTGGAAGGCGGGGGGTTGGGGGGGAGGGGATGACCTGCGCGACGATTATACGCCGGGAAAGCTTTTCCGCATTGAGAGGATGGGGGGCAACAATCACCTGTCCAATCCTGCCGAGACAAAACCTCGGCCGTCCCTCAGCCAGGCGATCCCCGTGACCCACTGTGTGTGCTCTCCGGCATACGCTCGCGCCTGCTTACCCGTCGCCACATCCCACCGCGTCACGACCGGAGAGTCGCCGCTCGTCAGCAAGCTCGTGTCATCCGGGCTCCACGCGATACAGAGGGGTGCAACGTCGGCAATCTGACCGGCGGAGAATGGAGTAGGATAAGGGTGTTGGGATACAGTAGTGGGCCCTCTATAATGCCGGGAATGCCCGCACTATAGCGGCAACCGGCACTACTCCGCATACTGCCACTAACGGTTGTTCTCATCTGTGCCAAGCGATTTCACATTCACTATAGCGGGCAATCGGCACTATTCAACCGGCACTACAGAGGGACCCCTACTTAATGGGGGTCTTAGGTTCCTGGGTGTCGGGGTATTGGGGTATCGGGGTATCCGGTTATTAGGGATAGCGGGATAGTTCAAAGCTGACGACCAGCGAGCGAACAGCTACGACTATGAATCGTGGAGAACTACTCGTAGCAACCAGGAAACCAACACAGCGGCCAGCGATTACACATTTATGGATTAACACAAATCTTAAAACCCTGATCTTTATAATGTACCTGGTACATATTAGGGTACACACAGGCGTAACCCCTTTAGAGCCCCCAAACGCCCTCCACATGCTAATTCCAAGTAATTTTGTCCCCAAAAAAACGGCTTTCCAGCTGCAATTGCGTCAACTCCAGTGAGACTTCAGAGGGAAAAATTGCAGACGAAAATTGGCGATAGCGACATCGGCCACTGCTATGAATTTGAATAGTTGGAGATGATAAAACTGGTGTCCGAACTACGACGCCAAAAATGCGAACTACAACGCCAAGAATGCGAAGACTCGTACGGGACGGGCGCAGCATGATCCACCCTCGTGCTGCTGCGCGCTCACGCTACTGGTAAGACTCTTGAAAACATGGCTATCGTCGTTTTTTTGGTCATTATACTATAATCAAAATATACACGGGCCCCAAAAGGGCTTTAATAGATCTGTGTCCTTGTACACACCCTCGTAAACATGAACACAAACTCTTACCCCGCTCCTACGAGACGATCCGACCCTACCACCATAGATCAAAAAGCAAGCATGTACGGTCGTGCCATTACTAGGGCAGTGAGTTGGTTGACAATACATATAGTAAGGACCTTCTTCCTTCGCGGTATTAAGGTGGTGGTGTTGTGGCTAATGTTGCGATATGAATGCGCAATAGAATATGGCTTTGCTATACTGCGCCAAACAACATCACCTGAAGCATTTTTGTCAGTGAGGTACAGATAACAACAACAACAACAACAACAACAACAACAACAAATACAACGACAACAACAACAACAACAACAACAACAACAACAACAACAACCCGGTAGTGAAAAAGGGGGTACCCCCCTTATCGTAGCCTTGGTATAAAGTTGCCGACTAGTTGCCGACTAGTTGCCGACTAGTTGCCGACTAGTTGCCGACTAGTTGCCGACTAGTCACTAGTTGGCTAGGTAAAAGACAAGTCTTTAAACTCCGTCGGGTCCGTCGGTGCTGCTAGCCGGGCTACTTGCGGCGCAGTAGCTAACGGGGTTTATATTTTTAAATGTTTCCAAGAGCGCTTTTTTTCGTTATACCTGGTTACAGCTTGTAAGAACGCCTGTGTTCCTTCCCACTTTTCAACTTGCGACACCGCCCGGGATTCCAAGCCAACCACATCCCGCAGGGGAACCTTGCATAGACTATTGAAGTTACTTGCGTATTTTTCGTCTGACTAGCACGTTGGTGGCTCGGCGTTGGTAATACTTAGTAACGCGTACTACGACAAAAGGTAATACCCCTTTTCGACTAAAACATTGTTCTCAACGACGGGGCTCCTTAACCCCTTCAGAGCCCCCGAACCCCTCCCTATACTAGATGCAAGTAATTTTGTCCCCAAAAACGGGTTTCCAGTTGTGAAGGGGTTAACCCAATCGCCGAAATGTCGTTTTCTTTGCAACATTAAGCTACGACAGAGGTAATGAGGTATACCCCTTTTTGGCGAAAACATTTTCTGAACGGCGGGGCTTCTCAAACCCAAAAATCGTCGGAAATGACACTTTTCTCTTTGCAATGTCAAGTTTTTATACCTTGGCTCATGGGTCTGTTCATCGGGTTTGCCCTTTCAATTTACTCAAAAAGTCAGTCTTCTGGGCAAGTGTTGAGCCCCGCAAGCAGCCATCCTCAGGAAAAAAAAAAGGTGCACCTTTATCGCTGTTA